>CM053787.1:671782126-672184626 GCA_028749045.1 Cupressus sempervirens
TCTAGAAAGTGCTATTTGGCATCCACCGACCAAATAGAAGGCTCTAGAAGTCACATTAGAAGTCAGCACAAAATTAGAAGAGTCCGAAAATGGTAACTCAACTTCTGGGAGGCATAACTTTTGAATCGTAGCTCCGATTGATGAACCATTTACATTTCTAGAAATCTCTTGAAGCACTCTATAGCCCTATAGACCACCTTCACTCATCACCCATTTTTTGACCCTGTATGAGGTCATTTAATGCCCTGAACCTGACTTTGAAGCATTCTTAGGAGGTCTCCAGAAACTGAAAAACTACAATAACTTTCATACCATGGGGCCTTTTTCCCTGATTCTTCTTTTGGAATGCTCTAAATTACAATTACAATCATCCAACCAATTTACACCTTCTAGTTCACCAAAATGATGGCTCAACTACATACTCCTATTTTTTTGGCATTTACACGTATCCCAAGGTGTTCAAATACTCTCACCTAGAACACTGATAGTGGAACTGTGAGAGTTGGAACCTTTATTTGACCCAAATGGGTATCCAGAAATAAAAACATATGAAATAGAAAATAACTCTAATTGCATTTTTTTGGGTGACACAGGATTGCCCTTATACCTTTGGATGCTCCTGCATCACCTATACTATGTATATAGCCTACAACTTTCAATAAGAAACTCATCTTCTCATGCAAGTGCTTCCTATCACAGAGGCCCCCCTAACTTTGTAACATTCCTCTCCCTTTGCTACATAAGTGATCTATAATTATACAATTATATAAAAATATGCAAGAAGTAATAGAATTTCTACTTCATCTTTTTACTCCAATAATGACATAAAGGATTGTTTGCTTTAAATCTTGATGAACATTTTCCAATAGTTGATAATTGTCCAAATGGTAGCATGTCTAAACCTTTCCACGATCTCTTGAATAAGCCTTGAACTCCTATTAAATAATGACTAGAAATGTTTTTGTCTATTAACAATTCAATGAAACATATAATTCAAGCATTTTTCCTGAGAAACTATTGTCTTTAGAGTAGTCATACACTCTATTCTTAAACTCTATATTTCTCTTCATGACAATAGTGGCACAATTCTTGTTATAAATTGGATGAGTGGCATGATTAAATTATTCCTCAAGGATAGTGTTGGGACGAAAAATTGCATGCTTCATTTTTTAGTCCCATTTTAAAATTTTGAGAAATCAAGCCCCATAAATGCCCTTTCGATGAAATTGTACTCAGATGTCCATTTGAGCCCCCTAAGGTGTTTAATGTTCTAACACCTTGCATTCAGCATGTCTAAGCGTTCCATGAAGTTAAACTGACATTTCAAGCCATCCCGTGAAGCCTTGTTTTAAGCAATTGTCAAATCTATAATTTTATCCTAAGTGTCAAACAACGACAGGAAGCTGTGTTTGCTATTGAATATCTCACACTTAGAAATGTGTCATAACTTTCCACTTTGGTAATATCTAGTGTCCATACTCGAGAACCTATTTTTTAGATTTTGAGTTGTTTTGAGTTTGTTCAATTAGGTTTTGAACCCCTCAAAGTTGGTCAGTTACTATTTTCATGCTTTTCAATATGCACATGTTTCTGGGAAGCCCTGTTTGGCATGTTATAATTTTGACCCTATTGACCCAAATGTTAAAATTCCTTTTGTGTTACATTATAGACATCAAAGACTTGTCATGTTTCAAGTTTTAGCTCTTGACAAATCTGTTTGATTAGTTTTCAAACATGATTCCAAATGGAATTTCTAAAGTTTTACTAGTGTCAGTATTTGTAGATTGACTGGAACCCATATTCGTGGCATCATATCTCCTGATCCATGATAGGTGAGATTGAATGGTTTTTCTCCCTATGTTCTATACTAAAAATACTATAAGTGTGCGTGTTTTCAAATCATGACGAATCCATTTGCACACTTTTCCAGGGTCATTCCATTTGTAAAAATCATTATCTTGTCATTGTTTCATGTCCTACAAATCCAGGTAGCCAACTTTAGATGCTTCCCAAATTCGTCCAATGATTTTTCATGAGCTCAATTCACAAAGTTATAATATTGTCATGACAGAGAACCAATGCCCTAGTTTTCATTTCCCCATGTGCTTGTTTACCTAGTTTTCTAGGCCAAATCCAAACCTAATTTAGTGTTTTCTAAAATGTTTGTTTGCATGCATTTTCCAAAGGTCAACTTTGACATCGAATATCTTTTGACTGGATTTTCGTCATGAGACAAGATTTGGCGGGGTAAAAGTATGCGGAGCAGAGGATCAGTGTGCCAGTTTTCAGAGCCCGATCAGGTGTTTGGGTCAGTTTTTAAAATCAGTTAAAAGAGCACCTGGCACAAATTTGATAGTTGGTGGAAAATGAAAGTGATTTTTAATTCATGGTTTAATGCTCAATTTTAAATTTTAATTAGTCCAGGATCAGGAATGGGCCATTTATAAGATTTAGGTGTTCAGAAACAAATTTTTTTAGTTGGACCCACTTTCGGGCCCGACTAATTTCACCAAGCAAAGTGGAGTGATATTTGAAGGTTGATTTTAATATGATAAAAAAATGTTTGAAATAATGTGATTTTAATGTGGTTTGAGTTTTAAAAGGTATTGCAAGCTAAATCCAAGGAAAATGGTGAAAACATGGGCAGAAAATGAAATGAGGAATCTATCAAGGATAAAGGCAGCTGGGATCTGATGTCTAGCACCCATCCTCCTGCGACTTCATAGTCTTGTCATGGAGTTCACAAGACATGGTCTCTCTGCTAATGACTTCATGTTTTTGTTATAGGGGAACCGGTTCTTATAATGCTCTCTCACTAAGACTATGATGGTCTTTCTGTCACATCGTTGTTTCCATATGGTCCTATAAAGAGAAGACATAATGGTCTTTGGAACTGGGAGAAACTAGGAGGCATGCATTATAAGAGAAGCACAAACCTGTTGAACTAGAGCATTAAAGCAATCAAAAGGAGTTTCCAAGGTATCAAGGCTCTATCCATTTATTGGATAGAGAACAAAAACAAGCCGCAAGCAATGAAGAAAATCACTCAAGACAGGTAACTCCGCTTGCAAATTGAGCCAAGCTAACTAAAAAGCAAGCCACGATTTTGAAAAGAGGACAATCTAAGCATATAAAATATGGAATCTTTGTGCACAGGCATGGTCTCCTCAAAATGCAAAGAGGTGATGAAGATCATGCAAGGAACAAATGAGGAGTCCCACATTTTAAATGGGAGGTTTCAGCAAGGGAGATGCCATTTTTCAGAGGTAGTCCACGCCCAATGACCTCATGCAATTTAAGAAGGCAGTCCACGACATATCATAGGAGCTCCACGTTGAAGGATGGAGCATGAAAGCATTTCAAAGCAGAGGTAGCCGCTTCCAAAAGGAACTCACACCAAACATCATAAGAAAGATGCCCAACATTTCAAGAAAACACAAAGAGATAAATGAAAAGCATGCCAAGCAGAAAACACAATAAATAAATAAGAATCAACATTTTGAAAGAAGCTGCAAGAACCAAGCCGTAGTCATTTTAGGCAACTCACGTGAGTGCAGGGTAAAGCCATTTAAGGCCATTGTCCCACATTTCCTGTGGGAGATTAGTTTTATGTTTTTAAATACAACTTCAAGAAATTAGTTGGTTGTCTTAAAAGACAAATGCTTTTGAAGTGCTAGACCTTAAGGTGGACCCCGTGGGCCGTGGATGACGTTAGCTACGGTTCACGTGGGAAAACATTTTAAATGAAAAAACAACTATGATGACATGGCGCTCAGAATGGAGGGTGAAATAGATTGCAATAGGTGTCCAAATCTAGCAGTGCCCACTTGCTCGCATTTCCAAGATGCGCAACAGATAAATAATGTGAGAAAGTGAGCACGTGACAAGTGGCAAGAGGGCTTGCTTAGCGATGACAAGGCAGGTGATGTGGCAGGGCTAATTGGGGATAGTTAAGGGTAATGTGGTAGACTGTGGCAGGTTGACAACCAATTAGGGACTGCCACATGGCAGCCCGAGTAGTGCCTAGTGGACTTCATGAGAAAAGGTAGAAAATTTTTAAAATAAAAAATTATTTTAAATTATTTTTTCAAAAGTGAAGTCATGTCCAAGATTTTTTAAATTCAGAAAGATTTATATTTCTAAAGCTTATACTTTAGCAATTATTTTAAAATTTTGAATTTCTGAGTTGTAAATTTGAACACTTTCTAATCGGGGGAATTTTATAATTGATATTCAGAGGTTTTCTGGTAAGAAAAATATGCCTTATCATAAACCATCAAAATTTTGAGAATCCAAACTTTTCGATTCCGGAGTCAGATTTTGCACAGGAAGCAGGTGGTTCATGTTATAGGGGGATTTGTCTCAGGTACCTAAATTGTAACTGTATTCAGGTAATCAAAGCTCAGAACTAATTTCTAACAAGGTGATGACTTGAGTATTGTTAAAAGGCAGTGAGAATTCAGTTTGGGTCAAAATTTCTTCAAATTCATTCAGTAAAAACTTAAATTTCACCAGCATTTCAGTTGGCGAATTAGATATTTTGGATGCAAAACTAATTTTCATCATTAAGAAGAGGATATTTTCAAGTTTGTTACAAGAAATGATGAAAACAAAATTAGATCAAATGAAATCAAAGAGGTAGAAAGATGAAAGAAGTGATTCAGTTGTAGGAGATGGAATTCCAAGTGGACACTTGTCGTCTTCATAGTAGATCCAAGAATTCCTTCCTGCTATATCTATTTTTTTATTTCTCTTTGTAAGGGTTCTAGTTTTTGTGAGTGAGAAACTAGTGGCTTCTAGTCTTGGTCACAGAGAAACCAAGTAGGTTAGCAGTTTTCTCTAGGTAATACCAATAGGGTTCCATTGATTTACTGTGAAACCATGTTTCTTTCAGCATAATTCTTCTTGTATGAACAACAAATAGGAAAGATAAATACAAATAGTTTAGATCTGTTAGTTGTTTTTCATGCTTTCATTTCATGCATATGGTTGTATTGTTTCAAGGAAATTAATACAAGGAATAACATATTCATTAGTTTCATTCTGATTCTTGTCTCCCTTCATCAATGAGTTTCAATATTTTATGGTCTTTTAACAAAGAGCCTAGATCATAGTTGCAGTCCCTTAAAGCTATATGTTGTTTCATTGTTGTTGATAATTCAAGGAATTGTGTAAATGCTTCATCGAAATCAACAGGGTTGCAAGTTTTCCAATGGGGATATCATTTAAGAATGAGGTTTAGATTGAGCATAGATGTCTATTTACAAGTTGAATAGATAGATCAGATATTCGAAGATGCAAATATGTCTCAGATATTCATATGTATGTTTATGATTCATGGATTGGCCCAATGGTTAAGGCACTGATCAATTACAGGATCATTAAGTCTTACTGCTGCATATTTGAGGGTTTGTTGAATTCAACATCTTTAATCAAACGTTCTTTCCATTTTATGTTGAAGGACCTAAATGTTTAACCCTTACTCAACTTGTGAATATTCTAGATTTGCATTTAGCTACTGTAGGTCCATGTCATTTCATAAGTCTTTAGGAGATATAAGTGTTTCATCTACTTAATAGATTCAGAGACATTTTTTTGCACTAGTACGGTATCATTTGAATTTGAGGTCTACCCACCTAGGTTTAGCAGAGCTTAAAGTAGATGAAGGGTCATGCCTTATAGTTGGCCCTATGTCTGAAATGATATGTTGAAAATGGGAGTTAGCTGCCCCTAGATGTGTCACTTTCTTAGTGGGATAATTGAAAACCTCCAGTTTTTTCAAACACCAACAAGATGGTGACTCTACTGGGGAGTTGCATTTAGAAAGAACCAAAATCTCTATCATGAAATAGATTGGATATAGTATATATATAGCAAGAGGTGTTTCATTTTTCCTTGCTGAAGTTTCATGTTCCCCAATTAAGCTTTATTCATGAAAATCAGTATGTTGTGAAACTGGATGAAAATTGTGTTCTATGACTGTTATAAGTCTATCTTCAATTAGTTCAGTCTTTCCAAGTGTTTTTGAGAAAATTTTAGAGTCAAGAAATGATTTATAAAGTGTATAAAATTCTTTTTAAGGTGTTAGTGATCTGCAGGTTTTTCTTACATTGAAGGTTTGGTTCAGATTTGTCAAGTGACAAATTATGTTTTATTTCTCACATGAGTGAGTGGCGACTCTCAAATCTCTATACCAATTTGTTCCTAGTTGATTTCATTGCAAAATTTCGAAGGACTTTCAGTTGGATGGGTAGATCTAAAGTTTTTAATAAATTCTTGGAAAGGAAGTTTTAAATTCTTGACAAAGTTTATGTGGTTGCTTGTATCTGCTAAAGAAATTCATTTCAAAGGGTGAATCACTTTTTGATTTCATTTTCCTCTCCAAGGAGGTGGTGGCTGTACAAAGGATTTGATCAATGGTGTGAAGGATTTCATGTTAGGACCAGGTCGTTCAATAGATCAAAGGTTTTATACAGCAACACATAAAGGTATTTCAATTTTCACATATTTGTTTCTCATGAAAATTGAATGAACAAAATGGTTGCCTTCATCTAGTGGTTTCAGCACTAAGAAAAAGAGGTAGGAATTTTAAAAGTTTATAAAATGGATTCTGAGTCTGGATATCAATATTAATTAAAAAAATCTTAGTGCGGAGATTGCTAGATTAGAAAGAGAAGATCATGATAATCTAGTCGTCATATTAAGAAGTAGAATTGGTGATGTTAAGGGTCTTGATGGATTACAAATTTACATTAAGTTCAAATCCATAGTCATGGATCTTCATGAGTCCTATAGACCAGAGAAGTCTTCATGGCCAATGTTTCTCTTAGAAGTTTTTACACCGTCTTTGGTTGATTGGCTAGAGGAGGCAAGATTCCAAAAGATCATTAAATTTCATGATATTATCATAAAATTTGAGAGTGAGTTAAAGGTTGTTGAGTCTAATGTTAGTGAATGTAATGAGTCTGTTCAAGACGATATAGAAAATGAAGAGTCTCAGTTTTATGAATCAGAGGATAGTAATCAGTAGTCTGATAATATGCATAATGTCAGTTCATTTTCTTATGATGATGAGTATATAGAAGAAGAACAGTGTAGCAGTAATGATAGTATTTCTTCTAATGATGAAAGTAAATATTCTAAGATACCAGTTGTTGAGGTGTTGCCTAATGAAGAAGATATATGTGGTGATCAGATTTTTGATTTTTCAAAATGTATTACTAAAAGGTCTACTATAACAAATTTTTCAAGATGTCCGGATAATGATCTAAGCCAAGGAGAAAAAACTAGGGAGGAAATCTTGCTAAGTGTTGATGAGATTTCTGATTTGTTGCCTCATGATTTTGAAAGTTATGTTAACCAATCTAAGGATGCTTGTGTTTTGACATGTTGTGTAAATTCATGTGGTGAAGTCATTTTCCCTAAGTCTGATGTTGAGAAAGATGTAGTTTTAGAATGTGCTATGTTAGGTTTGGGAGGTGTATGTGATGGTAATTCATGCATCAATACGCATGACGACTTCTATGTTGAGAATGAAAATAGAGACATAAGAGTTGTTGCTGATTCAATGTTTTCCTATTTTCATAAGGCTGAGATAAGTTCAGATAGCTCAGGTGATAAGAGAAATAGTAATGAAATGGTTTGTCCTAGTGAGGTATTTGAGAAAGAATTAGATACAGAACAATACATTCTAGGAATACAATTTCATGATAATTCTTATGATTTGGGATCTAATCATTTGCTGGAATATGAAGAAAATGAAGCATATATTCAATCTGATATATGGTGTACTGATGTTGCAAGTGAGGATAAATCATATTTTCCATACTCTTCATATTCGGAGGCACAAGGTGAGTTACCATCAGATTCATGTAACTCGTTCAATGAAGTAGAATATCAAGCTTTTGTGTTTCTGGTTGAAGGAATCCATGACTCAATTAGTAGTGATCAGTTTCATTTTTAGTCTGATGTCAGTTATTATGATCACACTGATTCATATTTTCATAGTGAGCAAGGTGTAGATAGTATGTCTAATCTTTATGTGCACTATGAAGGTGATGATAGTTTTTTTTTTTTGCCTATTGAGCTAATTGCAAATGTTGATACGTTGGATGAAACAAATGAGAATGAGAATTTCAGTTTTCCTTAGGAGAGTGTAAATGAAAACCAGGTATATGATAGAGGTAAAAGGTTCTGAAACCTTTTGGTGGCTTGGGGCCATCCCTTGTATATAGTAGTTATAGATTTCCCTGTTTTCAATAAAGCTGTTCAAGAGAGTTTTTTTGTTAGGTGTGTGGTCTGCTTCTCCCAAAGATCTGAAATCTTGCCATGCTTGCAAGGGGCATGCGTCCCCAGATAGAGCCACTGTTAGGATGAAAAATTGCATGCTTCATTTTTTAGTCCCATTTTAAAATTTTGAGAAATCAAGCCCCATAAATGCCCTTTTGATGAAATTGTACTTGGATTTCCATTTGAGCCCCCTAAGGTGTTTAATGTTTCTAACACCTTGCATTCAACCTGTCTATGCATTCCATGAAGTTCAACTAACATTTCAAGCCATCCTGTCAAGTCTTGTTTTAAGCAATTGTCAAATATGCATTTTTACCCTAAGTGTCAAACATCGACAGGAAGCTATGTTTGCTATTGAATATCTTGCACCCAAAAATGTGTCATAACTTGCCACTTTGGGAATATCTAGTGTCCATACCCTAGAACCTATCTTTTAGATTTTGAATTTTTTTGAGTTCGTTTGATTAGGTTTTGAATCCCTTCAAAGTTGGTGAGTTACTGTTTTCATGCTTTTGCAATTTGCACATGTTTCTGGGAAGCCCTATTTGGCGTGTTATAATTTTGACCATGTTGACCCAAATATTAAAATCCATTTTGCGTTGCATTATAAATGTCAGAGACTTGTCATGTTTCAAGTTTTAGCTCTTGATGAATCTGTTTGATTAGTTTTCAAATGTAATTCCAAATGGAATTTCTAAAGTTTTACTAGTGTCAGTATTTGTAGATTGATTGGAACCCTTATTCATGATCTCATATCTCCTGATCCATGATAGGTGAGATCAAATGGTTTGTTTCCCTGTGTTCTATACTAAAAATGCTATAAGTGTGCCAGTTTTCAAATCTTGATGAATCTGTTTGCACACTTTTCTAGGGTCATTACATTTGTAAAAATCATTATCTTATCATTGTTTCCTGTCCTGCAAATCTAGGTAGCCAACTTTAGACGCTTGCCAAATTCATCCAATGATTCATCATGAGCCCAATTCACAGAGTTATAATGTTGTCATGATAGAGAACCAATGCCCCAGTTTTCATTTCCCCATGTGCTTGTTTACCTAGTTTTCCAGGCCAAATCCAAACCCAGTTTAGTGTTTTTTGACATGTTTGTTTCTAAGCATTTTCCAAAGGTCAAGTTTGATAGCGAATATCTTTTGACTAGATATTCATCATGAGACAAGATTTGGTGGGGTAAAAGTATACGGAGCAGAGGATCAGTGTGCCAGTTTTCAAAGCTCGGTCAGGTGTTTGGGTTAGTTTTTAAAATCAGTTGAAAGAGCTCCTTGCACAAATTTGATAGTTGGTAGAAAGTGATAAAGTGATTTTTATTTGATGGTTCAATGCTGGATTTTAAATTTTAATCAGTTTAGGATTAGGAATGGGCCATTTATAAGATTCAGGTGTTCAGAAACAAATTTTTTTAGTGAGACCCACTTTGGGGCTCGACTAATTTCACCAAGCAAAAGTGGAGTGATATTTGAAGGTTGATTTTAATATGATAAAAAAATGTTTGAAATAATGTGATTTTAATGTGGTTTGAGTTTTAAAAGGTATTTCAAGCTAAATCCAAAGAAAATTGTGAAAACATGGGCAGAAAATGAAATGAGGAATCTATCAAGGATAAAGGTAGCTGGGATCTGATTTCTAGCAGCCATCTTCCTGTGACTTCATAGTCTTTTCATGGAGTTCACAAGACATGGTCTCTTTGTGAATGACTTCATATTTTTTTGATAGGGGAACTGGGTCTTATAATGCTCTCTCACTAAGACTATGATGGTCTTTCTATCACATTGTTGTTTCCATATGGTCCTATAAAGAGAAGACATAATGGCCTTTGGAACCGAGAGAAACTAGGAGGTAGGCGTTATAAGAGAAGCACACACCCATTGAACTAGATCATGCCAGCAATCAAAAGGAGTTTCCAAGGTATCAAGGCTCTATCCATTTATTGGATAGAGAACAAAAACAAGCTGTAAGCAATGAAGAAAATCACGCACGACAGGTAACTCCGCTTGCAAATTGAGCCAAGCTAAGTAAAAAGCCAGCCACAATTTTGAAAAGAGGACACTCCATGCATATAAAATGAAAAATCTATGTGCACAGGCATGGTCTCCTCAAAATGCAAAGAGGCGATGAAGATTATGCAAGGAATAAATGAGGAGGCCCACATTTTAAAACATAGGTAGCATTTTGAGAAGGGGAGATGTCATTTTTTAGAGGCAGTCCATGCCCAATGACCTCATGCAATGGAAGAAGGTAGTCCATGGCATATCATAGGAGCTCCACGTTGAATGATGGAGAGGGAAAGCATTTCAAAGTAGAGGTAGCCACTTCCAAAGGGAACTCATGCCAAACAACATAAGAAAGACGCCCAACATTGCAAGAAAATGCAGAGAGATAAAAGGAAAGCATGCCAAGCAAAAAACATAGTAAATAAATAAGAATGAACATTTTGAAAAAGGTGCAAGAACCAAGCTACAGTCATTTCAGGCAACTCACATGAGTGCAGGGTAAAGGCATCGAAGGCCATTGTCCCACATTTCCCGTGGGAGATTAGTTTTATGTTTTTAAATACAACTTCAAGCAATCAGTTGGTTGTCTTTAAAAGATAAGCACTTTTGAAGCGCTAGACCTTAAAGTGGATCCTATCGGCCGTGGATGACGTCAGCTAGGGGTCGCATGGGAGAAAGTTTTAAACGAAAAAACAACTGTGATGACATTGCACTCAGAGTGGAGGGTGAAATAGATTGTGACAGGTGTCCAAATCCGGTTGTGCCCACTTGCCCGCATTACCAAGATGCATGATAGATAAATAATGCGGGAAAGCAGGCATGTGACAAGTGGAAGGAGGGCCTTCTTAGCGATGACAAGGCAAGTGATGTGGTAGGGCCATTTGGGGATAGTTAAGGGTGTGTGGCAAACTGTGGCAGGTTGACAGCCAATCAACGACCTCCATGTGGCAGCCCGAGTGGTGCCTAGTGGACTTAAAGAGTAAAGGAAAAAAAATTTAAAATAAAAGATAATTTTAAATTATTTTATCAAAACTGAAGTTACGTTAAAGATTTTTTAAATTCAAAAAGATTTATATTTCTAAAGTTTATACTTTGGGAATTATTTTAAAATTTTGAATTTTTGAGTTGTAAATCTGAACACTTTCTAACTAGGGGGCAATTTTCAAATTAATATTTAGAGGGTTTCCAGTAAGAAAAATATGCCTTATCATATACCGCCATAATCGTGAGAATCTGAACTTTGTTATTCCAGAGTCAGTTTTTGCACAGGAAGCAATTGGTTCATGGTACAAGGTGATTTGTCTCGAGTACCTAAATTGTAACTGTATTCAGGTAATCAAAGCTCAGAACTGATTTCTAACAAGGTGATGACTTGAGTATGGTTAAAAGGCAGTGAGAATTTAGTTTGGGTCGAAATTTGTTCAAATTCATTCAGTAAAAATTGAAATTTCACTAGCATTTCAATGGGTGAATCAAATATTTTGGATGCAGAAGGAGTTTTCATCATTAAATAGAGGATGATTTCAAGTTTGTTACAAGAAATGATGAAAAAAAAAAAGATCAAATGAAATCAAAGAGGTAGAAAGATGAAAGAAGTGATTCAGTTGTAGGAGATAAAATTCCAACTGGACACTTGTCATCTTCATAACAGATCCAAGAATTCCTTCCTGCTATATCTATCTTTTCCTTTCTCTTTGTAAGGGTTCTAGTTTTTGTGACTAAGAAACCAGTGGATTCCAGTCTTGGTCACAAAGAAACCAAGTAGGTTAGCAGTTTTCTCTGGGTAATACCAGCAGGGTTCCATTGATTTACTGTCAAACCACATTTCTTTCAGCATAATTCTTCTTGTATGAATAGCAAATAGGAAAGATAAATATAGATAGTTCAGATCTGTTAGGTGTTTTTCATGCTTTCATTTCATGCATATGGTTGTATTGTTTCAGGGAAATTAATACAAGGAATAACAAATTCATTAGTTTCATTCTGATTCATGTCTCCCTTCATCAGTCAGTTTCAATGTTTTATGGTCTTTGAACAAAGAGCCTAGATCATAGTTGCAGTCCCTTAAGGTTGTATGTTGTTTCATTGTTGTTGATAATTCAAGGAATTGTGTAAATGCTTCATAGAAATCAATAGGGTTGCAAGTTTGCTGATGGGGATATCATTAAAGAATGAGGTTTAGATTGAGCACAGATGTCTATTTACAAGTTGAATAGATAGATCAGATATCTGAAGATGCACATATGTCTTAGATATTCATATATATGTTTTTGATTCATGGATTGGCCCAATGGTTAAGGCACTGATCTATTACAAGATCATTAAGTATTACTACTACATATTTTAGGGTTTGTTGAATTCAACATCTTTAATCAAACGTTCTTTCCATTTTATGTTGAAGGACCTAAATGTTTAACCCTCACTCAGCTTGTGAATATCATAGATCTGCACCTAGCTACTGTAGGTCCATGTCACTTCATAAGTCTTTAGGAGAAATAAGGGTAAAATATACTTTATATTAGATTCAGTGTATGCTTTGATAACTGGTACCACATAAAGAATCTATAGGTCTACCCGCCTAGCGTTAGCAAAGCCTGAAGTAGAAGAAGTGTCTAGCCTTATAGTTGGCCTATTGTCAGAAATGGCATGTTGAAAATGGGAGTTAGCTGCCCCTAGACTTTTCACTTTCTGAGTGGGATAATTGAAAACCCTCCAGCATTTTCAAACACCAACAAATAGAATACTTGTGATATGGTAGATATTTGGTTTACATTCAAATCATCCCCAAATACACAACCTTCACTACAAATGTACATAATAAATAAATAGACTTTGCTAAAGAAGATAATGATGGATGGGAATCAGTTTTAGGATGCAAAAAATATTGCAATGTTACCACAAAATTTGAACAAATAACATCAAAAAGGTCATACTCTTTCTAAATATAGCCTCACGTGTGCCTAGATAAATATGTATAATACAACTAATAATGCTACAATTATTCATGAGGTTTCATTGATTGTTTGGAAATAAAATTAGCATGGTGTGTTTTTAGATCTAGTTACATTGAACTAAATAAAATGACCAAGTTGTTTGAGGCTTCAACAACTGTTTGGAAATTAAATTAGTTGCACATATTTTTAATTTCTATTAGATTAAATTGAAATAAAAAGGGGAAGCAATTAGATTGTTAGGTCTACAATGTTTGGGAATACATTGATATAGGTTGTGACTTTGCAATATTATGATTAGTAACAATGAAAATGCTTGCTTACTTGCAGTTACAAATCATGGATATGACCAATGCACAAAGAAAGGTATGCAACCAAGATGTCCTTGCATGAAAAATAAAATGAAGGATTAATTGTGATTATTATGCGTGTCATAGAGATCAGATCAAACTCGAAGGTATACCAAGTGAGACAATAAAAATCAAACTCATCGAGAACGAGAACTTGCCAAAAGAAGTACAATGATCATGTAGTGGGTGTCAATTTTAGAGGTTGCCCTAAAATTCTCTTATAAGTGGCTAAGATACATAATGCATTGTAATGTTGGTGTATGTTTTTGTTTGATAAAAGAAAGGTCGAAAGTTGTGTAGGTGTATGTAGCCCAGGTTTTGGGGTGAACCATGTTAAATCTATGTTCACTTTGTTTTCTTCTTTTGTTTCTTAATGTAATTGTTTATTCCTATATTTTTTTGGATCTATCAAACCCTAATAGTTCTGGTAGTGCAAGTATGAATGAACCATCTATAGGTATATCTAAATAGTAGGGGTCATGTCTAATTTTGTACTCTAGATCCTCTTTTATGTGTGTTCAGCTTATGTAGCAATCATAGTGTTGAAACTGATTATGTGCTTGTCTTACAATGAGAACATCTAGTTCTAGTATTCTATGTGGGAGATCTTTAGCAACACTTCTAATGGCTTGCATGAAGCTTATGGTGCGGTTATGGTATTTATATTGTCCACCAAAAAATTTGATTATTGGATTCACCCTAGCAATGAATATTTCCTCAACTTGCGTTAATATATTTCAAACATGTGGTTGTTCTCCAGGGTCCATGTTGTTTGTTGTTGAGAATTGCAGTATATCTTTTTTCTCTAGAGAATCTTCTACACTTTTTTTGTATGGCATATTTTATCACCAACATACCTAAGAAATGTTCTTTACAAACTATGCATGTTTGCAGGTTCAACAATTCATCAATCCTTTTCTAAAATCTTCTCGTTGCTGCAAATAGTAGCCATAGTGTCACACATTTGACCTGGCTACTATAATTCTTAATGGCATGCATGATATTTTTGGCTTGAATATTCTTGGATGTGTCTTGTTTGTGCATCTTGAAAATTGTTCTTGGTGCACTCTATTAATTGTCTTTGTTTGTGGGCCTCTATGTCATCCCAGTGGAATGCATATAGTTCTCGACATATCCTGTAATATCAACAATCTCCCACTTGGAGACTAAAACTAGATGATAATGTAGTACGTGCAACTCCCACTAACTAAGATTTTTTTGTATATTACCTCCATGATCATCAGTTAAGAAGCCCAAAAGAAGCTAAGTAAGAAACTAGCTTCTCCTCGAGGACTACTTTTGTGAACATGTTACAAGATTTTCACTTGTGTGAATCTTTTCAAGCCGTAACTGGCCATCCTTTTAAAAAGACCTTATAAAATGGTACCTGAGTTGTATGGGCTTTGTCCTTGAATGAAAAGCATTATTCTTTGCAAGATGAATGACACTATGGCTATCACTGTACAATGGGCGATCTTCTTGCTTCTAACCCAATTTCTCCAAAAAATATTGTAACCAAATCATCTCCTTCCTAGCTTCCATAGCGGTTACATACTCAACCTCAATGGTTGAAAGTGCATTAAACTTTTACAGTCTAGAAATCCAACTAACTACAGTACCCCCTATAGTGAAAATATACCCTATAGTATTCCTTGTATCAATATATCCTGCCAGATTAGAGTCAAAAAATCATCTCATAGCATAACTAGATCTTGTGAAACATAATGTCTTTGTAGTAGTACCTTTCATATGTCAGAGAATCCATTTGACAACTTTCTAATGTTACATACCTAGATTTCTCATATTCATGCTGACAACTCCCACTACATGAGAATTATTTGGTCATGTTCTGTTTGTGTGCATACCATTGCATACATTTGCATACATTAGACTACGAACAAATGATGAATACAATATGTTAGACATTTTATCTACTTCTTCCTATGCCTTTGGGCACATTTCCTTAGTCAATTTGAAATGACTAGCCAAAGGTGTATTGACTAATTTTGCATCCTGCATATTAAATCTTTTCAACACCTTCTTTATATACTCACTTTGGGACAAATTCAAGGTTCTATTTTTCCTATCCTGTGTAATCCTCATACCAAGGATTTTCTTAGCAACACCCAAATCCTTCATAGAAAATGACCTTGCTAATTTATGTTCAAGTTCATTTATTTATTGTAAATTAAACCCAAAACAAGCATGTCATCAACATAGAGTAACAGGATAATGCAACTCCCATTATCCAATCTCTTAAAATATACATAGTGATCAGAATGACATCTATGTTAACCTTGTTCAGCCATGAGACTATCAAATTTTAAATACCATTATTGAGGTGCCTGCTTTTGGCCATACAGACTCTTCGTTAATGTGCACACCAAATTCTCCTTACCCTTGACCTCATATCCCTTTGGTTGCTACATGTAAATTTCTTCCTTCAAATCTCAATGGATAAAAGTTGTCTTGACATCTAGTTGTTCAAGATGCAAGTCATCTGTAGCCAAAAGACTTAGTACAATTCTAATTGAAGTCATTTTTACAATAGGGGAGAATATTTCATCAAAATTTATACCCTTTTTTTGTGTAATACCCTTTACCACAAGTCTGGCCTTATACATTTTCTTTCCTCCATCTTCCTCCTTTAGCCTATAAACCCATTTGTTAGCCAAGGCTCTTTTTCCTTTAGGTAAAGGGACCAAGTCTCAAGTCTTATTTTTCAACAAGGAGTCCATCTCATCTTCCATGCCCAAGTTCCATTTTTGTTTGGAATCCACCTACATTACTTCTTCATATTCTTTTGGTTCACTAGAATCAGTCAATAAAATGGAATACAAAGAAGGAGAAAACCTTTCGGGAGCTCTACGTGACCTTGTAGAATGTCTAACACTTACAGAAGTTTGTGGGATAACCTGTTCTTGTTGAGCATCAGGTACCAGTGGATTTTCATTTTTATGAGTCCCATCCAACAACACATATTTCTTGTTTAACATTTTCATGCTTCTTTTCCTGCAACTGTTCTTTATACATGACCTTCTCATTGAATATAACATCTGTACTTCTAATTATTTTAAGATTTTGAAAATCCCATAATCAATAACCATAGTCATCTACTCCATATGCAATGAAGGTACATATTAGAGATTTAGCATCAAGCTTGGTTCTATTTTCTTTATCAACATGGACAAAAGCTTCACAACCAAAAGTTTTTGGAAATGAATAATTTTCCTTTTTTCTAGTCTAGGCTTCCTCTAGAATACCACCATTCAAAGGGGTTGAAGGTCCTTTTTTAATCAAATAGACAGTAGTGTTTAAAGTATTTTCCTAGAAATGAAGTGGTAAACCAACATGCAATCTCATGCTTCTTACACATTCTATGATTGTCCTATTCATTCTTTCTAAAACTCCATTTTCTTGTGGGGTTCTTGAAACTGTCTCTTCCTTCGAATTCCATTAATAGAACAATAATCTTCAAAGGTTGTGCTAAAATATTCACATCCATTATTGAATCCAAGACACTTCAACTTCTTTCCTATCTTGTTCACAACCAAAGCTTTCCATTTCTTATATGTTTCAAAAATATTAGATTTTTGTTTCAGGAAATATACCCATGTTTTCCTAGTTGAATCATCTATAAAAAAAATAACATAATAATGAGAGCTACCAAGAGATGCTATTGTTGGAAATATAAGAGAAACTAAGAAGGGAGGGGTGAATCAGTTACCACTAAAATAAATCCCAAATCTCTTAGATGTCAACATGGAACACAAACTTCACTGAAAATATTGATGCTCATTAAACACACAGGCACTCAGTTTACACTAGTAAATGTTGTAACTCAGCAAATGCTTAACATACAAATCTTAAGATATTTTCTCTGATTAACCTTACTTAAATTAGTTTCATACACATAAAAGAAATAGTATGAACACAAGTGACACTAAGATTTAATGTGGAAAACCAATTTGGGAAAAACCACCAATTGCAACTTGTTACTAATTTTCACTCTTTTGAAGTGAGTCCTGTTAGGAACCAACCCTATTAAAGGTTACAAAACACACTATTAGGTGTGACCCTATTAGAGGATTTAATCACCATGTTAGGAGTGGCCTTGTTAGAGTTCTTTAGACACTTTAATCTAGAAATGCCACCTTGTTACATATAACTGTTAAGCCAAATCTGTTAAGAGATTTAGATCATTGCTACAATGGTTAGAGAGTAACAATGAGATGACTTGATTTTTGATGTAGCTAAATTGCTGATTACAAATCTCAATTCTAGCTTGTACACTTGATCCTTTATGATCAAATGTATCTTTGTAGCTCCACAAGGATATTCTACTTATTCTTCTAATTCTCTTCCACTAAGCATCTTCTATTCTTCAATATACTTCCACACTTCAATCCTCAACTTGACCTTATATTTATACCTTATGCATTGTCAAGTCAGCTTAGATATAAGTTAGTGTAATTAATATTCATCTCCTTAGTCGACTACAACCAACAAACAAATCTATTGAACTCAATATGCCAAAACAAGAAAATCCTTTGTTAGCTAACCTAGCATGGTAGGTATTGACTTATAAATGATTTTCCTGTGTTAACTAAGTGAACTCGGTGAGCTCAATTAACATTGGTTCCATCCAAATTTCTCTTCATTAATCAAGTGAGCTCAGTTAACACTCAACTTCTGTGAACTTCTCTTTGTCACCCGAGTGAACTCAGTAGACACTATCTTCTAAACTTGGCAAACTCTGGAATACTCAGTAAACAAAGGAAACTATCTTGATTTCCTGAGTGAGCTCGACATACATTGACTGGTAAAGATATGACATTTTATGTAACATAAAATATAATACACAATTAATCAGTTATATTCAACAGATGCCTGAGTTGGTCCCTGTACATCTGAATGCACTAGCTCTAACTTCTCGCTCTTCTTTTCTTTCCCAACTTTGAGAAATTTGACTCTTTTCTGTTTGCCATAAACACAATTTTCATAGAACTCTAAATTGATATTTTTTAGTCATGGCAATAAATTTTTAGAATGGAGGATTTTGATCCCTTTCTCACTCATGTGCCTAAGCCTATGGTGTCACATTTTTGAATTTGTTCTTGCAACATCTATAGTAGCTTTCCCTACATTAACATTATCAGTAATAGCTAAGGTAGAATAAGTGTTACCAGTACATAGATATATCATGCCTAGCTTTGCACCTTTAGCTACCACTAATGAACCTTTAGTGACCTTCTAGATATTGTCTAAAAACACGACTATGCAACCTTCACTACCTAGTTGTCCTATAAAAATTAATTTTTTTCTTAAATTAGGGACATGTCTTATCTCCTACAGTATCCAATCATTTTCATTTGGCAACTTGATCGTTATTTTTCCTTTCCCAATGCTAAGATAGGGCTCATCATCACCCAAATATACCTATCAAAAATCATCTTGAACATAATCTTGAAAATATTTTCTATGGGGTGTAGCATGGAATGAAGCCCCAAAATCTATTACCTAGGAATCATTAACATTATCCAAACCTAAGATTAAAGCATCTTGTAAATTATTACTTGCGTCATTAGCTTCCTTACTATCATCTTCATTTTTTTCTCCTTGTTTATTTTCTCAAGACCAAAAACCTTTCTTCTGGTGACCATGTTTTCCATAGTACCAACAATCTTTATTTCCTTTAGATTGAGAACGTCCTTAATTAGACTTCCCTCATGACTTGTTATGCAAAGGTCCTATTCCTTTTTCCATTGTTCTTCCTCTATTCTCAACATTTAAAGTGGAACCTGATGAGGTCAAAATTTCACCTGTGTTTTTCCATCGCATTTCCTTGCTTAGAATAACACCAACAACCTAATAAATGTACAAAGGACAAAATACTAGGAATAATTAAAAATCGTGAGCACACCTCCAAGACTTCAAAATGCTCAAGTCACACAACAACTCATTCTCTCTGGGGCTATGATTAGAGGTACATGACCATATTGGACCAAAAACTACTCAAAGCTATAGAATTTGGTCACCAACCTAGGCCCACCAACACTATTCTTTATTCTAAGAGCCACACAAATAGAATGGCTAGACCTGCAACAAATTCTGGTAGGAGGAGTACTGAGTAGGATACAAACAAAAAAGAACTAGTTGAAAAATATTATCAACAACCATCATACAAAAACCCTATATCTCCAACAAAGGTTCACTCTCCTCAAGGAAGAAATCATTGAAAAGCTACTCGGTGCAAAAGACTACTAGCGAAAAATTGAGTGGTAGAGCAGGGGCACTAGACACATACATGGGGTCATTTGGCTTCCAAATGCATTGAATAATGATAAACTTGATTGGAATAGCATTTGTGAGCTTGACGCAGAAAGAGCATTCTATGATACCTTGGTCACTACTTGGAATCCAAGAGCACCCAACCAACACAACAACACAATATTCTAATCAACAAATGATGATCCATGCCTTCTAAACATAGATGAATATTTACAATAGATCCTTCTATAGACTATGAGTAAATATTGAAGCATATACAAAGGCACACAAAATGTCAAGAAGGAACACGCCTACAATTGAAAAACAAGCAAAATGAAATGTCATTACAAAGCCCCATGGAAAGAGAAAGAAGAATATTCACTAACATGCAATAAGAAGGGAAACAAGAAGTACACACCAGCAAGGAATGGTGATAGGATAAACATTCATCAACATGGTATGCTACAAATTTAGAGAGCTAACACTGATTTCCATCATATTATATAACCCATACATGTCCTTAAGTACATAGAAAAATATGTTGCCAAAGTAGAGAGGAAATCAGAGACATGCAATAATATCTTGAAAAGAATATGATCAAGCCAAGATGCAAGTAATCCAACAATCACAACATATAGAAATTTCATGACAAAAATGATTGTAGAACATGACATAGGGGCACAAGAAACATGCCACTTACTACTAAAATTGCCACCTGTAGATTGTAGTTGCTTTTTCACATCGCTAAATGTAGGTCGTAAGGTACTTCAATGAATTGGAAGGGAAACCTCCAAGAGAAACATACAAGACACCTACATTCATACATACACAAAAAAACCACTTGAACTAGATGTTATTACATTATTAGATTCAGCCAAGTCATATTCCTACTCTACAAGGCGTAAGCAAAGCAAGTGGCAGTTGTGGCTAGTGGATGCTATAGTCAATGTATATCATAAAGTGTACTAGAGGAAGCCTATGAAGAATTTTTGTTATTTTTTAGGACCAAGCTTCTCCTATACAAGCACTTTCAAAGCATTGAACAAGATGTAGGCCTGCCAAATGATTCAATTGAGCAAATTGGAAAGAAATGAATATTGCGACGTAAAATGTGGGTCACATTGAATGCCTCATACTAATACTCACACCATCATAAAGTGATGAAGAAGAAGGTATTACCAGCATTGATAGCACACAGAAAACTAGTGAATGGAAACTCTTGTTGTAGATGGGACCGACAAGCAATACTAGTACAAATGAACTTGATATGCTCAAAAAATGTGATTTCAACAACATAGGGTGGGACTAAAACATAGTGCCCCAACATCTCCACGAGACAACAAATAAGTTTGTAGATATCAAAAAAATAGCTCCATGGATTGAAGACACCACAATATGACAAGAACCCTAAATATGCATTATCAAAACAATAAGAATTGGCCTTACATATAATTATCTATCACAACAAAAGCACTAACTATGCACCATTATACATGATTATGCGAGGAATATCAGGCACTGACAAATCACACTTAATCAATTGCATATGACATGCTCTCAACAACAACAATTCACAACATACATCAATACTATTTGCACTAGACCCAACAAAACTAGCTGCATTCAACATTCATGCTGCAATAATACATTCAACAGTGTGAATACAAATCAAAGAACTGAAACCATTATAAGCCTAGGCATTAACAACATTTGAAGAGGAACTAAAGAATGTTAGATATGTCCCCATCGATGAAATGAGTTTCATAGGCCCAAAGCTACTACTTAAAATAGATAGTAGGCTTCGCCAAGCATTCCCATACAACAACCACCTATATTTTGGAGGAATATCTATAATCTTGATCAACGACCTCACATAGTTTTCACCTATAATGGATAAGCCTATCTACAAAATACACACAACAACAAAGCTACTATGGGAAAAATTTAGAACAATGTTCAATTTAGATACATTGTTTCAATAGCAAGGACACCCAACACCACAACGATTGTTCCACCAAGCTCTATACAATATACAAAATGTTTAGCCAACATAAGTGGACCAAGAGCTACTAATGACACACACATCTAATTACATAGCACTAGTCAAACAAGAGCTATTTGACAATGCAACCCACTTATTCTCTACCAACACCCATGTTAGTCTACATAATAAGAACATGCTTAAAAATCTCAATAGGCCAATTGCACTAAGTATATAAACCAGATATAAAGCTACCAAAGCTACAACTATGGTAATAGACAAGGAATAACTTTACATTTAAGTATTACCCTGCTAAGGCCAACAGATCATGGTTATGTCAAACATTTGGACATAAGTGGGTCTTGTAAATGGAGCATTGGGTGAGATAGTAGATATAATTTATGGTAATTGATCAACACCACTGGAGGTACCACTAGTCTATATAGTAGCATAGATAGCCAATTGCATAGGGCCACCATAAATTGATGAATACCCCAGACTGGTACCAATAATCCCATTATGTTTACATTGCAAAAGACAAATACCAATTACAATGGCTTGGGCAATCACTATACACAAATCTTAGGGGTTAACACTTAATAAGGCAACGATTGACATTGGCAGTACTGAAAGATAAGGATTAACATTTATGGCTTTATCTGGAGTAAAGACCCTATATGGATTACATCTACAACCACCATTTTCATTTGAGAGATTTGTAAAGATGCGAAGCCACCTATATACAATACTACGAAAAAAAGAGGAGATACAATTGCAAAGCCTATCTGAACAAAATATGTGATGTGTCAATAGAGCTAGAGTCTATAGTCAAACCCTTGTACAAGTCAAATTCACCACACCATGTAGATTGTATTCAAGTATGCATGAATGTTTGAGCTTTCAGTGGTCACAAAATGATTCTCCTTGTTCTACTTTAAAGCTTGTCATGTTCTGACAGACTAAATATTTTTAACGTGATGTTATGCTTGTATATCTAATCCAATACTATTGTTGTATATGTACTTGACTTATTAGACTTGTGTTTCTCTTTTTCCTATTTATTTTGAATTCAAAAAGTTGAGTACCATTTATCTTCTAGATTTGTGTTCTTAACATTTGGGATCACGTATGAACTTTTTGGTCACTTGTACTCAAACAAAAAATTTACAAGTAGACACACAATAGTGAAACTACTGGTAATGCTTATAAAGTTTAGCTCTATTTACAAATGAGTTTGACTCAAAATGTTAGCTTATAGATGGATTCATGTTGAATCACTACTCATGAAACATGGGTCAATGAGTTTGACTCAAAATCACACAATTAAATCCTGATAGCAATATCTATTTACAAAGTTAAAAATTAAAACCTATAATTAATATCAGCTATGATCTTGCACCATTGGGTGCAAGTGCTAGTATTGATATATATCTTTGGATTGATCCATCAATTTATAGAAAATTCATTGGTAAAAGAGCTATGTCCAATATTATATAAAATTTATTGGTAAATAAGCTAAGTTCAATATTATATATTTACGTCTTATTTTATTCTAACTCATTGTGAATGTATTAGTGCAATGACTTAAATATCACACACTAAGACTTGGTTTATAGACCAAAAGTCTTAAATAGTAAAAGTTGGCGCAGTCAAGTGTCAAGTGCATTTTAGATGTGTTGGGGATGTTTTTCACAATCTTGAAAGAGAATCCTTTTAGCATCAAGTTATTATTTAACAAAGTATACTTAAATAATGTATAATTATTTCTCAAATATTATAAAAATGTATTTACTAGAATAAAAATAAAAATTTATAATTAATATTGCCATAAGTTTTCAATATATTTTAATATATATACATTATTGGCACTATTTATTGCAAAATTATATATTAATTTAAATGTATATTTTAATATAATAATTTTTTAGTGTGAAATTACATGTAACCTTTAAATGCATAATTTTATACAATACAATAAATATATATAAATTTTCAAATATTTTATATATTTCATCTTAAAATTGTATTAAAAAAAAAAATTCATAAAATATTTTTAATATGTAAATATAAATAATGTAAATAATATTTACTAATCTTATTTTCACTTTCTTAAATCTCTATATTATTTATTTAGCTAAAATCAATAAACAAATGTAAAATATTATGTCAAATACAAATAAAAATATTTTAGCATGGCCTAATCAAAATCATATTCATTTATGTAAAAACATCTTTGTTTGTTTAATAGGTTGGGATTTGGGTAAGTAATCTTATGTTTTTTGAATTTGAGTTTAAATTATTTTTTATTACAATAGATTTCAAAATTACTTTCCTTTGACTTAAATTTATATATTTTTTAACAAAATTTAAAATATTAATTTGCTATAACTTTTTTATTTATCATGCTTTTATTTTAAAATTTTAGAATTAAAGTAAATTAAATATTTATAATTAAAGTTAACACTAGATTTGCTATTGTTGTCTTTTTGTTTTCCTTACATTTATTTCTTATTTTGAAAATAAAAACAAGATATGCCACAATTCAATTTAACACCATTTAAAAGTTTCAATCTAATTTTGGGGGAAATTGATTTTTTTCCCCACAATTAGTTATTAAATAAGTTTAGAATGATTTTAATTTTTCCTTTCAATTGTGTTTAATGATATACATGGAAATTTAATATTTCTTACCTTAATCCAATAAAACAAGGACACAATGCCTCTAGTTTTTGATATAAAAGCAACCAAAACTAGGGGACTGACCCATTACAATAGTGGCATGGTAGAAAGCCAACCACAACCACACACAACACCCTTAACAATTTACATCAAAAACAAAAGCAACAAAATAATAGTAATAAAAAGTACTAGGGATCCAACCCTTAGAACCAGCAGAGTTTAACAGTTTAAAAATCATATTGGTGGTCATTGCATCATACCACCTATAGCCCAGAACAAAGCCAAAAAACTAAAACCTAATATTAGCAAAGGACGGAGAGTGAGAACTAGCAGAGTACCAAACACAACAAAAAACAAAAGGCCACTACTTGTCATCTTTTTTCTTTCCTTTTCCAGCCAGGAGCATCTTGGCCAAGTCTTCAACAAGGAAGCCATAGAGAAGCTTCAAGTCCTCCTTCCCCAAGTTGTCCTCCTTCAACACATCAACTAGTAGCTGCAAGGCCCTCCTCCACCACGTCGCACCTATCTTTGAGCTCCTAGATATCCATCTCGGTTCCTACCATAGTAGTTTAGTATTTGGGACAGATTAGTGAATTATTTCAAATATAATATATATTAAAACTTTATAGTTGCAAAAAGTAATTAAATAATAAACTCTTTAGATTAGACAAACAAACATATGCAAAAGTTGCACTCCCTGCCTGTTGAATTAGATTTAATGTAATGAATATGAAAACTTGATAGCTCAAAAAAAATTGAATAATAAATTGTTCTAATTAGACAAACAAATTAAAAAATTGAAGTACATTGAATGCTATTGTTATCTTCTATGACACAAACTATCTATCGTTTGTAGTGCTAAGCGCCTCTCGAAAAAGAGTACGAGGTAGTCCTATATCACTGTCACCATATGTAAACCCAAAAACTATGGCATAGTGTCGTGGACTATAAAACCACCTTTCCTTTCCTTTTTTTTTTTGACTCAATTTTATTTCAAAAAATTATTGAAATACCTCCATAAAAAAAAATGACATTCCCATTAAAACTTGACATGGGCTACCTAACTTTATTTTTATGGGCCCTAGACAAAATGAAAAGAACAAATGTTAAAATTTTCAAAATAAATCCATTTTTAAAAATTTGATCAACGTGGTAGCCGTGTCCTTTTTATATCTTGTCGTTGGCTTTGTAATGTTTGTGTAATGCCCCGCCAAGGGATCCAAAGAATTAACCTAAAATTTCACTAAGATTGGTAGCATTTTTTTTTTAAATTTTTAAAGAAAGTAAATACCACATATAACTTATGCACAATAACGGAAGCAATAGCAATGTCCATCTAAAAGTAAACATAACATACATAACAAATTACATTCTTTAAGATCCCTTAACGTTGAATTACATCTAAGTCAACTAAAATTATTGAATCCATCTAATATAACAACCACATGAAATAATAATGATATGTCCATTGTTTATACATTACATTTCAATTGCGCAATCATCCACTGTACATGTCACAGGGTATGAAAAGCTCAAAAGAATATACATATGTAGAATAAGGTACATCATCCTATTCTAGTCCATGATACATCAAAGTAAAGATAATCACATGACACACATGATACATCATCATAGAAGACATATACATCCATCATAAAAATCAAACATAATAAACTAAGTGCACGGTTCCTCCCAACCGTTAATAGCATCATTAGACCATCGTGGGCCCTAGCCATCCCTCAGTGTGTAACATTCCAAATCACCGAAGAGATCATCGGTATTAACATAGTAGGAATGTCACTCCTAACATATACTATATCATATGCAGAAAGTAATCTAACATGCAAATATAAGCATAAGATAACATCATCTAACATATGCTAATCATCAATGAAAGGATACATATCCACCATCATGAAGGGTGCATTAGCCACGATCTCTTAATGAATCTCAAATGATAAGAGTGGAAAAAATACTACCACCCGACCGCGTGGTACCTAAGTGGTCCACTCCCACTATGCTAAGGAGATAATCTCAAGTCTCAAACAGGCTATCAAAATCACATAACACAAATCTCTATAAGTCTAAGAATCCTAAAAGTATACTAACTCAAAGGTTCCAAAGACAAAATCAACATCTAATCTCAAAGGCACACAAAGACATGTAGGAACCTACTATGCAAGCAGGAAAGTGTCATCGCATTTATCACGTACAAGCTACCCTGGCAGTTAGCTAAACTCCACGGGTCCATACTGATCTCATGCGGCCACTAGTATCCTCTCATAGGGACGAGGCATACTATGGAATGCAAGGTCACAACCATGCATTCTCTCTACTCCCATCCTAGTCTATACAAGTACCAAAACACTTATCTTTTTAGGTTCATTTAGTTAGTATTAGGTGTGAATTTTATCACTTATTAATCCAACTTACAATGAGTTACTCTAGCAGCCTCTTAGGGCCCCAACCCCCATTGCAAGATACTTCCCAACACTACATGCAGATATCCTACCCTAAGCTCATGGAATCATAAATCTCAAAATCACAAAAGATAATCCATCATAAAATCATCAAATATGCATAAAAGCATCAAATCTCAATGAGCAAGCATCCATAAAAAATCATGATCACAACAACTCTCTATTGGCAACTGGAGTATCAGTGATAATCAAAAGTATCCATTGGTTCTCAATAACCAAAATATATCTCAATCATACGGATCAAAGACTCCAAAATGGTTGAGTCAAGCATGTCACATTATGACATCATCATGAATAAATCCACATTACAGTCCCATTATGGCGACTAGAAAATAACCAAGGATAACTGATCGATGACCAAAAAAGGTTAAGTCAAGTGTCTCATACATAAGAATCTCAACTATAACAATTAGTAATTACAACCAATACATAGAGCATTCCATCACATAACCATGGTTGGGTTTATAAAGATTGAGATTAAAACATCATCATGACATCACAATCACATAACCCCCAAGCCTCTAGTAGATGTCCTATAACTAGTCAACCCAAAACCCAAAACAATAGCATAAAGAATACAATAAAAACACATATTTTGGTTTTGCTAAATTTACAAACTTTAATTAAATGTAGAGCTCTCAGTTTATGTTTCCAAGAGAATAAATGGAGGAACATTTTGTACGTTTTTCCTAACACATATATTGTTTTGGATGGATACAAGTTTTTCTTAAAATCCATCTTCCAATTATAATCTTTGTTTGAAAGCGTCCCCCACCAAACTATCAATTAAATTTCATACACTTTATAAAAAAATTAATTAAATCTTGAAAATAATACAAGAGTTCACCATTATAAAAATGAACCTTTGATATAAATCATTTATCAATTATATAATAATAATTCAAATTATTAATAACATATTTACATATTACATATATACACACACACACACACACACACACACACACACACACACACACACACACACACATACATATATAAATATATAAATAATTATTATTATTGGATTTTATTAAATCGAATTAATAATTTTGATTTATACCATATAAAATATGAAAATTTAATAACAATGAAAGTCAAATTCATATGAATTGACACACATATATATATATATATATCAGTGTGTACCACCGGCGGTATGCAGGACCTTGCGGTCGTAGGGCCTGCGACGTCAATGGGTACTGTGTATCCCTGCCGTCGTCGCAGTACTTGCGACAGCTGGTACACTACGACCACAGTGGGCACGGGACACGGGTCTCGTCCCCCCCCCCCCCCATTTAATGCATATCACTTTTTTAAAAAAATTGCATAAGCGATTTTTCATTCGCCGGTATGCGATTTCGATTATAATAAAGTTTAACTTTTTTTTAAAAAAATGTTTTTGATTAATGGTATGATATTTGATTTTTAATTAAATAAATATATATATACATGTGTGTGTGTGTGTGTGTGTGTGTGTGTGTGTAGATTAAAAAATATCAACAGTTTATTTAAAAATTCTAATTTTCAAAATTTTTCAATAAAGTTTTAATCTCAAATTTATCCAAATATTAATCTAATGGATTTTGCTACAATTTAAACCTTAGCCCTGTGTTCTTTTCTTGTTTATGCATAAAAGATTCTCAAATAAATTTTAACTACCCATATTGAGAATGCATACAATTAAAATAGGAAAATCCTCAGAAGACATATGGAAGATACAAAGGAGACAGGGAATGCAAGATGCAGAAATAGCATAAATAAAATCACAAGAATCTACCCGGATTCTGATGCTAATTCGATCTTCCTCAGAAAACTCACAGAGCAAACTACTCCCTTCTTCAAAGTTCTCAAGTCCTCCAATGCTCCAAATGCTCTCCAACCACTATGTCTAAGCTTCTAGGAATGCCTGAATATAAAGAGCTCTCAGGAAACACCTAGAGTGCTTCTAGAAACAGCTAGAAGGTGTCACCAACTAAGCATGTGTCTTTTCCAACCTTCTAGATGAGTCATAGGGTTGTAGACACCATGTGCTTAATTGATGCACTAACCCCCGTGTTGTTGACATATGAGAAATGAAAAGGTGCATTAACTCCCATGTAAGCTTACAACTCCAATTTATTTTTTATATAATTTCTATTTAAATTTTTATAACTTTTATTTTAACTTTTATTACTTTTATTATTATTATTTATTTATTACTTTATTATTATTTTATTATTATTATTAATTTTAACTTCTAATTTTCTTTTATTTAATTCCTTTTTCCTCAATTAATTCTCATTTAATTAATTATAAACAAAATATCAAATATCATGATATTTTATATTAATTTTTTTAAGTAATTAATTTATTAATTAAATCTATTTATTAAGACTTAATTAATAGAAAATTCACCATAGACCTCCAAGATAAAATATGAAAACCCATCATAGAGCAATTCACTCAAAATCAATCTAAAGGGTTAAAAGTCACAAAATATGTCATCTGACACATTCGGTGGGTAAAATATCCAGATACTTGTCCTATCTCACTAGGACAAATGGTTTAAGGCTTTGGGATTTGGACTTGAGAATTTATCTCCCTTTTCTTATCATTGAGATAGTATAATAGGATACGTTCATCCTGGCAATTCAAAGAAGTCGATAACTGGTACCTGCAACCTGCAGAAAAACCATGGATGTACATACAATATGTATAATGCTAAGCTAAATAGACAATGGTAGGAAGTGGTGCATCGTGTAGATCCCGAC
This sequence comes from Cupressus sempervirens, assembly GCA_028749045.1. Taxonomy (NCBI): domain Eukaryota; kingdom Viridiplantae; phylum Streptophyta; class Pinopsida; order Cupressales; family Cupressaceae; genus Cupressus; species Cupressus sempervirens. Next base: position 671,811,889 of record CM053787.1, read on the forward strand.
TAAGCAGGTGACTACAACTCCCTTCCTTAACCACATCAGAAACGCCATACAATAAGAAAACATGCACACCATACACATGCAAGTATGGGGTAAGTATCCATAATAAAGAACATGAAATAATAAACCATCTAACTAATCATCAAAAATAATTGAAAGCAATGTAATGATCATCATGCATACATGAAATGTAAAGTCTAAATGATCTCATCATATAACCACTAAATCCATAACATAATGTCTGATAGTCTCAAAACAATACTACTAATCCATCAACATAAAACTAGTCCAACATAATTTGATAATAATAGCAATAATGTTTAGAAAAGATGTGAACGAGGGTAGGCACTACAGTTTGTTGGTGCGCCCGCTCGGTTGCATTGCGTAGAGGCAGAATCTGTTTTGGCCCAATGCTACCACTGTCACAATACATCAGGAGTTTGTCGCAGAAAGTGGATCTCTTGCAATGGTCACTACACATGTTTTGCCACCATGCACAAATTTTTCACTTGGCTCTTTTAGAATTTTATTCGCCGTCAAGGGTTCAGATTTCTTCTATCCGACTCCTCTGCCCTAACCACAGTCACATAAATCTTAAATCTTTTAAATTAACAGTTCACATTTCCACAGATAATACTAACTATTGAATTCCACTCCATGGCATGCCCCTCTTCAATTTCCTCTTATTATTATTTATTATCTATCATAAGTTAAGACTAATCCTTAATTCTGCATACTGGTTACACTGTATTCTAGCATAGTACCAAGTCAAATGCAGAGAATTCCATGGATTCAAAACTATCATATACCCTAAGACATACACAGAATGGGTGTATTTTGGAAACTTTAAGCAAATGCAATTGGCAGAGTAATGCCAAATTCAACAACCTTCCCCAGTATCCTCTTGCTCTTTATCCCAATTTGGGAGCTTAGTAACAGGGTGTGCACATTCATCAAAGCATCATGCTCAGAGGAATTTTGTTTGCAAAATTTGGGACCATAGGCAAGGTATGTAACTGTTTAAATTTGACATCCCTTTTGTAGCCATACAAAATTGATATGAAATACTAGCTTATCGGATCATAAAAACATGACCAATCATATAAACACCGTACAAGTTGTAAGATTACAAGATTGATCTCAGGATGCCACGTTTTCTTGGAAGATTAGCCAACCCACTTTAATCATCTCAATTCTAGGAAATGAAATGTTTGTTTCTCTTCTTTTATTTTCTAATTCATAAGTGGAAAAAAATTTGTTACAGAAACTTAATGGAATCACACTCTCATGGAAGGGGGCTGCTGAAATTTTCGAAAGAATTATTAATGCGTGGGATCTCGGTCTCATGGAAAGGGGCTGCCCAAATTTTTAAAGAGATTGTAAACTCTGGTATTTATGCCATACAAAAAGCAGTTAACCTATTTGTGTGAAAAATCCTTCGAATTTTTTTTGCCCTGTTTATGATCGAATTACAAATTTACAAGTTATATACCACTGCTTATGATGTAACTACAAGCCTTGTGCCGCAGCGCGTGCATGTATGCCGACGGCGCGTTTTGAAATAAAAAGGAACAAAGCAGAATCTCCATTGGCTCTGTACATCTGCAGCAGTAATGACACCTCCACAGTAAGGGCACGCTCCAGGGGCCACCTGCGTGTTCAAAGTCCTCTCGTCCTCGTCGCAAACGAATACTAAACACATCTTATAGAAGCTTTTTCACAAAACACTGATAAAATTTCTTTCACAAAAATGGGAGAAAAGGTAGGGTTTTCACCGAATCCTAAAGATTTTTCTTAAACAATTATGGGAGAATAGCTATACAGAGGGGCTTTCACAGATTCCTGAAGATTTTTCTTTCACAAATATAGACGGACGGCTCCAAAGTAGGGTTTTCGAAAAAATCCTGACAAACTTCCTTTAACAATTAGGGTAATCTGTCCTTTGCCGGAAAGGGCTTTCACGCAATTCAGATCAACTTTCCCTAAACAATTTTGAAATTGTGATATTTGATATAGGAAAATCAGAAACAACAAATCCTAATTTTATGCAGCAAGACCGAGACAGAAACATCAGAAGGTTCTGGATTGATAAAGAAAATTCTCGCAAAAGTTCCGCCACCGCACGTCTGGCTATTGCGCGTGCCTTCCCGCTTTGTTTTCATTTCAAGGAATGTTCCATTCGATGAACAGATAGCGCATTGTTTTATATTCGGGACTTTCCGAGTAGTTTCCAAAGGAACTTTATAAGTAATTTTATTTCAAAAAGATTTATCTATCATTCTATATTTTATTAGTTCAAATGCAAATTTTAATTAGATTAATCAATCAAATCAAAGAATTTAAAAGTTTACATGGAACTTATACAATGTGTATATCTATTTTTAATTTTTCCAATTTTTCTTAACAAAAATATATAACAACAATTGATGTCGTGCATGCATTAATGATTGCTTTATCTTTTTAACAATTGTGACAAATTAATTAGAGTTTCTAATAATAATAATAATAATAATAATTATTATTATTATTATTATTATTTTATGGGATCTTTTCAATTTCTAAAACCAATTAATTTGTTCAATAAGATTTCAGAATTAGCCTGAGATCAATATTTATTATAAAGTTCAGATTTTTATCTTATTTAATGAAAATGTAAAATACCATTAAACTGAAATATTATTGGCCTGTATCCTAAAAGGCAATGTATAAATTATATTTACTTTCCAAAAAATACTTAATTATAGAATGTTGGTGACAGCTAAGCTACCATTTTTCAATGCAATAAATGTATCTTTAATATCTGTCCGGAAAATTTAATGTGGGTCATTCTTGCTCCTGTAAAAACTGAAATAGAATCGACAAGATTTGACATAATATGAATGGATTATAAAATGCTGTGAAAGTAAAAGAATGCATGTGGGTCATTCTGGGCGATAACCGATGCTAAAGACATTCCGCAAGCTCGTAGGATTCTGGCTATCAAATCATAAAGAATGTTCTTTACCGGTATTACGTTAATTTCCCGAAGAATGTTCTATACCGGTATTAAGTTAATTTTTGTTAACGCAATTTTCTTGAAGTTTTTATAAGTGGTAAATATGAATATTTTGTTGAAGTATTTCAAAGTGATAATTTTATTAATCTTTTAAATGTTTGGATGATATTAATTGCATAAATGAATGCTTTTTTATATTGGAATACAACAGTAACTATAAAAATAAGTCTGGATTTGTTTACAAACTATAAATAGGTAAGAGTATTTAGGAAGCAAAAAAATTTAATGTCATACTTTATTAAAACCCTGGGATGTAAATTTAATGTCCCTGCATTTAACCGAGTCTTTGTAAGAGCATTAGTTAGCAAGTAAATTTAATACCTTTTTTTTTTATCCCTTCTTTGATACCTGTTTGAGTGCTTCCCACACTATTTTATGAAGTCCACGTGTCGTTTAACTAGGGGTCGTGACCCTTTTGAGGGGTATGTGGATTTAATTTTAAACTTCCAATGTTAATGCCAATGAATTCGTCATTAAATACTATTTAATTATTCGTAAGATGATCAAATGGTAATTAGAAAAATAATTAAATGTATTAGTAATTAGTCAATTTAAATAGAAATTATGCTTTATTTATTTATTAAATTGGTTTTCACAAAATTCTTGTATTTTATATCTACACTACTAAAAATATACAAATTTTGAAAAACTTTATTATGTCCAAATTATGCAATAACTCTACTATAACAAAGTTCTCAAATTCTCACAGCTCCTAAGATTTTGAAGATTTGAAAATATTACATTAAAATGCATATACAATAAAATCTACTCTTGTGTGCATAAGTGTGACTTTAGTAATTAAATTTTTTTTCTAATTTCTAAAATTTTCTTGTTATTTTCAATTTTGTTGCTATTTTTACTACTTTTGATCTTTGGAACATTTAATTAAACAAAACTTATACATATCTTTTGAAGGAAGAAATTGCAAGTATAATATTTATATTTATTTTTAATTCAACTATATTTTATGGTTATTAATTTTCTACACAGTGCAAATTGAACAATCATAAATATATTCTTAGAAATTATAAAACTTGTAAAAAAACATTATCTCACAAACTCAACTTCATAGATCTCTAGACTACGACACATTTAATATCTTAAAATCATCAAATTCGGTAGGAACTTTGACGATTGCGCCTCTTGTTTTATCTTCCACCTCACTATCCAAGACAATAAATGTATGTCTAATCAATAACAATAATAACTAAATCATGTTTCTTACAAAAGATTGTAAATATATCAATTTATTACTTTTAACATCTTGTGAGTTTAAGTTTATTTAAAATCTTACTTAAATACTAATTATCATATCATTTTAAAATACATTTATTTAATTTTTTCCTTCATAATAATTTAAAATTATTTTATTCTACTTTTAAAATTATTTTTTTATTCTGAATTATAATTAGATTAATAAATAATAAAAGTATATTTTAAGAATATAATTATTAAAAATATTTATAAATTTTGTTACAAAAAAATTTAAATTTAGTTTTTAATGTTTTCTATTTTCTATTTTAAATATATTTATTAGTTTTACATTGTCCCTTACTTTTGTCAATCGTAAAATGCTAATTTTTTTCACACTATGTTTAACTAGCTATTTTTTTCCAATCTTCTTTTAATTCTTTTTCGCATTTTAAAATTTGTGAAACTAATATTGTTCTTCAAAACTTACTAACTCTTTTGTTGTCAACAATTTATTTTTTAAGAATTAATATTTGAATTTGTATTGAAAAAGGTAGAAACTAATACTTAATTGATTTAATTCAAATTTATAATTGTTATTTAAATATTTCTTAAAATAACATAATCCTAAATCTTTTTTTAAAAAAATTTCTCTTCCAACCATCTCTATTCAGTGTCCCTATAATAACATGTCATTCTCTCTTTTTAAAATCTCTTCATATCCTTCGTATCCTTCATTTCTATCTATAAATCTCTATTATCAAAATCTCTCTTTTCAATTTGTCTTCATATATATAAATCTCCATTTTCTTTCTTCTCTAAATGTTACGACAAATATATCTCTTTTAACTCTCTCTTCATATATTTTACTCTCTAATTTCCTTCTTTCCTAACTATTGGCAAGAACTTTGATGCAATGTGGCTCTTGTTCAATATATTTTAGGTTATTATAAAATACTTTTGAGATATAATTCGAGCTTCTTGCTTTGTTGATATATATAGTCACCAACACACATGGTATCATCTGAAAAAATAAAATTAAACTATAGATAAATTACATGAAATATTTTTTAAAAAATATTAACAAGTTTTGATACTATAGTCTTAGGATATGATAGAAATATATGGTGATCCTGTCTTGGCTCATTTCGTCCCCCTACCCCACTTGCCTGAACCTTATTCTTGCATCTGCTATCTATTGTTCCTCCCATTCTTTCTCCCTTGTTTTTTAGGGACTATGAATCTAAACTTGTCACTAACTTGTCGTGTGCTAGTTTAGACCCTCTCTCTTTTAGATGCCCTAGGTGGGGTTTAAACTTTGTGGTTGCACTTCGCTTTATTCCTCATGCTGACTTGCTTGCCAATATTGAGTATGACATCTCTTCTCTCCCTGATGAGGATGTTGAGATTACTAGGAAAGATTGTGCCATTTCTCTTAGATAGGGAAAACCTCCTAAAGCTAACATTCCCATTGCTAAGGTTTGTGCCTTAAACAAGTTTTTGGGCAATAATGAAGTTTAATCATCTCCAAAGATGACAAAGGGAATGCAATTGTTATTTTTGACAAACTAGTGTATATTTCTAAGATGCTTGATCTTCTTTCAAACTCCGCTATCTTTAGAGTTCTTCCTAGGAACACTTGTGTTAAGATTTTAAGTCAAGTTAAGTTTTCTATTGTTATCACTTTTTTTGATAATGTTAGTAAGAAGCATCTCATTCCCTTGAAAGAAGTGACCCCTTGCATCTCCAGGGTTCCTAAGATTCATAACACCATGACATAGTACAAGGTAGGAGATGTCCTAACCCCTAGCAATTAGCCACACAACAAAATATAAACAATAGCATAGATATTTAGAACCAAAATAACACAAATTCTTATAATAGAATCACAAGATTTACATCCAACATGTCCAACTATAAGGCCTTCTAGGTTACAACTGAATACAAAAACGATTACAATAGTAGTCTACAAGATCTCACGAGATCCAAACCCTAGCTATCCTAGACCCACAATTTAGTAGAAATCTCGAGAAGAATCCAAACTTGTGCTCACAAGCCACCAATCAAACTCCTCATTTTCCAAGCCCACACCTAGCTACTAGCTCTGTTAAACTTCACTCCTTTGCGCTACTCTATATTGAAATAATGATGATTTTAGAGTCCAAAAGACCCTCTACTTATACTAAACCAAGCCACAAGTTAGCCTAGCATAATAGACATTAAATAAACAATCACATTAAATACACCCTCAAGCCACAAGTTGGCTTCGCTACAAATATTGAATACAAGAAATTATTAAATACTTAGAAAATGCCCCAAATCTACAACGCATAACTAACTCAAAAGGCCACATAAGAATATGTACACTTAGACATAGGGCTACATTCCATTCAACAATCCAAATCCAAGAGCATACATGCCAACTTCCATGGATCCTTGGCTTGTAGAAACAATCTCCAAGGTTTTCTAGTGAATTAGGAACACATGACTAGTAATCACCAAAATAGCTCTAACTTTAATGTGATAACTCTGAACTCTATACACACTTAAGACAAGGTTACTCAATATGTCCCAAACACAACCCCAACCGCACAAACCATAACTCTACAAATATGAACATGAAGCCATTGCATAATAGACTACTAACTACTATAGGATGCTCCTACATCAGACACCCCAAGTGTGAAGAAAATGAGTAGAAGTACAAAGTTGTGTCACCTTTTAGACTGACTTATTAGAATGGTTGAATTTGAGTATTTCTATCTAAATATCAATTTTTTTCAAACATATGATCTAGATAAATTCATTCTAGTTAAGTTATATATGGTCTCACACTTTTCCAATTGGAAATGTCAATTAAATGCATATTTTGTACTAGTTTATATCCAATTACTAAAGAAATAAAATTATCTCAGAAAAGTGGTGTTTCAATAACTCTTACTATTTTTAATGATTTTGTTAATAACATATAAACACCATTTTTTAGAGCTCAAAGTCAAGAATATTTTTCAGATAAATTGTATAGTGTTTTAATCAAATATAGTATATTGTAATTAAAAAATTCTACAAGCACATATTTTAACACTCGAAAAAATGTTGATTTTGAGAAAGAAAAAATATTAAATCATATAAAAAATTAAAAATTAAGTGATGTTCTAGAGGAGAGAGTCCTCTTCTAGAATGTATAATTTTTCTTTTAATTAGAATAGATTTGCTTTGAAAAACGTGTTGGGAGATGAAAATTATCGATTTCGGGTGAGTTGAAATATGAATCATTATACAAGAGAAAATATGGGTCCAAAGCCTTTTTAAAAAATTGTTCTAGATATATTTGTCATCTATAACATAGTATGAGAAAAAAGGGAAATACGTGTATTTTCATATAGTTTTGTGGTGGGAACTAGACACCTAATTTTCAATGTTTTTCAGCAGATGAAAAATTATCAAGAAAATTAGGAAAATATATCAACTCTTATTCCAAATAATTATTAAAAAATATAATCCCAAACTTTATCCAGTTCTACACATTTCATTAGGTTACTTCATTTACAAATTCAAAATAATAATACAAGTTTTATGTCATTGAAGGTGAATAATTCTTTTGTTAGCCTTTTCCTTTACAAACGGGTGACACCGATTTGTGCTTTTACCTAAATATGTTCTTAATAGCTAGAAGAAAATCTTTTAAGGTTCAACACATAAACCCTGAACTGATTCTTCACATACATGTCATCCACCACACCAACTAGTACACTCTCGTCATTGTTCCACTTCTGCAACTACTTTCTTGTAGATTTCATCTTCACATCTATCTTTTGCATGCAACTAGTTTGCTTCCCATGCTGATTTCTCACCCTTTCAGAACCCCTCAACTCAACTCGATGACCAAAACTTAGGTTCCTCCTACCAAGTTTTGCATTCTGCAAAGGAATTAATGAATGCTTCCTGCCACCCTTCTCAATAGTAAATACATTCTTGACACAATCATGCTCAACCATGCAAACACATTTCCAAGGTCTACCAAGTAATATGTCACAACTACTCATGTCCATAATATCACATAACATTTGACCAACATATTTTCCAATAAGAAAACTAAGAAGACATTACACCCTACTTCCTAAGCATGTTCATCTTGTAGCTAACTGGTCCTATAAGGACAATTTTTTGTCATTTTCTTCAAATTACTTATTTTTGAACAATCTCCTTAGCCACTAGGTTATCAGTACTACCACCATCAACAATTACATCCAACATTTTCCTCTAGACTTACAACAAGTTCTAAACGAATTCCTTCACTGAAAAGGTTCTAATATTTCCATACCAAGCAACACTCTCTAAATCAACAAGTTCTCTCATTCCTACTTAGGGTCATTCACCAAATGGTCAACCTCATTCACCACATCAATTCTTTTATCACCAACTTTCCTATTAGTATTGGAACATTCAAAAGCTCCATGTCCTTATTCACCATCTTTGTGGCAAGTACCCTAAAAGGTACCTCTGTGTGTTCTCTTTTTATGTTCAACAAGTTTTGGTTTGTCTTCACCAATCTATTTATTCTTCTAAAAATGTTCTTTTTCACTCATGAATTACCACAATGTCTTCTCTTCAACTTCTCTTCTTCCTTAAAAGCATATTGATAAAAATCCTCAACCAAAGCAATATTCATTATACCAATCTCATCATGAATATTGAATCTCAATCCATTAATATATCTAGCCAACTTCTCTTTTTAATTCTTTCCACTATAAAGCAACATGTCCTTTCAACTTAGTTTTTACCAAACTCACTCTAAGAAGATCTCCAATATCCTCTAACTCAAAGTAGTCTTTCAACTCACCAATCCTATCAATCAGGTCTTCAAGATTCAAATTATCTAATAAATTAGAAACATCCATCTAATGGTTCAACTTTAGCTCAGATCTAGATCTACCCAATTGACTAGTTCTATCTTCCATAGGTCTCTCAACCTAAACTCTGTCTTCTCTACTAGATCCAACAACTTGAAAGTCTTCAACAACTTCCTCATAACCATATTCAATACCTACATTCTTAGGTACATTGACTATAGATATCATGATTTCATTCTTCATCAATTCCATCCTAGATCTAAAATATGATCTAAGCTTCTTTGAAATCCTAGTCTCCACACCATCACAAAGATTATCAATTGCCCTAGGGTTCAATCTTCTCAGAGGCATCTTCCAAGATCTTCATAAACCTAGAGAAAAAAATCCACAAGATCAACCTTCCATCTTCATAGCCATCTTTTCGTATCAGGATCCATCTATAATTTTTCTGCAATTGTAAGTGATAAGAATGGTCTTCCACCTCACTGAAGTATCTAGTACTCCAAAAAGAACAATCCACCACAAGATTGAACTATATTCCAACCTTCTCCCAACAACCAAATAAATAACTAGGCTCAAATACCACTTGATATAGTACAAGGTAGGAAAATCCCTAAAGGAGATGTCCTAACCCACATCAATTACCACATAATGGAATATAAATAAATACCGAAAAGATTTAGATCCAAAATAACACAAATTCTCATAATATAATTGCAAGATTTACATCCAACATGCCTAGTCGTAAGGCCTTCTATGTTATGGCCAAATACAAAATCAATTACAATAATAGTTTGCAAGATCTCACAAGATCCAAACCCTAGCTAACCCAAACCCAAAATCTACTAGAAAATCCAAGAAGGATCTAAACTTGTGCTTGCAAGCCACCAATCAACCTCCTTATTTTCCAAACCCACACTTAGCTACTAGATCCACAAAATTTTTCTCCTTTGAGCTACTCCATGTTGAAATAATGACGAATCTAGACTCCAAAAGACCCTCTACTTATACTAAACCAAGAAACAAATTACCCTAGCATAATAGACATTAAATAAATACTCACATTAAATACACCCTCAAGCCAAGTGTCAGTTTGGCTACAAACATTAAATATAATAAATAATTAAATACTTAGGACAAGAACCGAGTTTGTAATGCATAACTAACTCAAAAGGCCACATTAGCATATGCACACTTAGACATAGGTCCATGTTCTATCTAACCATCCAAATAAAAGAGCACACATGCCAACTCCCACATATCAGAGCTTGCAAAAAATATCTCCAAGGTTCGCTAGTAAATTAGAAACATGCAACCAATAGTCACCAAAATGACTCGACAAATCTTAGCCCAAATCCCTTGCATATACAATCATTGACTGCCCTAGGATGCTCCTACATCATGCCAATATCCCTTTAATTTCCATAGTTAACACCATAAGGTCCCCTACTTATTTATTAGCCTCTTTCCTTGTAAACCTTTTAGTCCCTTTAGTGGATAAAATTGACCCATTCATTAAAGCCTCCTACCATTTCCCCCAAGTCACCAAGGATATCAATTTAGATAGTATTGATATCTTGGTTAGTTTTGATGTCGTGTCTCTCTTCATGAAGGCACCTATTCTTGACTCAATGAATATCACTAAGCACAAAGTGAATGATGAAATTACCTCCTTGGTCAAATTGTGCTCATGTTACACCTTCTTTTCTTTTCAAAGAGTGATCTATGTGCAAGTTGATGGGGGTAGCCACGAGCTTCCCACTCACCCTTGTTATCAATAATATTTTCAAGGGACATTTTAAATAAATTACTTTGTGTTCTTTCCCCCTTAATCCAAAATGACTCAAGCACTATCTAGATGATACTGATGTTTATTGGCCTCATAGTTGTGAGAATTTAGAGGATTTCCACTCTCACCTTAATAATGTCAACCCTTGTATCTCTTTCACCATGGAGATTGAAGTAGATAATTAGTTTCCCTTCTTGTATATTCCACTCCTCATAAAAATTTGATGGGTCTTTGGTTCAACTTTTCATAAGGATACCCACATTGATCTTTATCTCCATTCTTCTTCTCACTACCATCTTTACGATAAGGTTAGTATCCTTAAAACCCTTTCTCTTAGAGCCTATCACATTTATGATGAAGATAATTTAAATGAAGAACTCTCTCATCTTCGTCATGTCTTTTGTCTTAATGGGTACTCTAATAGATATATCTCTAAAGCCTTCCTCCAAGCCAAATATTTTTTCTTGTCTATTTCCCATCCTATCTTCTCCCAACATGCACTTCCCGAAATTGTGTCCATCCCTTTCATTGGAGGTCTCTCCAAAAAAAATCCCAAATCCTCAAATAAAAAAAAACTCTCTGATGCTCCTTCAAACCCTTCTCTACCCTTAAACAACATATCTCGAACTATCAAATACCCTAGGGATAACCTTTTGTAATCTAGGGTATATAAGGTGATATTTTCTTTTGGATATCCTTATATTGTTGAAATAGGTCACTCTTTCATCACTAGGATAAAAAAGAATGACAAAGACATCAAGCATGAGTGTGTGCTCAAGTCTACCTTGGTGGAACACTCCTCCTTCACCAAGCATCATATTTTCTTGGATAGCACCCTTATCCTTTGTACAAAATTCAATTTCTTCAAAAGTAAGCTTATTGAGGCCATTGAAATATATAACCATCCTACCAATCTTAACTGAGATGAAGGGTGGACTTTAAGCTCCTTGTAGCATCCCTTATTATGTGCCATCAATCTCGACCATTTCCCTACCTTGTGATGCCTACTCTTTCTCTCTAGTGGGGTAGTAGTTCCCCGTGCGCCACACCTTAGGTTTTATTTAGTTACGTTTTTCCTCTATCATGTATGTACGTAGTTGCATCCCCCTCTTGGTTCTCTCCCTTGGTTTGGTCCCCCTCAAGGTCCTCTTGTTCTTTATCTTTGGACCATCCTTATAAGTTGATTTTGTGGTTTGTTATCGTGTAATTTATCATGGTTTATTCGAGAAAGTGAGAAATATTCTCCTTTCATTTTAATTTTCATATATGTGGTATGTATATTTTTTCTTCATTTTATTTCTCTTTATTGATTTTTTTTTCCTTTTTTTCTAGCTTTAATTTTATATTATTGTATTTTTTGGTATATCTCTCTATATCTATATAGATTGATACACACACACACATAGATATATAGATACGTATATACATATATATCTATGTAGATACATATATACATAGGTACACACACACATATATATCTATGTAAATACATACATACATACATACATACATACATATATACATATATACATATATGTGTACATATATAGATATATATACGTATATATGTATGTATAAATATATACATATTTACACACACACACATATGTACACAAACATATATATATATATATATTTTCCCCTATTTTAGTTTGCTCTCTTGTTTTTCATTTTAGTTATTGTTGTATTTCTTCATTTTTGTTAACATTTTTAACTTTTAATATTTCTTCTCATTTATTTTTTACCTTTGGTTGTATGTTGTCTTTTTATTATATATTTTTATTGATTCTTCTTATTTGTTCATTCTTTCTTATATATATATTTTGATATAATTTTTTTTCTTTCTTTGGTTCTCCTTTCTTATTTATTTAGCTTGTTTATTTTTATGATTTTCTTTGATTTTTTTCCTTCCTTCCTTTCTTTCTTATTTTTTCCTTTACCTTTTTAATTTTTAATTTTAGTTTTTTCTTCCTCTCGATTTCTCTCTCCTTTTTTTTTGTTCCTTTCTTCTCTCCCCTCCTCTATTTCTTCTTAAGTTGCTCCTCCTCTACAACCTACATATTTTTGCATCTCTTTGCTACTCTCTTGTCCTGATGATGCCTCACAAATTGTGACCCAAAATATTGGCTTAAAAGAAATACACAATCTTAATCTAGAAGAAAACATTACTACTACTTTGGTTTGTGGAAACAAACTTAGAACTATAAATATATTATGAATATTTATGGAAGTCTATGTAAACCCACACCCCTTCAAATCATAATTAGCAAATTGCAGTTAGACATATATTTTTATAACAATTTATTTGAGAACTATTTATTTAATCTAAGTTTGTTTTGGTATAAGTGATGAAAAATTTACTGGGAAGTGTTATGATATAGGTTTGACACCAAGATGATTAGCTATTATATCTTCATTGATGTCAACTTAGTATTATGTTGGTTGATAATCTACCAAGAGAAGTGTTAAGTTCTTGAGTAGGTGAATCTAGTGTTGCAATAATGTTGTAGTGAAGTTGGGGTATATGACTCAAATGGAAGACTCAGAGATGTCCTGAGATGTTGTATGTGGGATCATAGAGGCTAGTAATAGGTATGGAGAAAGCTATGATTGATTGAAGGATGATAGTCTAATCAAGAGAAAAATCAATGACAAATGATGAATGATTTGATTGGTCAATCACATATGGGTGGATTCACATATGGTGGTTTTATTCGAATTATCTAGATTAACCCATGAGATTGGTGTTGTAATCAGAAGGTGTTTAGTGTACATTCTTACTAAACAATTTTTCCCTGACATGAGTGAGTTGAACTTTACATAGAAAATTCTAGATTAACGTCAACTATTTGAGTCCCCACGAAACAATATTGGACTCTCTACTAATATTGGTTTCCAATATTATTAGGTGCAACTACCATATGAAAGATATTAGCTTATTTCTCTTTATGAAGGAATACCTTCCCATGAGTATTTTTACCAAAAAATACTTAAAAGGTTATAACAATCAATTCATCAATATGAAGAGAATGTGCAGTTTGAAAAATCATTTAAATTTAATAACAACGATCATCTACATGATTATTTATTAATTATGAAATATAACTATGGATTTCACTTTCTTCCCGCAACTTCTTCTTACCTAAAAATAAGATTATATTTATGATAAGTAAAGAGCACTTTCACATTCAACCCATTTCCAAAATAAAATAAATCATAGTTTGAGCAGAGAACAATATCTATCTGAAAAAGCTCCAATCATAAAACTAGGAAAAATTATAATTCTTATCACAAAAATCTTACTTAAAGTTCAAAAGCATAGATATTAATAAAAAAATAGTCTGTCTCATATCTACTAAGAGTCGACCCTTTCTTGTAGCCAGTTATTACATATATATCCTTTTAGGGCTAGATAAACCATGATCCAAAATTACCCCACCGGGAGGTAATAATTTTTAGTTACTTATCTATGCTAACTATTAAAGAATGATAAATTAAAGAAACTAAAATACGAAAATCTTTTCCAGCTATGAAACTCCAGGTGTCATAACATCCTAATATTTCTCCATAGTAACAGCAACAATTTTTCCTAATTTACAACTCTCGTATGCAGTAGTAAAGGCGAAGATAACTGATTGTTGTGATAGACCAAGATATGCAATCCTCTATCTCCAACTTTTTCATTATGAAGTTTTCCAATCTTTACTTTGTGCATTTATAGGTGATTCTGATCAATTATCAACATGAATTCGATGTGATCTAGATGTTGGAGAAATTCTATTTCATTGGCATCTTCATTTCTTTCAGTTCTAGGAACTTCTTTTACAGGTCTCTAATAATCTCTTCACTGGGAGCGATTGGACCTTTTCCCTCTTTAGCCCATTGTTTATGGAACCATTTAAAGTCACCTTGTATGATGTCATCAATGTCATCAAACCCACTAAGAAAATATTTGATTTTAGAAATCCCTTGTGTGATAGCTTCATTCCTCCATTCGAAGTAGTCTTTGATCACATAGAGGGTTTTGTCATCCAAACTTGTCATTGGTCATTCTGCAAGGAAATTCTATAAACCATATTATTGTACTTTGTTCATCCACGAAACCTATTTGACCCAATTAGCCCCTTCTTTCTCATGAACATCAACATTTGATTCTATCTTTCAATCATGTTGGCAGTTTTCTTTTGGGCTTCATTTAGGAGATTTATCTACTTTACTATCTCATCCTAGAAAAACTAAATCCATTCTTCGAATGTTTTGGAAATTGCCTTTCTCCTTTATAGGTTGTCTAAAAATTGCTAGTTAATTGGAGGCTTAACATCAATGATGATAGACATCTCATTGAGAAACTTTGGTTTGGAATATAGGATAACATTGATGTATTGGGCCATACTCTTCATTTTTTATTTCATACCTTGTTTTTCTTTAGCATCCTTCTAGACTTGATCGACAATTTTCTTGTTGGAGACTTCAAATATATTTATATCAACTGCCCTACTCCATTTTCCAAGGTCCACCTTTGATACATGGTAATCTTGAGGGGTTATCTCATCTTCATCTTTTTCCTAAGATGGTTTGGCAATCTTTGCCAACCAATGCGCTATATCTTTATCGAAATCAAGGCTAGATTCATTTTTTTCTTTCTTGGCTTTGGATGATTTACCTAGGCATTCTCTCACTAGGTCATCGATGGGCAAGGATAATGGCACTATGCTTTGCTTCTTCACAAGTGAGGTCTCTAGCCATTTTGGTGCTATGGGATTCTTTTCAAGCATAATGAAAGTATTGGTAAGGTCATCCATGGGGACATTCCTATCTTCAGCTGAGATTTTTTGAATTTTTGCCATGCTCAAAATATTATTATTAGCTTGGATCTATTCTATTTTGGGTTTAGATTTAGGGGAATCCAAATCTATTAGGGCTTCTCCTCCTTAGAACTATGTCCACCCTTTTTCTTTCTAGTGCTTGAATGGGTTATTGTTCTAATAGGTTCCGCCTTAGGTTGAACTTGAACTTTAGGAATGGTCAATTTAGCTTCAACTTCCTATTTACCTACAATAGAATCATTTACACAATGGTCATAGGAAAAAATTAGTTTTTGAGGGAACTTTTTTTCTTTAGACTTTAAACATTTCTTTGATGGTTTGATGACAATTTACTGATCTTTCTTCTTCTTAAACCATTCCTCTATTCTTCTAAGAACATTTTATGTTGAGGAAAGTAGATCATCTTCCTCCCTATTGCTCTAGTCTAATTCAAGAATTGGAAAAAAATCAAAATTTTCAATATACTAGGGGTTTACTACCTCCTCTTTTTCATCTTCTTTCACTCCACCAATGTTTAGGTTGATTTTGAATGTTTTCACTTGATCTAAGGTCACCACAACCTTTTTCTAACCTCCAATTCATTAGAGTAGTTGGCCCAATAGTCCTCTAAATTAGGGATATACCTGAAAGTAGATGCAACCTTGAGATTCTCTTTAGAAGATCCTATGTAGTCAAAACCTTTCCTACAGACATAAGGTGTGAGACAAAGGCTAGATATTTTTTCCTTTACCATCATAGTGTGTTTGAGGTTTGGGCATCTATAATGACCCAATTCTATAGGAAAGAGTATCACATAAGTTTTCTTAGTGCTCTTAGATAAATTTCCAACAATGACTGGTTTCTTGTATATCTCCAATTGAACAACATTGTCTAAACAATAACGAGGTAGCTTGAGGGGTTTGCCATCAAAGGCACCAAATAGGAGAAAAGTAAACCTGGAAAACTAGATGCAATAGCAACCATAGGTTGTAATTTCTTGCACATATTCTTCTAAAAGTTTTTAATTTTCCTTTTCCTAGAGTTTAAATACCAACCCTCTCAAAAACACATCATTGATCCTCCTAAATTCTTAAGAGTAGTGTCTAGCTTGTAAGTGTTTATAGCGTTGATATATTATCATATCCTCTGCCCATGGTTCATGAGGAAGACCTTCCCACTCTTTGGAAATTGTTTTGGTGTGGAGCCTAATCAGGCTTAGAGGTTTATTTAGTGTGGTTTTCTCCCCATATTATTTCTATGGGGGTTTGGGAGTAGTGTCCCCAAGACGGGGTCAAGGGGTAGCACCCCAGGTGCGCTCCCTGTCACAATACAAGATGGGGTCAAGGGGCAATGCCCTTGTAGGGGATTTTGGGGGTAGCACCCTTGAAGCTAAAAATGACCTTATATTGCAAAAGGAATCAAGTACTATTTTTCCTATTCGATGACTTATTCTAGCCCTAATTTTGTAAGTGGTAAAAGCTTGTATAAAAAGGCTTAGGGTTAGGGATTTCATAATGTAATGGTGATATTGCATCTTCTTGCGATGGTATTGAGCTATAAGGGATTGCATATTGTAATCACTAGATATTAATAATATTTGACTTATTGTTGGTGGACATAGCCCAAGGATTGGGTGAACCATGTTAAATCTTGGTGTATTTTGTTCTCTTTTATGTGATCTATTATTTTCTAGTATTGGTTATATTTGCATGTAATTTTTATTTATGTCTGAAGTTAATCCTAATAGAAACAACTAGAATGTAAATAAGGAAAGATGACATGAAGAAGGGGGAAAAGTTAGCTAAACCTAGAAGGGCTTCATGCAACCTCTCTATTATCAAATCAATGCAATCAACAAATTTCTCACCTCCTATATTTTTTTTGGATGAAGAAGTACATCCAATCCTCCTAGTGGAAAGCATTCTAATTCCCTTTTACTTTATCCAAGAGAAAAAATATATCAGTGATTTCTTTAATAAAATTCTCAATAGCTAGCGGCTTGGGAAACCTTGATCCTTTTGATGCTAGTTTTAAGAGACAACTTTGTGCCACCATAGAGTTGTAATCTTTCTTATTCTTTTGATACAACCTCTCTACTTCTTCAAAAGTTCAAGGCTCATAAGGATCATTGTGGGGAGTTTTTAGAGCTGACACAATAGTTACCCTATCAATCCTTTCCAATAGTTCTCTTGAAACTTTCTTTATGCACCTACTTTGAAGATCATACTGATTTATACATTCTATTATAAACTTAAGACATTCTATAGTGGGCAAAAAAGCTATGGTCTCTGACAATCAACTATTGACCAATTTTTGAGCTATGTTTTGACTTTAGGCATTTATGGTTTTTTCTACCATCTTAGTTAGGTTTACATTTACTATAGACGTATCTTGAATTTCTAATAGGGAGCTCAATAAACAAGCTTTTTGAGGTTTTCAGAGCTTTGGCTGAAATAGGGTCATGTTTATTTGAAAAAGGAAAAATGACCCACTAAAAACTACTACTTGAAATTCTTAAAGAGAAACTAGAAATGAAAATGGACAAAGATGCTTCTTTTCACTCACCAATTTCACAATGCTAAATTACTCCTACTTAGTCCTTACTACCTTGTCATTGTAGACACTAGAATAGCAAGTTAAGACACTAGGTAGTGAAATGAGTATTTAAGATGAAAGTCTGAGAAAGATCATGAAAAAATATGGTAATGTAAAATCATTAATACACTAGGGTGAAGATTTATTTGAAAACACATTTTAGTCTCTTAAGTTAATTGCTCCTTTCAAATTGACACACGATCTCACACTTGAGCGATGTCATCTAGCCATCACACTCCCTCCAATAGTGACTCATACTTTAACATGTGTGTTATATTTGTCACTATTATCATACTTTCAACATCTAATCCTAGTATGGTGTATGACTTCCATAATTTAGTGCTTAAATGTTTTTAGCAAAAATCCATGCAAAGAAAATGAGGTAAAAACTTGTTAGAAAATAGGAACTCAAAGTTGAACTCGAAGTTGAAGCTAACAAGTTTAGCTTCAACTTAAACTTGACACATTGGTGGACTAACTTTAGAAGGCTTAGAACAAAGAAGTTTTATCTTTTATGCCCTCCCACATAGCTTCAACTTGAACTTGAAGTCAAATTGAGAAGAGAGAGTTCAAGTTCAAGTTCAACTTAACAAAACCAAGACACATAAAATAACAAGGGGAATTATGAGTGTAACATACATGAAGCTTAAAATAGTAAGGGTGCACAACCCTAATGTGAGGATATGGAAATGATATAACCAAGTATCAACCACACTAGGTTGGATAAAGAAGATGACATAGTTTCATTGATTAAAGATTGTTTTATGAAGAGTTGGAAGAGTACGTAGAACCTATAAAGTTTGATCCTAGACTAGCAATAACTTGGTTGGTATCATTTTTTTTTTCATAGACTAGGTGTTATGATGACATGGGAGAATGATCTATAATGGTGAGATGGCCTACTAATCCATGCAATACATACAAATTAAATCCTCTACAACTTGATTCACCCTTTTTATTTTTTCATCTATTTGAGGATGATAAGAAATGCTAAAGTTCAACTGCATCCCTAATGAAATGTTCAAGGTTTTCCAAAACCTTGATGTCATCCTCATGTCCCTATAAAAAATGATAGTCTTAGGTACCCCATGCAATCTAAAAACATCTTCCACAAACTTCTTGGTCAAAGCCAAAGATCCATCTCTCAAACTTCTAGGTATGAAATGTGAAACCTTTGTCAACTTATCCACCACCAGTAGAATAACATCATGCCTCTAACTAATCATAGATAAACCATGAATAAAGTCTATGGATATGACTTTCCATTTATATTTTGGTATATCATGAGGATAATGTAATCCCACTAGATGAAAATGCTCAACATTAATTTTCTAGCATTCTAAAAATTTGGCTATAAATTTTGACACATTCTATTTCAGCCTAGCCAAAAATAAAGCGGCGTCATATTGGAAACCATCTTAGTCACTCTAGGATGACCTAAATAAGGAGTACAATGTTGTTAGAATGTAAAGTCCACCAAGATAACTAAGAGGGAGAGGGTGGGTGAATCAGTTATTTGATCAATATAAATTTTATCAACCTTATTAAATATTAAACATATCATCAATATAATTAGTAACCATAAGAAGATACACATACACAATAAGGCTAGATATGTTAACTAGGGAAACCCTTGATCAAACAGAAAACCCTAGTGGAGATGGTGCTTAGAAAATGGTGTAATAATATACAAGTTCATTGTAAGAGGATAAACACTCTTAGGAGCC
Source organism: Cupressus sempervirens (assembly GCA_028749045.1). NCBI lineage: Eukaryota > Viridiplantae > Streptophyta > Pinopsida > Cupressales > Cupressaceae > Cupressus > Cupressus sempervirens. Next base: position 671,831,901 of record CM053787.1, read on the forward strand.
AATGAAATACATTCAGTACATACCCATCCTTGTTAGGAGACTTTGAATCCTTTTGAGGAGATTTTGACCATATTAGGAGTTGTGCCAACCCTACTAGGAGTTGTAGAAGGTAGATTGACTCATTGTCTAAATAGATTTAGGGGCAAGATCACCAAACTCACTATCCAATTGGCCTTTGTATTATTCCTTTTAGAATAATAGAAATTTAACTGATCTCTAGAAATTAAAATCTTACTCTACTCTCTTATTGTGTCAATACTACACCAAATGCTTCTTAGATCTCAATACCAACTCTTTAACTTCACATCACACTAATCCCTTTGATTTCTTACTCACACTTACCAACTTCAAATATTGCTTTCATAATTCACACTTACACACATTACTCTTCTCATCATCATAAGGAAAATAAAATTCCTTTATACCATGTCCTCAAAATAATTCATTGAGTTCACCTTGATGCTTTCCCAATTAATTACAATAGGACCTCATTAAGATAATATAATTCATTATGTCTTTGCATAATTAAAAACTATTTTTGGCTCACAGTCTTCATAAATTTTCACATGTGTGACCCTAGACCTCATGTACTTGCTGATGTCTTCACCAAGTTATGTACAATCACTATCTAACTTTTCTTATCATGATTCTATCCATGTTAGAAGATACAATCTAAACACTAGAAACCACTTCTCAACTACTCTAGCTACACATTGTCTTTTATAAATCATGAATAATTCTCATATCTCTTTGACTTCCTTCACATGCATTTGTCTACTTCATCAGAACATACTTTAGAACATATCCTCAATTGCACATGACCTCATCATCAATACTCAATCTGTACGACCTCATTCCATGTCTTCTACTCTCACATTCACTATAGAAACAATATCATGTTGACATAAATGAAAAAAAAGTCACAAATGCAAAATTCCAATCTCTCAAACATTTTATCAATGCTTAGGATACTCCCCAAAGGAATATCATCAACATTCATGCAAATAATATCCCCCTTTGGTATTGATGGAAACATGGAAGAAAAGCATTAAGTCCATGAATACCAAATCCAACTCTATTGTTGATGCTACTCTCATCTTTTCAAATACTCTTCATAAATCTTATATGAAAATCTTAAGAATAACTCTTCATCAATGCTTCCTCATGCTTACATGGACATGAATCAATTATTGACAATTCTCCCCCATTGATATAACTTAATGTGATTCTTCAATATTAAAGATCTCCCCAATAATACTAGAAGATTATTTTCATGTGATTACTTCTCCCTAATTGACATCAATGAAAAAGGTATCATTATGTCCATCTACAACTCAATGTCAACTAGCTCATGTGTCCAAAGATATTATTTCATATCAGCTACCAAGAGTGCTTCATGACTCTTCTCAATTACATATACTCACCCATATAGGAAACATACAAATTTAGTCTAGATAAATAATAACACTTTGTACCACTTGATTAATGCAATCTCTACATCGTCTAATCTAAATTAGGCAAGGGCATAATCTCCAATATACCTTACAAGTACTCAAATGTATATTTGGGAAAGGGCTTCATAAAAATATCTGCAATCTATTCCTTTGTATTAACATAATCTAATTTGATCTGTTTCTCTGAAAAACTTCTCTCTTAGAACATGATACTTAACTGATATATGCTTAGTCTTATAATGTAAAAAAATATTCTTAGATATACTCACTATACTTGTGTTATTAGGATGTACAATAATAGGTTCTAATTTTTTTTATCTTGGAATATCCTTCAATTTTCTTTTCATCCACATGATTTGATTGCAATTATTAGTTGCTACATACTCTACTTCTGATGTGCTCTATGAAATACAATCTTGTTTCTTTCTTAGCCAAGAAACCAATATTCCTCCAAGGAAAAATGCTCCACCACTTTTACTCTTTTTTCATCCATATTACCTACCTAGTTCACATTAGTATATACACATAGAGTAAATTCATTTGGTCTATCATACCACAACCCAAAATCAGGTTTACCCTTCAAATATTTGAATATTCTTTTTATTGTTGCATAGTTTGATTCCTTAGCATCTACTTGAAATCTCGCTACTATACCAACTATATTTTCTATATTTGGTCTTCTGTTAGTCAGATATTGTAAATCTCTAATCATCGACCTATACTTCTTCTACTCAACTATAGGTCAAGGATAACTTTAGTGGCTAATATTCACCAATTGGCTAATCTCACTCATCAAGGATGCCAGATTTGGCTATTTTTTTTTGCACTTTTGGGGTGTCCATGTTGCCTACACTTTACCAAAATTGGCTCCCATAGTTAGGTTAATCATCAATAATTATATTAAAGTATTTATATTTTAGTGGTGACTTTGCCAATGGAATCTACTTTTTCTATGTAGTAAATTAATATTTTTGCTGACAATTTTCAAGGTTTGTCTTAATTGATGGTCATATTTGCCAATATTTGGTAAAAATTTAACTTACACTACAGATTAAGTATGTAGATTTGACATGTGTTTCTATACTAAAGAATTTTCATGAAACTTTCTATTTTTCTCACTTTTTTGTGAAATAGATTTCATTGGGGACACATGTCTTTACTTTGGGAACTCTCTTCAAAAATTGGTATCCTTTTGAATGTTTGGCTGAAATAGGATTTAGGCCATTGATTTAGGATCATCCAATGCTCAAAAATAATAAGGGTGCTTCCCCAAACCACCATTCATTAATTTGGAGGGAAACTATAATGATAAAAGGGGTCTAAGTTTGCCCTTAAAGTTTGATAATTAATTAGGCTCCATGTAATAATAATAATAAAACCATTGTTTCTAGGCATGTGTACTTTTTTCCACTATTTTCATCAATGATTAAAGATTTGCTAGGATTTTATAGATTTTTCATATGATTGAAAAACAACCGCTAATAAAATTTAAAAAATTCCCACTTAAAAATAAAAATTTGCCATTAGAAATTAATTTTTTTCCCCAAACTAATGTTTGATTCACCAAAATTTTATAATTATTTTTAAAAGGGTGGTTGCTATAGGCGTCTCATCTTTGCTAGATAACTTTTGACCAATTATCATGGGTGTAGCAACTAGATTACAACTTTCCAAGATAAATCTTTTCAACAAATCTTTCCATTCTTGAGCATATGATAGGAAAATACCGTTATTTTTCTGCACAATCTATAAACCTAAGAAATATTTCATCTCACCAATCATGTTCATCTCAAATTCATGAGGAAATTTCTCACTTGTTTCATCATTACGTCTGAATATTATGTCATACACAAATATCACAATAATCAATAATCCATTCTCAAGTTCTTTCAAATACAAGTTACTATATACATTACCTTTAGCGAATCCAAACATTGTCAAATACTTGTCCAACCCAATATTATAGGTTTTAGGTGCTTGCTTAAGTCCATATTACATTTTCTTCAACTTCCATTCAATGTCTCCTTCTGTTATCAAGGGAAATCCTTTAGGTTTCTCAATGTAGACTTCTTGTTCAAGTTTTCCATTTAGAAATGTTGACTTTACATCCATCTAATACACTTTGAAATTCTTATTTCCTAAATAAACTAAGAATATCCTTACTACTTCAATTCTAGCAACAAGTGAAAATGTCTCTTCATAATCCATGCCTTCTTACTGTGAATATCCTTTACATACCAATCTTTCTTTGTTTCTCATAACCTCACATTGTTCATTGATCTTGTTTCTGAAAACCCACTTAGTTCCTATATCATTCTTATCTTTAGGTCTAGCAACCAATTCCCATGTATCATTCCTCACAATATGATATAGTTCTTCTTTCATTGCTTGACTCTAGTGATTACCCTTGCATATTGCATTTGCACTCTTTGGTTCAAATGGAGGAATCAAACATAATTCTTCATGAACTTTATTTCTTTTCATAAATCCTTTATCTATGCTACCAATAATCTGATCAGTAAGGGGATTCTTTCTCAAATTCTTGTTTGTTGTAGGTGTCATTAACACAATTCTTACTTCTTCTCTAGGTTCAAATATTTGTTCTTCTCTTTGTTCCACAACTTGAATTTCATTCTGAAAATCATTATTAGTTTCATAGAAAGTTTCAAAATTTACATGGTTAGCCTTAGGATCAACTTCTGCATCATCAGAATTATAATCAAGCATTCTTTCTTTAACTCCAAACATCTCACCCACTTTTACATTCATACTCTCATCAATAGTCTTAGTCCTCTGATTAAAACATCTATAAGATTTTCTTTTCAATGAAAAATCAATAAACATACTTTCATCACTTCTTGCATTGAACTTACCAATGTCACCATCTTTCTTAATATAACATTAACTTCCAAAAATTAAATACTTCACTAATTGTGCATGTCCAAACAATAGTTTATAGAGTGTCTTGTTCTTACCTTTTCTTCTTGGCACTTTTTCCATTGTATATACTACAATATTAACTACTTCTCTCCAAAATGCCTTTTATACATCATTTTAAAACATCTTAACTCTTGTTGCTTCTATTATAAACCTATTTCTTCTCTCAACAATTCCATCCTACTTAGGAGTCTTCAGAGTTGATAGTTTCCTCTTAATGCCATTAACTTCACAAAAGGTGTTAAACTCATTCAAGGTAAATTATCCACCTCCATAACATATTAAACATTTAATCTTCAATCCAAACCAATTCTCAACTCTATTCTTAAAGAACTTAAACTCCTCAAATACTTTAGACTTTTCTATAAGGAACACTACCCACATCATTCTAGTAAAGTCATCAACAATAATCATGAAGTACCTTTGACTGTAGAATCCTCTTATCTTAGTTGGACCACTCAGATATCTATGAATTATCTCCAATTTTTTTGTCATAGTGAACATAATGTTGGGAAAAGAGCTTTTCTTCTGCTTAGCCATAACACATTCCTTATACACAACCAAAGTAGACTTCACAATTTTTGGTAAATCTCTAACATAAAATGCACTACTTACCTTCACAATACTATCAAAATTTATATGAAAAAACCATATATGCAACAACCAATTATTATCAACTTTAGCAGCCAAACATGTCATCCTTTTAGAGTTCAGCTAAAAATCATTATCTTTGGATCTTGTACCAGTGCCAATCAACTTGCCATCTTTGTCTTTAATAATTCATGTCTATGAACTGTAACTCATATCCCTTATCAACCAACTGTCCAACACTCAATAAGTTATTCTTTGATCCATCAACAAAGTAAACATCATCTATGTTATTTTTTCAATCAAGAGTAATAGATCCTATTCCCTTGATATGAAAAGCCATATTGTTACCAACTAAGGTAGTTCCTCCATCATGAATATTGAACTTAATTTTTTTATATTAATGTTACCACTATTTATGATCCAATCAACTTTCTTCTCAACTTGTGACACTAGGGATCTCTCTTTTGTAACTTTTTTTCAAGGTTCTCTTCTTTTATAGCTACAAATTTTAAATTATTACCACTATCACTCTGAACTCTCTCATTAGACTCATCATATTCATTTGTAGACAAACATTCTCTAGGCCTTCTAGACTTGAATTTTTGTGTGTAATTTTTCACTCTTTTAGGGAACTTATAATAATGACAAAATTCATCACAAGTCCCACATTTAAAGATTTTCTTACCATCTGGTTCTCTCCTTACAAGAAAGGAAATTCCTTCTTCAATCCTTCTATCTTCCTCCAATCTATATCTACTGCTACTAATATAATTTCTACTAGTACTTGCACTTCTTAACAAGGAAGGGTGAAGTCTTAATGTACTAAAAAAGGTTTTCACTCTAGGAAAATCTCTAGACTATTTCAAGCTTACTTCTTTTGCTTCCAATCTTCCAAGAAGAGTCTCTATAATAATTTTCATAGTACAATGTATCACTTGCTCAATCATTTGTACTATCTTCTTGAATGGTGGTGTCAAAGTTATCAAGATCTTCCATATGATATCAAATTCATCTTTAATTCCATTATAAGACCTAATTCCTACAACAATGTTTAATATTATTTCAATATAAATCCTTACAAATTCATCTTCCATCATTTTACCCTCTTGAAATAAACATATCCAATTTTATAATTTGATTATGTTAGCATGTTCATCACCTTCAAAAGTAGATTTCAAAGCTATCCAAATTCCATGAGATGTTTCTAGAGATTTTACATAACTCTATTCATTTTCAGGAAGAGGAGACAAAAGTGCTTTGGCAAGTGATGGCCTGATTTTTCACTCAGCAAAAAATTTGTGATATTCTATGAAAATCAAGAAGAATTGTGTTTAAAGTGCTTAGAGTTTCTAAAAAAAATAGTTTATCCTCATTAAACCCTAAGGAAAAAAGTTATGTTTTATATCTTGTTGATGTATTCATAAGTTGATGTGAAGTGCTAAATAGGGATAAATAAAAACTCTTTCCTATGCAAATATATCCCTAAGTATTTTGATTTAATGTCATTTTTATATTTCATGCCTCTTAAGTCTTTTAAGTCATGATGTTGTGAAAGCCTTTCAAGTGCAACATCACTTCTCTATGACCACTAACCATTTTGAAGGGTGTGAGGATGTGAAGAAGTCATCTTGGGATAATTAAGATTGCAGGGATCATTAAGATTGAGCTTGTGAGATGAGCATTATAAGACTTGATTACTACAATAATTTTTAATATTATTTTAATATAAATTCTTATAGATTCATCTTCTATCATTTTAGCCTCTTGAAATAAACATATCCAATTTTGTAATTTGATTATCTTAGCATGTTTATCACCTTCAAAAGTAGATTTAAAAGCTATCCAAATTCCATGATATGTTTCTAAAGATTTTACTTGACTATATTCATTTTTAGGAAGAGCTAAGAAAAGTGCTTCTTTGGCAAGTGATGGCCTAATTTTTCACTTAGTAAAAAGATTGTCACATTCTATAAAAATCAGAAAGAATTGTGTTTAGAGTGCTTAGGGTTTCTAAAAAAATTGTTTATCCTCATAAAAACCTTAAGGCAAAAGGTTATATTTTATATCTTGTTAACATATTTGTAAGTTGACATTAAGTGCCAAATAGGGATAAATAATTTTTTTTTCCTATGCAAATATATCCCTAAGTATTTTGATTTAATGTCATTTTATATTTCATGCCTCTTAAGTCTTTTAAGTTGTGATGCTGTGAAAGCCTTTCAAGCACAACATTGTTGCTCTATGATCACTAACCATTTTGAAGGGTGTAAGGATGTGAAGCAGTCAGCTTGGGATAATCAAGATCATAGGGATCATTAAGATTGAGCTCACAAGATGAGTTTAGTACAATTGAAGTTAAAGGCTAGCACAAGATCACATGGTTTCAGTAACAATTAAGATCGTTGGTTGTGAAGTTATTACAAGAAGTGACGGTCAAACAAAGTAGCAATCACATCTTCATGGGTCAAAAGTTATAGTTAAGGAATGAAATTGAGAGCTTGCAAATAACCAAATTTTTATAGTAAGATTAATAATTAAAGAAAATGATTAGCACAACATTGCATGGCTAGAGTAAGCATCATGTTTGGTGGTTGAGAGAAAGTGATAAGGTAATTATATGAAGTATCACATTTGTTGTAAGCATGAAAGATGTTAGCTTCCAAAATATAGTGAAGATGTGAAGTAATGAATAAAGAAGTCATTGCTAGATCATAGTGGTAAAAAAGTTAGAGTATTAGATAGTTACAAAGCAACAAACAAAGGAAATCACAATGTTGTAGGCTAGGATTAGCAGTTAAGGAAAAGATAACTGAAGTTCTAAAACAATAAAGATAGCCCTATTTGCATGGTCATAGTCATAAATGAAAGAAGAGAGGAACCTATGGTGAGGAAATGACTAAAGAGGTAATAACATCATCACAACTTTCAATTTTAAAGACATAAAAGAAATTTTGAATGACCATGTTTGAGATGGATAAGAAAATTATGAGCTAGAAGTAAAAAATGTGAAAAGTGAATATTTTGCTAGCTTTTAGTTTATTGATAGGTTTTGAATTGTGCTGATTTTAAGTGCCGTTAATGCCACACTCCTATTATAGAGATAGATAAATTCTAAAAGATAGAGATTTTCATTACTAGTTGCATAATTGTTTGAGTTTTTTGAGTGAAATTTGAGTTAAAAAGTGATTTTCATTGATTATCCAGCTTATAACATCCAGAGTTGATTGAATTGCTTGGAAAAATGGCTTAGAAATAAGTTTGATTGATTGTACAAGAGGGAATTGAAAAATTTGCATCACAAAAAAAAGCCCTAATTCATTTGTCAAAGAATGGATGAATATTTTACCTCGTTCAACTAATGCACAATTTGCAAATGACCACACCTTCATAGATCCATATGATTTTTTTTGAGATGTAGAGGTTTTGGATAGGAATGAATATGATTTTTTTTGTTTATTTTACAAGAATAGAACAAAGAAAGCACTAGTTTGCAACCCTTGGGTTAGAAACTTTGGAAAGCTGATTATGCCAGAGGTATTTGTGGATGTTGACCTAGTAAAGGCATTAATAAAATGTTACAATCCAGTCAAAAACTTATTCCATCGAAGAGATAAAAAAATCTTCTTGACTCTAGGAAGGAGAAATTCATAGAAGCATTTGATCTAGGAGGCCCAATGTCCTTGCCTATTGACATAGATAGCCTAAATAAAAATGTCAAAAGCTAGAGGAGCTTTTATATCGATAGGGCAATGACAAGGCACATCCCTATGTCCATAAAAGAAGAGGGAGAGATTCCAAAGAAGAAGGAAGTAGATAAAATCACGCCTCTTGAATTATTTCAAAGGTATATCTAAAACACCGTCTTTGGCCTCAACAGAGTCCTAGGTTCAGATGAAACCATGAATGGCCTAGGAAGACACTATGTCATGGCATTGAATATTCAAGACCCTAACATCAATGTTGGGTATGATTATGTGACATACATCATCAAAAAGATCTATGAGGAGATCATTGTTGCATAATAGGGACATTTGGAGAATTTTAGGTTCCCTCACTACTCTTTGATCATGCATTTGATTCTGTTAAAAAATGTTGATTCCATTGACCAAAGCTTTTTGAGTGCACAAAGGAATGTGGAGAAAGAATACCAGTGCAAAGGTGGACAAGGGTATGGAAAAGGTTGTACCCATATTCAAATATCATTTCCTTTTATAATGATTTTGTGCATCCTATTTTTAAATGATAGGATTGGCTAATGAAAGAATACCTAGAGTGTTAGGAAGGTTGTTAAGCCTAAAATATGTTTTGATGCTGGGAAAAAATAACACACAATTAGGGAAGTATTTTTCTATTCAAGGAATATATTGTTATCATAATATATGGATGCCCTTAGCTACCTCACATTCTACCCAAATATGTCCCAAAGATAATAAGGTCTGTAGAAGTTCTCTAGCAATTGATCTAATTGAACATAGAGTATCTAGGTAAAGTTGTCAAGAAAGGAACATTCTTGTATAGATGCACCAAAATAGGAGATTATGAGATAGGAAAGAATTATATTGAGGATAATGATGCCTATTTGAGAGGCTACAAATTTCCAACTAGAGCAGCAGGAACATGTGACCCTTGCAATGTAGTCAGGCATGCCCTAAAGAACATGAGAGGATATAATTTACCTCCTACAAAATCTCTATTGGATGAAGATGTCATTGTTGTTAGATTGAATGAGGAAATCTATAGAGAGATAATGATCAAATATAGAAATGTTTTGAGCTTTGAGAAAGAGATTAAAAAAGTAGATCCATCCTTTAAGGGAATCTATCTTGAAGAAGATTATTGGTCTAGGTTGGACATGTGTGTGCAAAATTTTGATGAAATATTAACACACATGTGCTTGAAGAAATAAGGAAGAAAGTTCACCTTGACTATTCTGATGGAGACATTATAGTTGAAGTCAATGATGATGAGGAAGATCAACATGAGAGCTCAGAGTGGGTAGAGTAGAGGAATAAGAAACAAAAGATGGTGGAAATTCCACAAAAAGGCCTTGCAGATTTTTCCTTGTGGTATCCAATATTTTTATGATGTTAGAAGGAGATATTTGATAGCTCAAGCCTTTTAGGATGAATAAAGGGCTAAGAAGCTACAACTACAAGCTTAGATGATAGATGATAGAATCATAGAAGCAAATTATATTATGAGCGATGATAACTTCATCAAAATAGAAGAATTTAAAAGCTTATTGTTCAAGTTGAAATAAAATAAGCCATCTCTACAAATGAAGCCAGGTGATTCTAATGAGGTGATTGCTAAGTTAGTGCAAAAACTGGAAGAATATGATGTTGCTAGTGAAACCCTCACCATAGAGCAGGTTAGAGATCTAATAGGAAGAAGTGGCATGATTGTCTTTGTAGGATGGGATATCAATTCCTCTTTTCTACTAGACCAGATGGGGAGACAAGAATAATCTATCTCCTTTGAAGATGAAAATTATTTGGGAGAATTGAGAGGGCTAGGATACAATATTGATGCTCTAACAATGGCTATATGGAGTCTAGCTCTAGATATATGGGATGCAAAATTCATTAGCACTGTTGGGTAAGAACAAAATGGATGTTCTTGAAGCACAGTTGGAGTGAGCCTAGGAGCAGTACATCAAAACTAGGAGGCACTATGATGAAGAAATGAAGAAGACTTATGTCTTAGAATAGAAAACCATCAAGTTGGAAAATGAAATAGTAGCATTGAAAAATACCGTCAGATTAGCTATAGAGATTAAAGACTAGGGCATCCAGATAGAGGGACATGAATCTAAAATAGAAGGACCATCAAGTCAAGCCATGACAATTGATGAGGAAGACTTGGATTCTGACAAGGAGATTGAAATTAGAACCATAAAGAACTTGTTAGCTCACAAGGTAAATGCATTGAAACTGGTCTCCTAGAATTTACATAGTAACTATCTTTTGTTGCAAGGAGCAATATATAGGTGTTTAGAGGTAGCTACTCTGCTATCTCCTCTTTTTACCACATGAGGTCCTTATAATGCATTTTTTAATAGTCTTGTACTCATGTTGGCATAAAATATAGATCTTCCCAAGGTAACTATTATAAATATCAGAAAAATTATCAAGAAGGTGAAGGATTTGAATGGTTTCTTTAATGTAAAATTGTAGTTAATTTAGAATAAGATGAAAGAAATTGTCAAATGAACACCCAATTTTGTGCCTACAATTTCTAAAAATGATGGAAGAGTTAAGGACTTGGTGGAATAATCAACATCTTTTGATAACATTCTAAATCATCCCAAGTTCCTAGAATATTGCAATGATGAGGCAAGTATACTAGTAGTCTATGATTTGATTGACATGCTTTATAAGCTAGAAGCAAAGATGTCAAAGATAACTGTAGAGGTAAAGGAAATAACATATGCAAAAAGGAAAAAATGCCTTGAGGATTTAGATGTAGTTAGGGATGCCACTTGGCATAATATAGATATAAATATTTCTATTTGGGAAGTGATAGTAGATGTTAAAGCTTTGCCATCTAGTGATAGTGACTAAGCAGTCCAAAGATGTAGTTAGAGGCAAAAGAGACAAAAGGAACGAAGAAAAGGCAAAGAAAGTGACAAGAGCTTGAGGACAAACAATATTTTTTTAAAGATGCTTGCTAAAAGTTCCACCTACCACTTTTGCAACTACATTCTAAATTTTGATCAAATTATAAAGAATGTTTGTAATGTAACTATATGAAATATCTTTATATTTTGTTTCCAATAAAATTTTGACATGTGTCCTCCCATCTAAAGCTTGTTGCAATCCTTCATATAAAAGGATTTCAAAGATGTGGAGTGAGGGTATGAAGTCTATACAATTTCTAGTGCTTATGCTATTTTGTAGTCAATCTAGTTAGTATTTGTGTCAATTTTGTGTGATGTATTCATTTTGCAGTTTAGGAATAAAAATGAATCTTGAATGATAGTTTTGTTATATCTTGAGTTATTCTTGAGTTTAAGCTAGTAATGTATTATTTTCAAAGAAGATTAATACAAAGGAAGGTCCTACAATATCCATGTCTCTGAATTTTTGTCTCTATTTCCATGTGTCTATAACTTTGGGATTGAAATGAACAAGGTTATTTCACATTAATGAAACTTGGATAGGTTGTATATCTTTTCATTGATGGCTTTTAATTCAAGGAGTTAAGTAAATGCTTTCATGAATTGATAGGGTTTCTAGGTATATTGGACATATACCATAAGAATTGAATTTAGGGTTAATTATTGATAAATTTAATTTTAAGGCAATTAAATAGGTCAAGTTTTTATAGGTAGACTCTATATAACAATAGATAAGGTATTGATCATCAATTTAGATGTAAATTGAAAAGTTTCACATGGTTGCATAAAGAACATTTAAAATCAAATCAATATTTACTTTTCTATAACAAAGAATCAAACTGTTGGTCATCACTTATTTGTAATAGAATTTCTTTGAATTATAGTTAGCTACTATAATCAAGAGGTGATTTCAAATTAAAGAAGAATTGCAGACCATTATTTTCTATAAGGGATAGATCTAAAGAGGAGTGTGAATGAATGAATTTTGTAGAAGAAATCAAGATATCTAGTCATTTCCATCCCTGAGGTGCACCTGTCTTGGCCTTGTAGAGCCTAAAGCATAGAGAGTCCTCTCTAATTCTATTGAAGTTGGTCCATGTTGTTTAGTGTGGAGCTTGATTAGTCCCCAAGTGGGAGATTGTTAGATTGTGGTGACTGATCAGGAAAGTACTATACATACTTCATAAATTATTTCATAAGGTGTGATGCAAAATTGGTTCTTGTGGTGGTATTGAGCTATAAGGGATTGCGGATTGTAATTAGGTTGTAATCACTGGATCATAAAAATATTGGACTTGCTATTTGGTGGATGTAGCCCAAAGATTGGGTGAACCACATTAAATCTTGGCACCTTGTGTTCTTTTCTATGTGATCTATTATTTTATGTTATTGGTTATATTTGCATGTAATTGTTATTTCTATCCATGGTTTAATCCTTAGAGTCTAGATCTGAAGAAAATTTAGTTGAATATAGGAAATAACTAACCCTTAGATTGAGTCTTATCTTCAGCATCCTAGTATTAGGTCCTTTGCAACCTAGTAGTTTTAAAACACCAACAAAAAGCATGTTACACATCAATAGATCTCTGTTAACTTCACTACATCATTCATGTTTTCTTTCTTCTACAATCTTCTCTTTCCATCTATCATAGTTAACTCCATTCACTAGTAAATTTGAACTCAATTTTTGATGAATTTTGGTCAAAATTTTGACCAAGCAGTTCGTGGCAATTTTTCTCATGGAAATTTTGACCAACTTATGGGTTGGCTGAAATTTTTACAAATACATTTGTCAAATTTTTTTTGTCTTTGCTAACTCTAGTTTGCCATTTTTGGTCAAAATTTGACCAAATATTGGTAAAAAACTGTCAAGAAAAGGTTGAAATTTTGGTTAATTCTTGGTTGAAAACTTTCAAGAATTGGTCCAAATTTCCACCAATGTTTGGTCAAAAAATTTCAAGAATTGGTCAAAATTTTGACCAATTCTTGATAGAAAACTTTTAGGAGTTGGTCAAAATTTCCACCAATGTTTGGTTGAAAACTTTCAGGAATTGGTGGAAATTTTGACCAATTCTTGGTGGAAATCCATGAGGAGATGGTCAAAATTTTGACCAAACTAAGTTGTTTAAAAAAAAATAGAACAGGTGAATCCCCCAACTAATGCCTACCCATGGACTCTGTCTTAGATCATATGAAATATAATGGTTATGGAGATATGTTAAAGACAGAGTAGTAGACAAATATTTTGGATTAGGCTCTCACAAATCTAATTCAGGCTTGTTATAATCTACATTTAATCATTTGAATAACAACTCTTGTGAACAAAGAGGACAATGATTAGCATACATTGGAAATCTTAAATAACAATTAATGTACGAAAGGTGTGATTAAATGTGAAATATAAGATATATACATAGTAGGTACTTTTATTTAATGATTGCAATCTCGAAGTGGCCACTATCTTCATGGGCTATGGAACCACTATCTGCTATCAAGATATTGAGATGTCACTAATATAATAAAAACACAATTTTTATTGTATATATTAAAAGCATTGAACAGGTTACACATCTTTTATTGAAACTCATATGAAGCAAAATTGTAACTAGCTCAATGTTCATTTTTTGCCTTTAGCTCCAACTTCTAGAATAGACTAAATTTTTTGAATTCTCCTTCCACAACCTACATCTAAAGTTTCTCAATTTGTCAACTAGAGTTATAAACTACCTTTCCAGTTCCCTAAAAGATGTTAGAAGCAATAATAGTCTTCTTTACTCTTGGGGTGAGATGGGGTGGGGTGCCTATCAACAAGTTCCAATACTACTTCCAAACCACCCTTAAATTCAATTTGAGTAAAGCATGACAACAATTGAAGAACAATGTATTTGTTGCTAGTCAAAATAATAAGATTGGAAAGATAGGACACATCAAACTTGACACAACTTTGATAATTTTACAGTAGCTATAGAAAGAAATACATATATATTCAACAGTAACATCGAACATGAACATAGAAAATTCAAACTAAATAGAAATCAAGAATCATTCAAGGAAACAATGACGTATTTCGTTATATCAACAATTATTAGTGATACACATTTTTTAGAGTAGACACAGTAGAGAACATCAATCTAAGAGAAGCATCTAATCAGACGTTTGATACAACTTATATCTATGATATTGCATGCAACAAGGAGATCATATAGTAGTACATCCTCAATCATCACAAAACATAAAACCTTCATTAGTAAATCAGCCCCATAGACAGAATACATCAGTAGAGAAAATAACAAAGGAAGAATATAGAATATTTGACACATAGCAAGTAATAAGATCAATTTGTCATCTATGAATATTCCAATTTCCAATGCATGACAATGACTTTTCAAAAGGGTAAAAGGGAGAAATTTGCATTAAGGTAGAACAACTATAGGGCACATTTCTATAACACAACTATCTAATGATCTAGATAATGGTCTAAGCATTAACTACAAAAAATAGTTCCATGGAAAGATACTCGAGAGGTAGCACTTTTTATGACATTGGAGACTGATAGTAGCATCTTGAGGACCAAATGGCCAAATACAAAACATTGCAATATGATAGAAAGGTTTTTACTTTGACTTTCTTGATGAAATTTACATAGATATGTCATAAATGTCATGGTGAACTCAGACTTCTATCCTAGAATCAGTATCATGCATGTTCACATCTATATCCAATGCATTTTTCATAGAGAATTAGTCTCATCAAAATAATATAAACAAGTATTACAGTTCAAGATTACTCCTAGATAAAAAGAATTATTAATTTATTTATTTTCTAACAACTAAATAGAAAAGAAAATTCAAACCTACTTTAGAAAAATTATTTGTCTAGGAAATCATAGAAGAACTCCTAGAAGCATCATTATTTATATGTATACAAACAAAATTAGAAACATGGCCTAACTAGTTAATTTAGAATGTTGCACTCTCAAGAAAAGAACAGATGCAAACTATAAACATGGGCAAAATGTCAAAAATGAAAAGGCCATAGACAAGAAAGCACTTACAAGAGGAGTTCCTATCATACACTATGCTAGCACATAGCTAGTAGCACAGATAGCTCCATGACTATCTTTAAATCTACAAAAGAGAATAAACCACTGCTAAACAATAACCTTATGATGTTCACATCATTATTCAATTGCATAGGTTCTGAGTCAACTTGTTGTAGTAGACCATTCATTCTCATCCGATGAGATATGGTCCAACTAAATGACTTGTACTTCAGTGAGAATGAATGAAATACCACTAATAAAACATGGGTCTAAGGAGTTTTCCTCAAAAACCTATGCCATTGAATGTTGATTTTAATATCAGAATTTGAGACGCAACAAATAATACTCCTTATAAGTTCACAAACCTTCCTTTATTAGAAATTTTAAACTTACAACAAAATTCTTGAATCAGATTAGATGATGAAGAAGTAGATAAGGCTGAGAATGTGATCCCCACTAAATGAGCTATAGACTCATGAGTGTCCATGTTTATGTGACCTATATATTGTTTCAGCCATTGAAGGCATTCAACATCTTGATGCAAGTATCTTCACCTGAAGAAAAGAATAAGAGCTCAAATGTGTTAGCAACTTCATTTAATTTTACATTTTATAAATTTAGATATCAAAATAGTCAAATAGAAGTGTTCACTATAGTTGGAGAATGGTTTTGGAGGGTTAAGTTGGAAGTTGTGAGGAAATGTGTGCATCTTATCAATTAAACATGTTGAGCTTTGTGGAAAAGAGAGCTAGGGGTTGTACAATGTAGAATTTTGAAAAACCATTTCACCACTTAGAAAGGTAAATATATCAAGTCTAGATGTTTTGGAGCCAAAGGAAATGGTGCTTCTCCCTACAAAACATCTAGGGACAAATTGAAAAGTTGTGGAGGAGTATAAGAAGTGGAAGTGGAAAAATGATAATAATGTTGCCTTCTCATGAGAATGTTTCATTAGGGATTAGGCAAAGCTCAGGAAAAAAATTCCTAGGGTAATGGATGTTGATTAGATGCTTATTTTCTAATCTGGTAAAGGAAGTTAGTATATTTTTACATCATCTCTTTATAAGTAAAGAAATAAGAAAGTTATAAGCATCACCTTATCTATGTCATTGTGAATATTCACTTTTAAAGAAAATGAAAATCTTCAATGTACAACTATGACATATGAAACAACAATAGTTATGTCATCCAACTTCCCCCCTTTATACCAAAATTTTTCTCTTTGAGTAGCATTAGAAAAAGGAGTATCTTTATCTTTGTCTAGTACACACATCCTTGCAGATACAACAATTTTTCTGGTAGTTATTTGAGGTCCAAAGTTATCTCTATTTGAATGTTCAAAATGGGAAGAGTACTTATGAGGTGGGGGGGGGGGGGGGGGGGGGTCGGGGGGTGAATAAGAAGTGCCACACTTTTCACATTTTTCAATCCTTTAAGCTTATAACTGAAAAGTAAACTGCATGCATGTAAACATATAAATGAACATAAAGTAAACGCATGCAATAACACATAACACAAGATTTGGTAACCTAGAAACCCTCCAAGAATAAGAAGGTAAAATTGGGGTGGGGGTTATACCCACAAAAATTACTACAACAACAAAAGTTTGACCACTTCTGATGGTCTACCCTATGAAAGGCCTGCCCTATTAAAGGCTTTACACTGTATCAATCGTGAGCTGGTTAGAGGATTTACAAACACTTTACATGAAGCATCACCCTGTTAAAGGATTTACAATAGGCTATTAAACCAAACTAATAAAATAAGGATTTTAATCACCTTCTCAAAAGGTTCTCCCACCTAGCTATTAAGCTAACCTAGATCAATATAGGATTTCCAACTTCTAATACAATGATAAGAAAGTATTAGAACAATGAACTTGATAGTATACAATCTGTAATTGCTAGATTTAGGCACTTGATCTACTCTCTCTGATCTTGATCCTCTGAGATCTGATATCTGATTGTGTCCCTTGTCCCTTATGCTATTATGATCAACTAGATGTATAATTGCTACTATGTTCCTCTAAGTCTTACTTCCTTCACATTGAATTTCACTATAATCTCCCCATACACTGTTCTCTCCCTTAGGACTACCTATTACCTAACCTCCCCTTAAGACCACCTATTAGGACCTCTCCTTAAGACAACCCCTTAAAAAAAATTGTATGTATTTATATACATTGTTTATGTTTTTTTATTGATTGTTAATGCTCTTATGTATTTATGTATATAATCTTTTTGTTCTTATATGATACACATTCTTTATGTTTGTATATAATTTTTATGTTCTTATATGTATTAACTTTTATTAATTAAATGGTGTAACATGCATTCTTTAGGTCATACTCTTTATATGTTCTTATGTACATGTATATGTTATATTCTTACCTGTGTATTAATCTACATTCTTATAACATATTTAATTTAGGATCTCTCATCAAGACATGCCATTAAATATAGTTAATTTTACTTAGATTAAGGCATTAAAAAAAATAACATATGTACATAAACATGAATATTGAAAACATACATGTCTACATTTAACATGAACATATTTACATACATCTATGAAACAAGAAATACATTCTTTATGTTTGCATATAATCTAATTTATGTTGTTATATGTATTAAATTTTATTAATTAAATACTATAACATGCATTATTTGGGTCATACTCTTTATTAATTCATATGTACATGTATATGTTATATTTTTACTTGTTCATTAATCTACATTCTTACAACATATTAAATTTAGGATCTCCCCTTAAGATAGTCATTAAATATAGTTAATTATACTTAGATTAAGGCATTGAAAATAATAACATATACATAAACATGAATATTGAAAACATACATGTCTACTTTTAACATGAATATATATACATACATCTATGAAATAAACAATACATTAAATTAATCTACATTCTTATGTATAATTTAGGATCTCCCCTTAAGACATGTCATTAAATATAGTTAGTTACACTTAGATTAATGCATTAAGACAAATAACATATACATATAAACTTGAATATTGAAAACATGAATAAGGCATTAAGATAAATAACATACAAAGAAACATGAATAGCACATACATAAACATAAAAGATTAAGACATTAAAAGATCAATAACATGTACATAAACATTAATAAAAATACGAATATCGAAAACATGCATGCACATTCAACCTAACATATGTATATATACATTTGAGACATGTAAATATATATAATAAAATATATCTAGAGAATAATGTACCCATATCAAATGTATAAAAATATCATGTATCAGATATCTCCAAATAACATATATATAAAACATCAAAGTCTCCATATAAACATGTACCTAGAAATGACATATAAAACATCAAAGTGTCCATATAAACATGTAAATCCAAAATACTATATCAAATGTCTCCAAAATAACATGTATAAAATAAAAGGCCATGATCTAATCAGCTACATCCCCTCCTGATCCTGGATGTTCCCAAAAGGGTCTATCAGTTGTGTCTGAACCTTGTGTCAAATGATAGTGTTAAATTATGTACTTGTAAACAAATTATATCATACATATAAATCAAATATATATTTAAATTGTAACATACCTAAGACTTAGAACATGTAGGATTTGTCGGTGCCTGTAGATCACCAAAATGTAACATACTACCACTCAGACCCTATAACACATACACAAACATACACATATATATAAATTTAAACATATAGACTTATAAATACCATAGCATCATGAAATGCTCTGCCGATCTAACTAATATCTGAATCATGCAATGATAAAACATTATTAGCATCCAAGTTGATAGTGCCATCTGAAAGCATAGAGGTAAATGGACTAGGTTGTCTAGTTGTGAAATCCTGAGAAGGGGGAGCACTGTAGGGTCTTGAGTAGCTGGGGCTAGTGCTATAGGGACCTATGTAGTAGTAGGAATAGCAGAAGGTGCAGGAATATCCTCCTACCTCTGTGAAGCCTCTAATCCTACTATAGTTGATAGAATATGACTAATTTGAGAGTTGATGTCATGAAGTGGAATCCCTATGATTTTAGATAATGCTCAATATGAATCCAAAAGATTAGATACTAAACAGGATCCCAAACAATGTAATGCATCCAAATCTGAAACTGCAGAAACCTCTAGCAAAGAAGATATGTCTACTACCCCATATGCATCATTAACACCTATGCTAGATGATCCAACTCCATTGGTACCTTGATATTTTAACATATATCTACCACATTGATCAAAAGAAATCTCTTTCAATTGAGTGGCAATGCTGGTGATGCTTAAATAAATCTGTGTCTTGATTGTGTCATTAGGAACATTCTAGCCTACAACAACCATCTCTATTCCTCTCGACATAACCAAAAGGTTTGGACCCACCATTTCCTATTTGTTAATGGGCATAGGAGTGTCCATGAGTCTAAATCTATCTAAAAGTCTCCCCAGACCCTACCCAACATGAACTAGATAATCTATGTAATCAACATCATGGTGTAAATGAAATTCTACAAATAATTGTTTTCAAAAATATAGAGGAAACTCATCCTCCTATGGCCATCTATGATGAGTAGCCAACCAGTGAGGATATATGAATAGTGTGATGGCTCATTAGTACACTTCATCACAAAGTAGCCTCTAGCTCTAGCTCTATCTATATAAAATGGAAACATGGTCTTCACCATGGTAGTGGAGACCTTAGTGTCAACTTGTCTATACTTTATAGTGCCAGTGACACTGTGAGATAGAGAAGAATAAAATGTCTCAATACTAATATCATTAAAAGGGTTGTATGATTCAATGGTCTAAATCATATGAAACAACTCCTCTCGCGTCACTATGATCTTCTGCCTATTAGGGAGGGTGGTAGAAGAGGAAAATGAGGAGTCTAAAACTCCTATAGCATGAGATAACCTAGCAAATGCATCTCTAAATAACCACTCTCTATCCGTAGTGGAGGATGTTGATCTACGTGTTGTGCCAAACTCAACACTCTGACCCCCTCTATGGACACTAGCATCCCTTGAGGATGTAGAACCACAATCCCTAGAACTAGATGTCATAATGTATATATGTATATAATGTATGTGGATATGAGTGTGAAGCTACAAGACTGATAAATATCTAGAGATCTGCACACACACACACACACACACACACACACACACACACACACACACACACACACACACACACACACACACACACACACAAACAAACAAGTGTATAAATTAAAATAATTAAAAGTTAAATTTAATTTGAAACACACATACATATAAATACACAACATTAAATTTATGGTACTATTCAATCATGTAGTGTATGTATTTTAAAACAAATTATTTTAGAGATCATATCTAATGTATTTTAATGTGTTCATGCAAATGTGAAAAATAAATATTCATACATGAACATGTATATGCGATAATCTAAAAAATAAAATTTCTTGATTAAATTATAACTAAGTGTACACATGTATATGCGATAAAAAAAAAAAAATCTTGACTAAATTAGATTTTGATTTAACTACAGGGTTAATTTTTTTTCTAAATTTCATATAAATTCATATAAAAGGTACATTTTACCTAATGTTTTTCTATATTTTTACCTAATGTTTTTGTGCATTTTTTAACTTTTTTTTTTTTTTTTTTGCATTTTTACCTAATGTTTTTCTACATTTTTCAACTAAGGCTTTTAAACATTTTTACCTAATGCTTTTCTACATTTTTAACTAATGTTTTTGTACATTTTTACCTAATGTTTGACCACATTCTTGTTTATGTTTTGAATAATTTACTAAAAAAATCTAAAAAACAATTAAAATATATTAAAAAATTAACAAATCTAAATAATTCACTCATAAAATAGGTTAAAAAATAATTAATTTGACTACAATTGACATTTATTCATCAAAAAACACTTAAAATTAACAAAATGAAAAAAAAAGGCCACTAACCCATTACAGCCGAAACACCTAGACTGCTCTCTAAGAAATTTGGAAACCACTACAGTGAAAGTGGTAGCCGCAAGGTGTTTTTAGTGGTTATATAAAACTATGGGGTTTCAGCCGAAACCATTTCAAGCAAATGCATTTTGGCCAAAACTGTATAGGCCATGTGGGCATGTGAAACTGCCACGTATGTCCAACTAAAACTATTACAACGAAAACTAGTATTGTTGTAATTGTTTCAGCCATAACCCTCGTACAGGCCATGTGGGCATGTGAAACTACCATGTATGTCTGGCTAAAACTATTACAGCCAAAACTAGTATTGTTGTAACTATTTCGGCCATAACTCTCTTTGATATCACAGAGGGTGACACAGCTTTGTACTTTCACCCGATTGTCATTCAATTGTGTTATTGGTTCCTTTCTTCTTTGCAAGGATTGAGAGAGATGCTCCTTTACGTTTCTAAGATTTCCAATGGCCAATTTTAGATCCAACATTGTATTCTCAATAGCCTTTTCTATATTGTATACCTCCATTGCCTCTAATCTTTTCTGAAGCTATGAAACTTCTAATGTGAGAACCAAAAGCTCTAATACCAATTTTTGGAAATATAAGGTAGATTAGGTTACTAAAAGAGAAGGGGTGAATCAGTAACCAATAAAATATTTAAACTTATTTCACTAATTAATCCTTCATATATTATTCTAATCTCCTTGCATGCATGAAAGAATGAAAGCAATAAAACATTCATAACACTTTGACACAAGATATGGTGATCCAAAAACCTTGCAATAAGAAAGTAAAACTAGGGTAGGGATGATACCCACAAGCTTTGATACTATTGTATAAAGTTGGCTAGTTAAGGCTTACAATTAATCACCTTAGGTGATTTTCCCTATTAGGAGAGATAGCCTTAAACATCACACACTAAGGAAGAAATTAAGCCTTGAAAATTAAGTCAAACTTTGACTGTTTAACACTTTTACACTAGGAATCAAGCCTTAGTGTGTGATGTTTAAGTCATTCGTGTTAGGAGCAATAAGGATTACTAGTCCAAATTTTGAAAGGATGAACAAACCTTCAATGAAGTATGCACTCTATTAGGAGATTTGGAAAATGACTATTAAGTCTACCCATTTAAAGCATTTGACTGATACACCTATTAGGATAAATTAGTAGCTGATCTCTAATCTACAAGTTTAATTCGTTGGTTGATATTCCTTGAATTGCACTAGTCACCTTGCTATGATAGATAAATCTTTGTTGTACCATATGTATTACTTGTACCTTTCAATTTGCTCTCTTTTTCTTCTTGTTACTTCTCATCGATATATATTTTGTATGTCATACAATACATTACATATATACAATCCAATTAACTACTTAATAGAATCAGCTACAATACCAAATTAATAATAATTCACAAATTCGGCCCAACAACTGTAACTCAAGTTCTAAAGATAGACTTGGTGGTGTTCTAATCCTCACAAAACTCTATCACTTGGTTGAAGTTGAGGCCTTGTTCAGATTGATCACTTCAAGTAGCTCAAACTTGGTCAGCATTATGTGACATGGTGAACACTAAGAAATTTTGGTAGCAATTGAATCACTTGGTTGACATTGCATGACTCACTAAATTAACACTATGAGATCAATAGACACTGTAGAACTTGGTTAATACTATAGAGCTTGCTTAACATTGGAGTCTTCATTACTTCTACTAGATAGCTTGGTAAACATTGCTATGCTTAGGCTATACTACAAACTATCTCTGAAGCTCTGTAAATACTACAAAGCTCAACATGAACTACATTCTAATTGTTTAGCTTAGGAGCAACTGAAACATTTGGTTAACATTGCTAGATGAATGATAAGCTCAATAGCATCTATAGAGCTCAATAGCAATGTAACCAACTATCTAAGTGTTAAGTCACTAATAGAAAAATTGTCCTTAATGTCAATTGAGTGTTTATTGATTCAACACCAAATGTTCATCAATTTTCACACCATGGGGATGAATTTTATACCAAGCATTTCTGATGTATATCTATAGTTCTTCCTTTCTTACATTTTGATGATACTCCACTACTCCTCATTGCTACATCAGTGTTTTGATCCATCTTTTTCTAGTTTCAAATAATTTTCTAACTCAATGACATCATATATGAATTTAGATTGTTAACCAAATAATGTTCATGACTTAACACATTTTGGTTCATTTCTCAAATTTAGAGCCCATGGTTACTCATCTACACTTACGTCTGCTTCACATTAGGTCAAATCTTAGTGGAAGGGTCATTTATTATAGTTGATGTTCTTAATTTTCATAGTGCTTAGTGTTATGTATCAACTTTAATTATAATTTACCATGGGTGTTGGAATACACATAACAACTACTAATTCTTTCATCATTTCACCATGTTATGAGATATTTTTATTTTTGTACATGAGTACCTCATTAGTCTTATTTTCTAGAATCTATTTTTTTTTAAGCCACATAAGCCATGCTTGAGGTAGAGTTTAAATGTTTCTAGATAATCTTTGAGCTAAGCTTGATTAGGTCTATATATTTACATAGATATAATTACTTGGACATTCATGCCACTATTGTAGTCAACATTTCCTATTCTAGATGGAGAATGTTTACCCTCCTCACACTACAAATAGAATCATCTATTACAATTTTATATCAACATAAGGTTAATGAGATATTCATCTACTTTCAAATTCTAGTATTTTTTCCATTGCATATTTGTTTTTATTTACTTATAACTGTGAGGATGTGTGAGCTTGACTGACTTGCCTCAATCACTATCAATATTATATCAAGAATCTTGCCTGTGACAAAAAATTATTTTCCTCTCTAATAACCATCATAAAGAGAGGAAGGATTTCCATAATAGTAATATACATCTTGAATATTTTAATTGTTTAATGATTTTTCAATCTCTTTAAATATCTTAAACATATTTTTATTTATACATTATTTCTATTTAAATGTAAAGTCAAAAACTACAGCACTTAAGTTTTCATTAAATATAACTGAGGACGGTTAGATGACTAATATTTTTGATAATTTCCAAGACGAGAAGTTCAATTCACCTATTGTAAACTATAAATTCCAGTTATGCACTTTCAAAACTGAGCAATCCATAATTACATGAACATATTATTGTTTATTTATTATAACTCTCTATAAATTCAGTTGGATTGTCTATGTTGGTGCAAACTATAGTGATTTGGCAACTTCACGTTCGTTCACCCCGTGAACGATATTTATGTAACCGATGCCGTCTGAATCTAGAATGGCATAAAGGGCCGCAAAACACCAAAACACACTCTCGCTTTTACTTGTCCCGAATGAAAATAACAGGAGCCAAGTAAGAAGGATAAACCGGCCAATATCTCTCCCCTCACCTTACCTCCAATATTGAAATAAATATAATTTAATAAAGACCAGCAACAATGTACACCAGGGAACAACATGCAATGTGCGTTACAACCAAGAAGATTAGAAGAATACACATCGTCTACAAGGTTCACGTGAATTGTTTCACGCAATAATGAAAGACGTCCCATTGTAAAGCACAAGTCCATGTAATCACCAATAAACTAGCTATAAAAGACGGGGATATTAGAAGCCTTTTTAAACGGGCTAGAAAAGTCGCTGATAAATCAAGACATTTACAAATGAAATCATACGCCCGCTGGTGGGCTGAGCAAAGGAGGGCTGATTGTGAGTTGATGCACTCGGTTGGGCCCTACGGCGAGAACATTTTCTGGGGCAGCGGCTCAGACTGGACTCCTCTGGATGCTGTTCAGGACTGACTTGAAGAAAAGGTTTATTATAACTACGAGAGCAACAGTTGTGAGAGTGGTGAAATGTGCGGGCATTCTACGCAGATTGTTTGGAACGAAACCCAAGTTTTAGGGTGCGCTAGAGTTGTGTGTGACAGTGGCGATATTTTCATGACATGTAACTATAGTCCTGGCAATTACATTGGTAAAGACCATACTAATTAAAAGAACAATTCTCCTCTTCACTCCCGCACTTGTAATATTCTATAACGCATGAGTGGTTGCAGTACATAATCGCATTATATAAGATTTATATATGTGTAGGCAGTGTGCTACAAAGAGGGGGAGTTTGAAGACAAATTGTGAGACAAATTTTTAATAAATTGTCTTCATTCAAGACAAAATGAAAGTTGCATATTATTTCAAATATGTCTTTAAGTGGATGTTACAATATATTGTTTTAAAAGAGTGTCTCTATAAGACAATATGGAAGAGAAGTATTTTTGTCTTATAGAGACAATTATGTGAGACAATATATTAAGACGTTCAGTTATAGACATATTTGAGATTACTTACAACTTTCTTTTTGTCTCAAATGAAGACAATTCATTATAAATTTGTCTCAAAAATTGTCTTTCACACACCCCTCTTTGTAGTAGTAAATTTTTGAAAGTAGCCAGCAATCAAATATGAATGCAGTGAGGTAGTCCAGCAATCAATATGAATGTAGTGAGAACTTTAACTTAAGATTAGAGAAGGGAGAATGAATATATAAATAGTTTAAGCACAAAAAGCATCAATAGCTATGCACTTCCTCAAAATAGGTGGTGTTTATAAATACCCAACAAAAAAACATAGGCACTCCATTGGTTTTGTAACCTACAAAATTCCAAGAAAAATGGATACTTAAATATAACTAGATAGTTAAAACTTGCCTAGACCATATCCAAAATACTATGAAATCCAATCTTGGTCATGGAAGATAAATTCTCATTTTACAAGATCATATGTACTAGTTGTTTAATAAGAAGAATGTTTCTTATCTCCTCACTTGAAATTCCCTTCACTTTTTGGCCCTTAGAACTTATGGAAGATTCAAAGTTGTTCTTTGCTCGAGAATAAGTCATTTTCTTCCCTTGCAAATGCTGCTTCCAAAAGAAGAGACTACATACATGTCTACTCCCGAATCTAGAAACATATACACCTAGCTTCCCTTGTCTCTACCTTGAATCATCCTTCAATTATTCAGGAGTTACAAAGACTAGATATAACTAGAATGTGATCATACAAAACATTAGTAGTGTTAGCATAAAATGTGGTCATTTATGCAACATAATAAACTACATCATGCACACCAATAGCCATAAAAATTATTGTAGTACCAACACGTTCTTACTTAAGGAATATAAATGAATCACACAATAAGAAAAAAAGAATCTAAGATCACCTAGAGTATAAAATGTTCCCATTCTATGTAATCAACAAACTACTTAAGATTATGCATAAAATTATTGCCAAGGATACTTTCTGGATCATTAGTTTTGGTACTCTTTTAGCTATCATGAGTTCCAAAGACTTTCCAAAATCTCAAGGTCTTGTCTCTTCCAACTAATGCAATAGTATATCCATTTGGTCTCTAAAATACAAAATGTAGTGAGGGTTAATGTATGAACTGGTTAAACTAAGGAATTAATGCAAACGTATCCAAATTCCAAAAGCATGCATACCTATGCCATATGCAACACCCTAGAAGTATAGCCCATAAGTTCTACAATCGTTACCATAGACAGATATTTCCATAATGTCAATTGGTTCTCAATATACCCATGTGCACTCAAGAGATCACACTCATGTTTATTCCACAATAATGCACAAACTTAAGAGTTAGTGTTGCTGGTCTTAAGGAATAATCTAGTAATACTATTCTATAACTTAATTGACTGGTCTACAAGACCTGCACAAAATTCTAAAAGATTGTGCTAGAAATGGCACCATGCCAAGGTTATGATTGCATTATAATGTTTTTCCATCCTCTAAAGATACCAATTTCTAACATTAGAGGATGGCATATACTTTAATCCAAACACTTCCTACTCATGGCCTCTTTATGTCTTAACATTGGAATTACCAATACAAACATCGTGGAGTATTACTTTGCTAACCTTACCACTAGTTGCAAGAATAGTGTCATTTTAGGAAAGCAAGTCTACATGGCCACAATGACATTTTAAAGATCTTAATTGCATTCAAGTGTGATAAAACTACTATGTGAATAATGTAGTACACAGAGACAAGAAAATAAAATTAGAACATCAAAAAATCATAATCTTTATCTATCAATTATAAGAGCTAGTGAGTCCAATAGAAACATTTTTCCAATCAGGTGCCAAATTAACACTACTTATTAGAGCAACACCATTATCTACACTCAATAGCTCAAAGTTAATGCTCATATTTGTATCCCATAAGTGAACTACATTGCCAAGAGCTATAAATATAAAATTACTCACTCCAATCCAGAAGATTCAAATGATTATCATCAACAAGATCTAGGGCATCCAATGTTCTATCTTCACACTGCAAACAACTACATTACAAAGTTTTAGAAAATCCAATTTCATCACTCTTATTCCACTAGCTAGTTAAAGAGACAATTCATAAAAAAAGTATGAAAATAATGTAGATGAATCCTTATTGACCTATAAAAAATACTATCACAATAAAAGAATATGTCCATGCATTTGAAGGGTATGTGCAAGATCACGATCAACCAAACTATGCTCTTAAGTGGTAATAAAAAATTAAAAAATTAGGGTTATGTCAACTTGACATGCAATTTTCTACTTGTTATTAACTTTATATAAAAAAGTTCAGAGAAAAGAATCTCTAGAAAATTGAATCTAGTTTCTAAACTACTAGGACTTATCTCAAAAAAATAAAAAATAATTTGTTAAATTTTTGAATTTTAATGCAATATTACAAAAATTTTAGAACAAAAATAAGTAGACATATGTCTAACCACCTTAATCAAAATCAAATAACAATACTTTTTAATAATATTCTAGATATAAGTATTAGACTCATGCCTAGATGTGACACATATTTTTGGGTATTTTTGGAATAAAAAAACTCTCGTGTCTAACCACTTTAACTAATTCAAAACTCTACAAAATTCAATTTTTAATTTTTTTCCCTTATAGTAGAAGAAACATAGAATGTGATGAATCTTTTAGATTTAAAAAACGTTGTACCATTTGAAAGTTATAGTTTCTTTTCAAGTAGTGTGTCAGTCAACACTTTATATGTAACTCGATTAGAAAATAAGTAATAATTACTTACTAAACTCATAATTTGACAAACCTTACATTAATGGAAAGATAAGAACATTCTTATGAAACCCTTTTTCATTTCATCAATTTTTCATTAAAAAAAAGTCATTAGCTATATGTTTGAAGTAAAAGTCACATAAAAATAGGTCAAAAGCACATTTTAAGGATGTTTTTAAAGTTGACCATATAGGTTTGGTATCAAAAGATATATTAGACCTTAAAAAGATATTAATTGTTTTCATTTAGTATCAGGGTGGGTGGGAAAAAAGTTGGAATAGATTTTGAAATGGTTTGAGATATTTCAGAACTATAGATTTTTCAGATTGCCACTTTTTGGCACACCATGATCTTGCACATACCATTAATACAAGAGCACCAAATCTAAAATCTTAACTTAATGTACAAGTTCAAAAAGTAACTCAAGCCATTATAGTAACAATTATTTTCAAAAGAGAAAATGATATAAACATAAATCCAATTCTAGCAATTGTGGAGTAGCAAGCCCCAATTTAAATACTAAATATGTTTGAAGTGAATACTTACAAACACTATTATGTAAATATGTGAATTTTTTCATTTTCATAAGATGCTATTAAAGCTCCATGAAATGATATTGCTGGTTTTAGTCCAGTTTAGAACAGCACAAAAAGGACTTTTACAAACATTTCCACTATAAAGATTAGATAAATTTATTGTCTTAAGTAAAATACAGCTATGAGGTTATTCCAAACAACAAAAACCCCTAAAAAAGTGTATTCTAAGTTTTGTTTAGTTGTGGTCAATCCATACATACCATGCTATCTTAGTTGTTCATACCTAAAACTCTGCTTTCTTTCACATAATGTGCATCCCAAAAAACAATTGCAACCACATGTTGTAGGCTTGAAAACACTATAGCAACAAACTCACACATATAATTTCCTCCATTTATGAATATTGAAATATCATAGCCAATTTCTTGGGATGAGATAATGATATATATACCATATCCTACAAGAAGAGTTTTATTAGAGTCCATGGAAAATACATGGTAAGTGCTGAAATAAGTCTATTGTGATTAACATAAGAAACTAAAATTTGAATATAAGATATAAAATATGAATTAATTATATGAATACAATATCACTAAAACTATTAGGTTTCTACAATCTATAATTTGATATACAAAATCAAATCAAATATAACCCCCACAGTCAGAAGCTCATCTAATGATGCTTTCAACACTTTATTCCTTTCTATGGAGTTCTAACATTTGGCAAAATGTGTGAAATAATTAAAAAATAATAATTTTTTTTTACATATAATTATTGTTATGAAGCTTCATAGATTTAAAGAAACAAACTTGCTATCAAGTTAAAAATGGAATGTTTTGTACATTTTTTCTATATTTGTTGTGATTCTTGAGAAGAAGCACTTTGCTAGCTCATTCACCTACACACAAAAATAGTTATTTGTGCACGGAAATTTTATAACTAAATGTAGAACATAGGTTGATGCATGCATATGCTCCACTAAAAAATTCTCATGTTGGAAACATAACTGCTCTAGCAATAAATAATTAGTTCAACTCAACACCTGTGTACCACCATCTCAAAAAATTTCACCATACTTAATATTATACAAAAATTGATTTCCATGCCATAAAAACTATATTACTACTCTTAAAAATAATTATTTATGGCTTTAAGTTCCACAAACATTTGAGTGAAATTTTCAATTAAAAAACACTTTCTTGACTAAATATTTTGTTGCTCTTCAAAAGTTCAATAGAAAATGATTTTCAGTACATTTTATCCAAGATAAACCCCGCTGAATTCCTCATATGTTAGATTTGTTATGGAGATTACATAACCCCACAAAGATGTTTGAACATTTAAAAATATAGTACAAAGACTAAGCAATAAAATATTTCTCGGTTAAGATGACTTCCAATCAACTTAGAGGAGGATAGACCGTTGAATCACCAAAAAATTACTAGACAATTAAATTTGATACCGACCCTTAGTAAAATAATTAATTTTCATATTTATATCATTGGAAAACTATTCTATCCTTACAGAAGGCCCTGACTATTTTTTTTATTCATCTGTGTGCCCACAACTTGCACTTCTCATAATAGTGCATCAGTATTTCTACTTTCTCCAAGGAAGATTCCATGCAAACCCCTAACACATAACAAATATTTTGCATCTAGCTCATCAAAGGTTCCTACATAACAACATCTAAACCATCTTGTGAAGAGCGCAAAGTTAACAAGCTTGCTTCCATGAGAGAAACCATACTACAAGAGTAATCCATAGTCACCTCAAGACATGTGAATTGCATATGGGAAAAGGGACATCAACTTGATAATGTGCAGCATGAGAAACAAAGAAAGGTTGTTTGTGTCTCACATTTCAAAGAAACTTTAAATTCCACCCTTGGCCATGAACGAATGGCATTGCAAAAAGAAACTAAAACTTGCTCTCTATTGAACCTTTCATGCTCATACTATTACCAAATCATTGTTACAGCTCAACTAAAACCTCAACTTCTGCATCATTCAATGTTAAAATTCTATAAATATCTTAGAATTTGTACTACTATGTTGTTGGTGCCTTATGAAGGTTATATCACTTCTACTTCAACTCTCCTTGAATACTTGAATTTTTTATGTATTGTAGTTCCAACAAGACTTAAAATAGAATTTGTCAAGAAAATTTATGCACGTGCAATTGGCATTACATTAACAATAAAGTTATTGTTGTCCATTTGTGATATTCTTCCCCCTTTCCACTCCTATTGCACTACTCCATTGGCCCTAACCCACTACTGAAAATGAAAACAGACCAAGTAGTATGTCCTTTGCAATTTGTAAAATGATCATGGATATCTTTACTCTAATTGAAAGAGAGATGATTGTCTGCAGAAACAATCATTGGTTCACATCTTCAATGTGTGGTAGCATTTCATTGTTTTGCCTATATATTTTCATTCACTTGGTCATCCGGATGCCTTAAAAGATTACAATAAAGGTATATTTGAACTACAAAGAATTTTTTAGTGCTGAAAATAGTTTAGTGCCAAAATTATTTAGTGTAGACCCAAAAGTTGTGGCCACACAAGCTTGATGAGTAAACAAATAAAGTGGGTATTTTTGACAAGGAATATGATGGTTTCAAAGTTTTATAAGTAAGAGATAAAGTTGCAACAAGGGACTAGTTAGCAGAAAAAAGTATAATGTTGCATGGATATGGATATAGATACAAATATGGATACACTATCAAAAATGGATATAGAAAAATCATCATTATAACTTTAAGGAAGTGCAACTATTTCCTCTAATCTCATCTATACATCTTGTTCATCATCACATAGTCATGTCTCCTCTAGCTCTACATTCCACCATTGTGTTGAGGTGTGCCCAACTCAGTTGTGTTGCAATTTATTATATGCAACACAACATGCACTCCAACAAGATTTTCCACTATCACTAAAGTAAACACATTCAATTTAGAGAGTCAATACAACTATATATGTAGTTCATGTCTATAATAGAGGAACTAGAAACATGTGAGAGAAGAGAAAGGGCAAGTTTTTATAGTGATCCTAAGGTCCACATATTGTCCTCCAAG
Organism: Cupressus sempervirens; assembly: GCA_028749045.1. NCBI lineage: Eukaryota > Viridiplantae > Streptophyta > Pinopsida > Cupressales > Cupressaceae > Cupressus > Cupressus sempervirens. The sequence continues at coordinate 671,864,251 of CM053787.1, forward strand.
TATTCTCTCTTATGCCTAAATGTGTATATCAAGCCTGGTTGAACTCCTAGCATGTATACAAAGTCGCATTCACATTAAATGTATAATTGATTTTAGGATGTAATTGAATTCATTCATTCATAGTTGAAATCATGGAAAGTATAGTTGATGTCTGGATGTAGTCTTGCCATATTTAAGAATTAATTCATGAACTCAAGATGTGGATGGACCTAATAACATTGAAACTGACTTCATATGAACCATCCAAGATCAGAGAACAAATTACTAAGAATTCCTATAAATGAGATGCATCAAATTACATTGTAATCAAATGAGTAGTTAACAAAAACTTTAGCCCATTCTAGAAATTTATGTTTGCTTATGAAGGGAGTTTAATAGAGTACCAATCTTCCTTTCCAAGGAAAACTTGGTTCCATATTATCATATAATGTTGTAGAATTTATCTTGCAACTCCAGATGGTTGTATTTGTGTCTCCTTTTTGTAAAAAAATTAAAGAAAACTTCACTAATGAAATAAATAGAACTATTGCATATGAAACTTACTTGGTTGATGTTGAAATATGGAAATAATATCTAGATATAAAATCCATGTGTCTAAGGGAAACTTTAGTTTTAGGCCCACAACTAGTTCTGATTGAATATTCTGTCATTGCTCTAGTCAGCCATAATTGATACCGAAATGCACTCTACAAAAAAAAATTACATTTTGGTAGTTCAGTAAAAGGGGAACACAAAGGAATATAACCAAGAAAATTATTTGAATAGATCAGTGTCATTTTAGTAAAAGGGATCACAAAGGAATATAACCAAGAAATTCATATTAATAGTTCATATAATAAAATCTCACTTGTATAGATTATGCAACTGTTAGTTATCTAAGTCTCTACATCAATAATGGACAATATCATAATTCATTCAGTATCATATGCTGTCACATTATTGTTTGTCTTATGCTTTGACATTACTTGAAATAATTTTATGCTAAGGTGATGTGCTAATAGACTGTCAACTAAAGAAAAACTAAGTTTAGTAGTAGTCCATTTTTGTCGGAAACAAATAATATACTTTAACAATAAAATATAATGGAACCTTTCCTACTAATGACACTAACCCAAGAAAACATAAAAAAAGATGAAAGGCCTTGATTTGGTTTAAAGCATGTGTATCTTTTGTATAATGGTTGCCTAAAAAAAAGTTTCCTAGAGTTGATGGACATCATTTAATGACAAACTATTTATTTTAAATCAAACACATTTATGTTTTCTAGAGTTGTTGTAACTTACCACTAGTCAAAGGCATATGGGTCCAATGGTCCAACTCCAAAAACCTATAGTCAATGAACATATGTGTCTCACACCATGCACATGAAAAATGTTACTTTTCATGTAACATATACATTAAAAGTTAAGAGTGAAGCAATTTTTTTTATAATAAAAGCTAGATAAAGGATGAATGCGAAAATAGCATTGTTCCAAAGGGAAAAAACTACATCAAGTTGGGTTTATTTTGATTAAATTGATGTTCCACATGTTCATTTTATTAGTTAAGTTCCCCCTACCTGATGCTTTAGAAAACACATCATGTTTCCATTTGGTAAATGTTTCATAGGGTTAGAAATGATAACATAATAAGCACAATCCTATTTAGTAGTAATCTTGTACTCATGTTGAGTTATCTGCCATCACACATGTCATTTCCATACAAATATAAAATAGAAACACAACCTAGGTTGATTATCCAATATGAAAGTGAAATTGATGTGGAAAGTATAGAGAAATTTTCATGAGTTCCTTTATGAAGATTAAGCTTATACTTTGTTAGCCATAAAATGGTTACATTTTGATTTCCATGTGTTTCTCATCAATTAAAGGAATATAATGATATACCTACAATGATATGGACTAGCCAACATTAGAGACCTTCTTACTATGTGTTGGGAAGCTAACAAAGTTATCTTTTCTCTCATATTTTACCATAATGCCTCCAGCCCTATGAGGTAGTTGAGTTGCCTTTTGGTCATAGAATAATACTAATTACTTTTTTTAGTACTTCTAAATTGACTCAAGAACAAAAAAATTGTTTATTTTGATCCCTCTTGTATTAGAAACCTTTTTTAGTACTTCTAAACTGAATCAAGACCAAAAAAATGTTTATTTTGATCCCTCCTCTATAAGAACTACCCTAACACCCTTTCATCTAACATGATATAAAAACACAATTTACGAAATCTTTCCCTCTTTCATCAATGAAGCTTTAGAACTTTCTAGTCAAATTTATTTTGAGGAAATCCTATAATTTTAGACTCCATGGAGTAAACCAACATGGATCGAAGTGGGTGATCAAAGTGAACTCATTTTGAGCATTCTATATAATATCAACCAATTCTCTATGTTATAATTTTTTATTATCTAAATTCTGCAAAGAATTGCATCATCAAGAAAATTTTGTGTCCAACATAATCCAAACATTTATCGTCAAGCCTGTAGTAGGAACAATTGATCACTCATTTGTGTTCCTTGCTTTTATTTACCATATTAGGTAAACTTTATTTCAATTAAATTTAATTTAAAATTCAAACCAAAGTAATAATGAATTATATTATTGGAGAAATGGTATTCAACTCATTTCTCCCATTTAATTTATACAAGTGAAGAATGTAATATGAGGTTGTTGTTTTTTTAAGTTGGCATAGTTGGCCATTGAGTGTATAGGTCTCAATAGTCAAATAAATAATTTCTAGTTTCTAATACAATGTGTCTAAGATCTATAAAATATAAAAAAACTTTGGTCTAGGGGTACCTCATAACAAATGCATATGAAATTAATTCTATAGCAACTCTTTGTTAGACATGGAGGATATGGTGAATCCTTTTCTACTGGAATTTCTACTATGATCACAATTTGTCATGAAAAACACTATTAATACCAATGCATGTTGAAGCAATAGCAGAAACTGAGAGACTTAGATATTGTTGCTAGTTTTAGCTGTAAATACTGATAAACATAAAACCAATTGAAATGGTATTTTCTTCCTATAATTTTTTTTACTATGATATGTACAATTTATAATATGCACATTTATAATATTTTATATAGAAACTTTTTCTTTAAAGAGGATAACGAAAAGGTTATTCTTTTCTACCCGTATCTCTTTATTTTTATCACTATTGTCATCACTTCTACTACTTTGTTTTAGATCTAGCCATGAAGGAAAAAATACATGTGGCTCAAGTTATCCATGCTTTCTCCATATTTAGATATGAAGAGAGATAAATTCAGAACTACCTCTTCTAATAAATGTATATCCTCATATAAATTGTGGGAAGATGCTTGTGGGTTTTCTAGTGATTCCTAATTTACAAAGCAGCTTGTAATATGAAAAAAACCAGAGAAAAAAATAAAAAAATAGGTAATTTACAAAAGAAAAATGTTTAGAAATCTTGATTAAGTTATGGAAATGAGATATTTATACATTTTGTGCATGTGGGCAAATATTAAAGAGGCTTGATCAACATTTTTTTGGGCAAACTGCTTTGTCTCAAAATATATTTCTGAGCATGGTTGGCCACTTGTGTTGGAGTTCTACTTGTAACAAAATGTTTGGGGAAACCCTCTCCAATCACCCTTCCCAAGATTTTATAGTCTAGCAAAAAATAGTTTATGCTTCTCCTCACTCCATGGCACCCATGTACAAAATACCCACAAATTTATGGAATTTTTTTATTCCTCCAATTAATTGATAATAAAAGTCATAGATGAGAAATTAGAATTGAGTAAAGAGATGTTGAACGTTCTTCCAGCATTAGTTGATGTAAGATTATATTATGAAAAAGTCTTTCCTAACTTCTAAAGATATTAATCATCTTTATAAATCAAACTATTTATAATTGTAATTCAATCAAGTTATCTAAGATAATATAATGAACAGGTCTTCTCAACTTCAGAAGATAATAACCATTTTTATCAATCAGTCTATTTATAATTATAATTCAATCAAGATAGCCTATATTTGAAGAATTTATCTTGTAAAGAGATCAAAACTTCATATGCTAATCATCTATCATGTTAAAAAGGAGGCTTCAAATTTTTACCATAGAAAATAACCTTAAAACCCAAGATCTAGAAGACACTCCTAATCTAAAAGCAGAGATAAAACAAATCTTGCTAATAAGGAAAGAACAATTAAAAAAGTTAAGAACATTTTTTGGCTTAAAGAACACAGGAAGCTTACTTTATCTAGATCTTACTTCAAAGTTCATAAATTAATAAAGATGTTTCTTATGAAAGGCTATCAACTTCAAGAAAGAACTTTTGAATTCATAGTCTTCATGGATCCCTATCATGGATGGGTAAAAATACTTTATCTAAATCTTACTTGAGAGTTCATAAATTAATAAAGAAGTATCTTATGAAAGGCTATCAACTTCAAAAAAGAAAAATTGAATTCATAGTCTTCATGGATCTTTGTCATGGATTGGTACAAATGTAATGAACCCCAGTTTAGAGCATAAGGATGCAATCTAAATTAACTATGGAAAAACAACACAAACATATAAAGATTCAAATGTAATGATCCCTTTTTTAGAGCATAAGGATGCAATCTAAATTAACTATAAAAAAAAAAACACAAACATATAAAGATTTTATTAAGCAGTGAGTTTTGGATTTATAATCATAATTAATCCTTGCCATGCATACAACTATATTGAGTCCATTCTTTGTTGATTTTTAAAATGTAGTCTAAATGAATTTTGGGAATAATCAATACATTAAAATATAGATTAACCTTACTCTAGATAAATATTTATTATTGAGACTCAATCTCATTCAAAAAACAATGAGAAGTAAAAGACACCAAAACACCATAAAAAGAACTCAATTACATTAGAGTTGTTGGAAATTTTCTCACCTTTCTTTCTGCCTCTAGATTTTCTAGAAGTACGAATCAGTCCATCAAAAAAATACCCTTCATGTCTAGCTGATCTAGAATCTACCTGTAAGCTGCTAAACCCATGGTATTGAATGAGATCCCCTGTACTTACACTCTTTCTCATATACATATCCACATCCATTTCTATGAGCTTCAATTTAAACAATTTCATTGCTCTAGAACATGTTGTAGAGTTATGTCCATTATGCCCACAATAAGAAGACTTCACACTTTAAGAACTCCTTTGCCATTCACCCAAAACCAAAAAGAGAAATTTTGAAAAGAAATAAAGAAGCTAGCCAACCAAGAACTCCACACTCAATAGCAAGAACAATTGGAATGTGTATATGAATGACTACACAGTATTAGTATTATGGCCTTATCTTCCTCTTGAATACTATATAGTATTAGTATTTGGCCTTATCTTCCTCTTGAATGCTAATCTCCCTTATAGATCACAAAGTAGAACTAAAATTCTCCAAACTAATAAAGGACATTCAAAAAAAATGAATGACACTCAATCAAACTATAAATCATGATTTATGCATTAACATTATTTGGTCTTATTCTACTCCTCTCATTATTGCGAGAGTGGATACAACATGCCAGACAATACTAAAGGCATGTTGTAAGGTTTTGCTCTTAGTTAATGCTTTCCTAGTTTATTTTTTTTTTACCAACTAATACCTAATATTCCACCTATTTGGAATTCATTGTCACATTTGATGATTGCATTGCATTTTGAACACCAAAACTTTTATAAATTGAAAAAAAATCATGAAGATATTTTTTTCATGGACGTGATGTTTTACTTAGGTTACCTAGTCAAATAGCCATACACTACTATTCTACGCAATATTCAAAGCTTGCACATATGCTAAATTGGAAAATAAAAAAGAATAAAAAATGTCAATCACAACCTAATTTTTTCTTTATTTAATCTTTCCTATATTAGAATAGGATATTTTGGAAGACCCATCCATCTTTTATAGTCATCCATGCATCCTCCCACTTTATCTATTTTTATCAATTTGTGCCTTTAGTGAGGACAGTTGCATAGCATTGCCCAGTTAATAGTTTCTTAATTAGTTGAGTACACTACTACTTGTATCTACTTAAATTAGTAGAGTTTCTTGTGCCTTCTTAAATTAGAGTAATAGGTTGTACCTTTAGTGAAGCTAGTTTCAGAGCATTGGCTCTAAAAGAAACATAAGATTAGAAAATAGATAAATTGTTTTATTGATTCTACCATTTATGATAATAATAGATGGTTGTAAAACATGCATTCTTACTTAACTAGATTGTTTCAAACACCACAAAATACCAACAGAAGAAAATGCTCATAGATCTATACAAGGTTTTATGCTTTGATTTTAAGTCTCTAAAAATATACATAAATCAAAAAAAATTCAAAGGGCCAAATTATGTTAGAGCTTGCACATAGCCAAATTAAAAATGGTTTATAGTAAAATGTGGGACTAATTTCATCAATAGTGGAAACCCCATTTTTGAGAACCTTTGATTTTAGAGCTTCAGATGGGAGGAAGAATCAAAGATGGATATTTCTAAGTGTCCAACATCCAATACTTGATCGAAGAAAGTGGGGCTTTCATAAAGCCAAAAACAGTCATCAAAAAATATGCATGCCCTAATCTCAATGGAAAAACACATAACAATCTAAGCTTTGGTGGTTGCAAAGCACTTGTTTTGCTCTCCATTCACAATTTTTTTCTATGTTAAGATAGTCCATAGACATCATTCAAGTTACCTCTCCCCAGTAAAGCTAAGCAAAGCCTATTGAAGAACTACTTTAGGTGAGAATCAAGAAAATAAAATTAACATTTCATTCAAAGCATTGGCATTTGCATATTTAATCAGACTATATTCCATTGGCCTCTACAATTTTTAGAACTTAGGCTCCTAGATAGTGAACAAAATTGGGTATGGCTAAAATTAAGAGTAAATCTTGTGATTTGAAGAGGGGTACACATGTAGGCAAAACCCTAAAGCTTCAACCATTATTTCCATGAAAACCAAAAGAAACCTTATTATTTGTTTTCTTAAATGTAACTAAACATTTTGTACCTTAATTGACAATGATTGCCTAAGAGGAGCTGTTCAATCTCAAATCCCAGATCCCTTTTCATAATACCTATTGTGGGTGGTGCACAGATTGAGCAAAGCCAAGAATTCCAAGGCTACTAGGTTTTCAACTTTTCAAGATTGGCCTGCCCTTTGATGAAATTACTTTCTAGCTTTGATTTACCTTGTCATTATGTAATTTTGAGATGAAAAATAAAAAATCAAAGTTAATAGATAAATAAAATTAAAATAAAAGATAAAGCTAAGATGATAATTAATTTTGGTCTTGAAAAGTCGTACCTTGTAGTAGTGGTGTTTATTAATTGTGTGGGTTTGCATATAATAACGGTAGAAATGATCATCCATGATACGATAGTAATATAGATGTAATTATGGTTCCTCATAGAGTGAAAGTCAAGATTAATGTTTCCTTCTCCACCTTGTTTTTTCGTGCTTGCCTGAAATACTTTATGATTTTGAAAAATTGTGCATCACTCTCTAGGGGCATTTGACTATGGGTTTGCCATGAATGTTGTGGTCTACATGTAACATAGTGCTAAGGACTAAGGGCCCATGCCATGACCATCGCACTTTATAAATAAAAAGATGATAACGGAGGTATGGACAATGAAACTTCACGCTTTTTAGAGATTGTTGATAGGCTAAGTATTATTGTGACACATTTTAAATTTTACACATTAACTAGTGATTTTTTTTTTTTTTTTTCTATAGTATGAGGTATTTGATTTTAACTTTTTCATCAAACTAATATGTTGCATAAGCATAGATGTAAATATTTTAACTTTACAATTTTTCGAAAATATTTTTCTAAGATTTGATTGGGTGAATTCATTTAGCTCTTATATGGGTTGGGTCGGATGGATTGTATAGTTATTTTTTATTAAGGTGATTATGATTCATTTTTAATATTTTTTTGAATGTAAGTGGGTTGGTTTAGATTTTTATATTTTAATATTGTATTTTTTTAAATATAATTTTTGTCATTCAATTAAAAATACTAAAAATATGATATTTGTTATATTATATAATCGTTTAATAAATATTATTATATATTATCATTATAAAGATATTATGATTTATTTATAATATAATAGTATCACATGATATATATATATATATATATATATATATATATAAAATTTAAATTATGATTATAATTAATAGAATTATAGAAAATTATAAATATATAATATTTTTATTAATTAAAATGTTCTATAAATTATAAAAAAATTATTAAATTAAAACTATATCTATATAAAAACTAAAGGCAAGTACTAAGACATTGTGTGGCACTTGTTTCTAAAGGTGAATAGTGCAAATTTTTGTATTACTAGCATTTGCATTTGGGTATGTGATGGCATCTAGGTGTGGAATGAGTATCCAAAATAGGAATGTGCAATCAATTATGGATATCTATAGCAGCCTTACACACACTATTCCCATCAATGGTATCCTACTCGTAGACTCATGCCATCTCTAACACCTTAATATCATATTTTTCATATTGGTAATAATTGTAAACTGTTGTCACAAATTGATCATATTAATATAAATTTACATTGATATTGATATTTATAAATTCATAATAAGCAATTAACAAAAAGGGACTAATCAAACTTCAAGAAAAGTGCATTTAATCTAATAAGTTTATAAGGTCTATGCATAAGGGTTATAAATTCTATAAATTTAAAAAATTAAAATTAAAAAAATCTTAGTCATGCAAATGTAATGTATTTTATCATAAACCTTCAACGAATTTCATTGTAAAGCTTCATAAGGGAAGCTTCATTAAAGGTGCTTTCATAACATCTTTTAGGAAACTTGTGCTTTTGTGCCATGTAATGGACTCTAATTGTTTTTACATTGCCTTATTTTCAACCATATAACAAGTGCACTACACAACGTTGAAAAATCTATGTAAATGGATAATGATCATGTCTTAGAATTCTCAACCTTAAAATATCAGAACCTGAGTTTTTGGGAAAGGATACACAAGTAGACAAAATCTATAATAAAATATAATTTAGAATGACCAAGTCAATTAATTGAATAAATATTTCTTCATTAAATTAAATTCATGAGAAAATATAAAATCAGCATTTAAATGCAATTTTTTCACCGAAACTTATTGACAATAAAAAATATTTTCAAATAAAAGTCTTATATTCATTCCAACTTACAACTAGTCCAAGACCTACTATGCTTTCAAATAATTTTCTTATATTTTATACTATTACAAGGACAATTCCAAGGTATTTGATTCCTAGATAAAATTCAATTCTTATAGATCATGATTATACATGATAGTTTTAGTAGATTATTTCAGTGAAATATTATTTCTCTTTAAATTTATTTTACACTCATTAGCTTGAGATATGTAATCTTATCATACACCAATTATTGATCACAATAATAATGAAATCAGAGGAAATCATTCAATACTTTCTATAGATGGTTAGGTAAATCATTTTACATAGTTTGTATATTTAACATCCTCCATGATTATTAGAATAATTTATAGACTATATACTAATCTTCTATTTAATGTCACAGTGCCTTGAAATCTTAGAGCTCACCTCTTTTATAGTATTGCCATACTTGTTGCCATTTGGTATAGGATTGTCAAAATGTGTAAAATAAGATTCCAAAGTTTAGGTAGATAAGTATTGCAAACTTTCAAGACCTAGATATAAATATTAATTTTAGCAAGGGCTACAGTGCAACATAGTTCCTACCAAGTTATGGCAAGGAAGTTTGGAAATTAAGTGATGGAGGTGTGTTTTAGAAATTAGAAGGCAAAGCTAATGTTAAAATTTGTCATGTATATTGTGTTTTTCATGGGAGAGCGAAGAAGGATGTTGATGTTGCTTAAAATTGCACTTGCTAAATCTCTCCTTCCTTTTTTTGTAAGACTATGGGATTATTTGGTATCATCTCATCAATAGATTCTAAAAATGATAGGATATCATATCAGAAGAAAAATGGTGATTTGGAAAAGCTTACAAATTTTTTTTGAGCTCAACAATCGTAAGGCCCAATTGATGCTATGTTGTACATGTTGACCACTTAAATTGATAAAATATAAAATTAGTAATTTTATTGATTCAAATTTTCATTGCATACATTCCAATACAAAATAAATTAATCACATTGATATCTAAATAGCTTTATATGGCCTTATTTTCCCTTAAAAAACTACTTATGTGAATAACTTCCCAGCAACTAAATATTGAACTAATTTATTTATTTAATAAAATCTTGGAGAATAACCTAATTTAATGTACTAATTCCAACATTCCCCCCTTATTACATCAATCCAACAAAAGTGAATGTTGAGGGAAATTTTTAGAGATTTTAACCCAACCCTAGAAACTATGATGAAGGTCCTTCACCAAATTCTTCGCTAGAAAATTTAATGAAATTCTTTCACCGATCTTTGCTTATTGAAGTAGATTATCTCTCCACAACTTCAGATTGCAAATCATGAAGTTGTCCTCATAAGTAGATTTCATATTCCAAATTTAGACTGCAAATCTTGAAGTTGTCCTCATAATAAGATTGTTCCTAGCTCCCTTGCACAATGAGACATAGTTTCTCCAAAATTTCACATCTCCTTGGAGTGTGTCTAATGCCTCCTATGGTGTTGCACATGAGACACCTTTCCTTTGAAAATCCACATCTCCTCTAAGTGTGTCTAACTCCTCCTCAAGTGTCGTAGAGATAATCACCACTGACATGTCTTCACATGGATACCTTTCCTTTGAAAGTCAACATCTCCTTTGGGTGTCTCTAACACAACCTTAAGTGTTCAAGAAATCTTCTTCAAATCCTACCAAGTTGTCCTTTCCTCTTTAGAGACACAAATAGGTGCTTCTCATGTAGTAATCATTTGTAATTGAGAAGCTAGCTTGAGATGATAAAAATTCTCCAGCCTCCATTGCCTCTAACCTCCTATTTACTTATTTGTTATGATTTAATGCACAAATATCATATAATTTTTAGGCGGACTATCATAATAATCATTATTTGCATGTATTGCAAAAGTACAAAAGTATGTCTCACCTTCATTTGCAACAAAGACTGTATTTTTCTTAACTTTTGATTGATAAGGTCTTTAGTTTGCTAAAATAATTCATTTGTACATGTAGTTTGAAATTGATCTCTTTTTTTTTCTTGATAAAAAAAAATCATAGTATATTCATGGACTCGTAGGCTACATTAAATCTCAAACCTCTCTTCAATACAAACTTTCCAATTTGTAGAAGATCTCATCATCTAAAAAACTTAGACTTTGATCATCCAAAATCCATCAAAAGTACTCTACTCACCATTGATTAACCCACTCTGATAGCAAATGAAAGTGCTAAAATATAAAATGACTAATTTTATTGATTCATATTTTCATTAGATACATTCAAATACAAACTAAATTAATCACATTGATATCGAAATAGCTTTATATAGCCTTATTTTCCCTTTAAAAACTACTTACATGATTAACTTCCTACAAACTAAATATTGAACTAATTTATTTATTTAATCTAATCTTAGATAGTAACCTAATTTAATGTAATAAGTCCAATAATTTGTATTGTTTTGAATAAATACAACATACCTATATTTTTAATATCTAAAAATTGGTAAGTGCCATTGTGCACATATGATTAATGTAGAAATGTTACGATAAGGGTAAAATTGTCACAAATAGTTTTCATAATGGTTTCTCTTTCTAGTCTAAGTAGAATTGTCAATATATAAACCCAAGAAGGCTATGTGCTAATTTAAAAAGCTAAAATAACAGATACTAATTGAGAAGAGCACCATCCTTCATGAACTTGTGAAAGGTAAATGGTCAAAGTAAAGAACTCCTTTGGCATTATCCTTGTAGATAGTGGTTTACTACTATCTGTTGGCTCTCCTATCAATCTACATGTGGTAGGAGTCCTAGAAAATGGCTTAGAGAACCTAAGGGCCTAGCAATTTTTCATCTCTCTTGGAAGGATTATACCATTTCTATGGCTACCAAGAATATTCCTGGGTGAGAGACTGTACTAGGGATACCATAGGGGGTGAGTAAAAATTATATTCCTAATAAAGCTATGAAGCACTATGGTGATGGTTCTAAGGGTCCTATTTTCTTGAAAGGTGATCCTAAATAGTGGTCAAGTTTGTTTGGATCAAAACCCAAAGGTGGTAAGTCATTTTTTCCTAATGTTCTAATTTGGGTTGGCTATAAAAATATTTTGTTTTTGTTTTTCATGCTTGTGAATGAAGAATTCAAATTCTTACACATCCCCTCAGTCACACTCTCACTCATAGTATCCAACATTTTAGTTATATTAATTTTTTTGACAAATGCTTAGAACTCACTCTGTGGCCTGTGAGAATTGTTTATAAAAAGAATACGCTATATGTGGCTATATTTTATTCATAACTATCACATTATTACAAATACTAAGAACCCATTCATTCTATTAAATTCAATATTAGTGAAGGCATTGCAAAATACTATTTTGACTTTAGCTAAAGAAAATGACAAAGTTAATTCTACGCATTAAAAAATGCAACTGATTTCACTACATGAACCATACATACCACCTAAATTGACACTTTTGAATATTGAATTTTTTTCTAGATTTGATCCCATATTAAAATTGTAATTTAAGACTAGCACTTGCATCTTTGAAAGGTGTAAGGGTTATACACATAGTGTTAGATATATTAAATGATAACATTTTGTTTCTACTATAGAAAGTTTGTTCATAATATTGTTTGGTATATACTAAAATATTTTATGTGTGAAAATTCCAACTTTATTGTTTGTATGTGAAAAATCATTATTTTTTTTAAGAGTCATTCAACATAGGTTAGATTCCTTGATTTTTGTATAATTGTAGATGGATTAGTTTTTAACTTTAGAATACCTTTCAAACGTAAAATAGGGTTGAATACAAAGGCTATCTAAAGGTTTTACTCTTGACATTGTTGTTGATGTTACTCCTTGCATGTCAATTTTACAAATATCAATTATTGCCTTCTATAGTATGAGCCCTTGATCTTCGATAGGGATTCTAGGATTTGAATATATTATTGATGCACATATGTTAAATCCCACAACCACTATGGGGGATGGCACTAGTAATTATCCCTTTTATTGGGGTGTTTTATTGTTCAGTCCCTTTTTCAATTAAATATGATTTTCCCATATTAGATGCTCCTTGAATATTCATGTGTAGTTGTTAATAGGAGCAACATATACTACGATCCTCAATTATTTAAAGTGCAAACATTTTCTCTAATGATAATGCATAGATATGTTACATGGAACTTGTTGGCATGGTTTCATTATACTAACATGTTTTATTCTCATGTATATAATGTTTAGGACAACTTCATGTAAATGGGCTAGAACTATAATATAGTTCCATTTGTTCCTTATCTCAAACTCACACATTTATATTAATTAAATGCCAATACATTTTAGCTAATAGCATATAAGTTATATGAAATAACATTATTCATTTAAATCATATTATTCTAGGATAACAAGTAAATTCATAGGTTATAAGATAATAGCACACATAAAAAAGTTTCATTTACTCAATTCCTCTTCAATGATCTGCTCTCTATTTATCTATCTATCTATCTATCACCTCATATATCTTTATCATTTGAATCACTTAAACATCAGACATTAAGAAAGAAATTAAGTTTGAGACAAAATAGTCAATTTTAACAACTTACACTTTTAATTTCTATTCATCTTTTCACCTCTCTATTGCTCTTCTCTCATTCTATTATTCATGTTACCACTCTATCCCCACCTCCACTTCTGTCCTTAATTCCACTTATATTTCACTATACCTCTAAAATTTCATTTCTTACATAAATAAATACTTGGATATGTCTCTATTAAACCTGGAAAACATTCACCGATCTTGATTTACCATCTTCTAAATCTATAACATCTTAACTTGAATCGAAACATTAAATCGGAAGGCATGCCAGTCATCCACCAGGACAATACGAGCAGCATAAATAGTGTCAAAGATTATGCAAAAACGTGGGCTCGTGTTCAATAAATAATTTATAAATATTGACCGGGTGAAATAACGATGGTCGACGGTTGGCGCATGCGTAAAATAGGATAGTCGGAGCATCACATCTACAGGGGGTACTATATCAGACTCGTGAATCTACGCAAAGCCGTCATCAATTTTGCTAATGTCTAAAGCAACTTGTATTTTCAGCCTTCGCCACATTAAAAAGTATCAAACCCGCATCATGTTTAGACTTGTAAAACTTGTGACTTATGCCACTGTCGAAAGAGGTGCACTAGAGCATGGGCAGCGGAATGAAAGTATTAACCGTAGAGGTGAAGGGATCAATGCTCACAGCGATAAGGATAAGAATCACTCTCCTCTTTAGTAGGTCACATAGACAAATCGATACTTTACTCCAAACTTATAATTACTCAATGTTGTCCCTTTATATAAGAAGAAATTTGTTGTAGAACATGTTCGTATTTTCATCTCTCTCAAAAGTCAATATCAGTTCTTCTTCTCTATCATTGTTGTTAGTTGCTATTGAGGGATCGAAAGTTATAATCTGATTAAGATGGGTCGACTTTGCCAGCTAGTTATTATGGTGTTGCTGGTGGACTTATTATTATGCAGTGTGGAAGGTTTCTTAAGCAGCTCGGATGCCAGAAAGCAATTCCTTGATCCGCAGAATGTGGCGAGAAAAGCCGTTGGAGCTCCACCCCTGAAATGGAACAGCACACTTGCCGCTTTTGCTCGTGATTATGCGAGAGAGAGAAGAAATGACTGCCTTCTCGAGCATTCTGTAGGATCACCATATGGAGAAAATATCTTCTGGGGCAGTGGCCCAAAGTGGACACCTCTGCAGGCGGTGAATGCTTGGATTGATGAGAAGAAGTGGTATGTCCATGCCGATAACACTTGCACGGGCCCAGATTGCACACATTATACTCAGATTGTGTGGGCAACAACTCAAAGAGTCGGGTGTTCAATTATCAAATGTAAGAGTAAGGACACATGGGTCATATGCAGCTATGATCCCCCCGGCAACTATATTGGCAATAGGCCTTATTGATTGCTTACGTATAGCAAGTATATATCTTATCCTTTTGCATTCAGGAAAGGAGATAATAATTCTTTCTAATATCTTATTGATTGTATTGGGAAATAGAATAATGCTTCTGTTATTAAGGTGGACGACTTAAGCTTCCCCTGATTTGTTTGTTGATCTAAAGGTCGACGTCTTTTGTAAACCTTTAGATTGACAATCAATTCTGCAGCCGTTTGCATTTTCTAAATATCTTATTTTTCGAATACAGAGCTATAGTACTATTCGTTACACATTGACGTTAAAAGTGGGATTGGATTTATATTGGTTATTTCTGCTGCTGAATGATGTACCACGACAACCGTGAGATGCTGTTTAATATTTATCTGGCTACCGAAGATGTTCCTATTCAAACTCAACATCTAATTTATCTAATTTTCTATATGAAATTGTAAACTGTATTTCCATTTTTAAAATTATATATAAATTGTAATGGTTTGAAAACGAATGGTGCACTCAATTCTCCTTTAAAAAATATGGATAATTCTCCCTAATCTTTATCTAGCAGTCAATTAATCTTTATCTAACAGACAATTGAAGAAATGTAGGCTTGTTTTATATTCTGAATAATTAAAATTTTGCATTCAATTACAACACAGATTTTAAACAATCTAAAATAAAGAAAATTTGAAGAAAATTTCAAACATATTATTCATCTATTATATCAATAAAAAATTATATAAAAAATATATTTGTAGTTCTTAATTTGAAAATATAGATCATAGATCATCATTAATAGACATTTCAATAATCTATTTTAAGTATAGGTATTCTAAAATATTCAATATTGCACTTATACAATATTGTTTCATCCCTACCCAGTTTGGCATAAAATTTCTATGGACTAAAGCATACAATATAAGAACCTTAATTCTACTTTTATGCATGA
This sequence comes from Cupressus sempervirens, assembly GCA_028749045.1. Lineage (NCBI taxonomy): Eukaryota > Viridiplantae > Streptophyta > Pinopsida > Cupressales > Cupressaceae > Cupressus > Cupressus sempervirens. Next base: position 671,880,321 of record CM053787.1, read on the forward strand.
TATATAACATTGTTAAAGATAATGGCTAAGTGTATAAAATAATGATTTTGAATCATTCAAGACACATAAATGCACCTAGAGGACACAATTTACGTAAAATTGAACATTCTTCTAAATAGGAGAACATGGTTTCATATGTCTATTCTTGATGATTTTTATTTATTTATTGGATTATATTGTAGATCTTATTAAAATAAAATTATAATCTAATGAAAAGTATTAAATAAAGCACCTTATATGCATATTTATTGTTTCATTATTTTTTATCATTAAATAAATTTCTAGATTGTAAATATCCTAGGTTTTTATAGAGCATCAAGTAATGCACCTTTTGTTAAATGTAAGAGTTGTAAATGATAGGAGGTGACATAAATTAACACAGTATTTTAATAGTTGTATATCTTCATCATAGTTTATAAGTATTGCAGGGAATCCTTCAACCTACTTTTGAAATTTTCTTTCAATATTTTATTTTATTTTATATTTGTATAAAGATGTTTTAAGAATGTTGGAAAACTTTTTTATGTTGGTATTTACATTTTTTCATGTGGTTTTTCAAAATATTTAGATAGATAATTATATCTACTTTGCTTTTTGAATAAATTGGCATAATCACTATAACTTTTTTAATTTTAAAAGTTAAAGAATACAATAAAAATATGCGTCTTTATGAAGAACTAGACAAGAGATTCTAATGATCTTCACAAAATAAAGATTTAATATATTAGCTCTACTTTTAAATGTACTCCACAACTTTTGAGCAAGAGTTGGCTGGTGGAGAAGTCAAGGAGATTTTTGCACGTGGATCAAAGGATGGGGGTGTTTGAATGATGACCTTAGATTTGAAAGGATTTCTACAAGCTAAAGGTAAGAAGATTTTTGGTGAGTTTTTATTTCCTAGAGCATCTCTCTCAACTCTTCTTTTTCCTAATTTTTTTGTTGGTTTGAGTGGGAAGATATTGGTTCTTACTCACTAGATGGATTTTAATCATGCCTCGTAGGAGACTGGAGATCTCTATTTGGTTTTGTTGTGTTTTCACAAGACATACCCCATTTCTCCTAAAAATGGGGACCCCCTAGTAAATTTTTAGTCTCATAGACCACTAGTGTGGGGTCTACGTCATTTTGGAACTCTTCCTAAGTTTGGATCAAGTCCTAGTCTCTAACTAGACAAGTATGGGGTGTTTGAACTAAGAGAAATTGTAATTTTTAAAGTGTTTTAGTGCATAAATGTGCACTTTCAAACTAGCGCACATGCACACTTATCCAAGGTGTGTAGATGTGCTAAATGCAGAAGTGCACACTTAGCTCCCTTTGAAGATGCACACCTATGCACCTCCAAAGGGTGTGCACTGGGTCCAAAACTAAAGTACCTAAGGAAAGGTTCGCATTCGCACACATCCCCAAGGTGTGCACATGCACACATTTCAAAAACCTTAAGGTAATGTTAAGCGTGTGCACATGCACAGCCCATCAAGGTGCACATGTGTGCACTCTTTTTAAACAAAGCATGGACTTAAGTCTTCTCCCCATTTGCACTTGCCACATGGATGTGCGTAGTTGCGCACATGTGCATGTGCATACCCCACCTAGGTGCTGACATGCACATGTGTGTAACTACACTACACTAAAATGGAATTAATATGACCTTTTAGTGCACTTAGCACACATGTCAAGGTGTGCTAGGTGTGCTATTATGCATATCAGGGGTAATAAGGGGACTAACATATTTTATCACTAGTTTGGAGCATTTGGGATAGGTTTTTTGTTAATTAGGGTTTGTTTTGGCTTAGATTTTCAACTCTCTAGACTAATATTTATCCTTTTTGTGCAGATAAAAATGTATCCTTAACTTGTTAGGGTCATAACTTTTGACTTGGAGCTCAAAATTGAAAACTGTTTACACCATTGGAAAGAAGAACTAAAAATCTAACGTCAATCCCTAAAATAGTGAGTTTTCAGCTACCCAGTTTTAGGGACTGATGAAAGTTTCAAATTGAAATTATGAGCCGAAGACCTCTAAAACAACTAGTTAAAAAGGGCCTAGAAAATCTTGTTAAAAAATATATGAAAACATTTCAAACGTTTGATTATTTTCAATAATCTGATCACTTGGTGTCTGACCAAGGTAGGATCAAGCAATTGGAGAGAAGGAAAAAAAATGAAGGAATAGACTTTGCAGTGCACAAATTGTACATATCACAAAGGTGTGGTGCTTAATGTGCAAGTGCATAGATCATCATAGCATCCTCATTATGAGTAGCAATAGTGATCTCAACTAAGTTCGTAACCTTCATCTTCAAAGGAGTCACACGTAAGCTTTTATTCATGAATTTATAGTGAAGATCAAAGATACAGAGGTTGGACACATGAATCAGAACAAGTTCCTCATCTTATTAAACTATTAATGATAAAATTCAACACATGTACTTTGGGAATTTAGATAGAAGAAGTAGGAGTTAAAATATATGACAATGTTGGGCTATAAAGAGGGTATAAATCATCAAAAAGGAAAAAATAACTACATGAGAGTGCTCCTAGACCTCATCTAAGAAAAACCTAGAAACCATTTGAACAAAACTAAGAACTTTGATTTTTTAATGAATTGAGCACCTTGTACAAATTTCATCAAGGTGTGCAAGGTGGACTACTCCAAAGGTGATTCTAAATTTTTGAAGAAGTTAGAGGTGCATTGAAAGTTAACTGTCAGTTCTAAATTTGGAGCTTTCCATGCACTAGAAATGCATTTTGACTCTAATTTAACTCCTAGAAACATTCAGAGAAGGTTGAGCTTCCACTTTTAGAGCTTTTAGTGACTCCTAGATCCTCTTACCACTTCCTTCTTCTTATCTACTTCTTCTTTCTTTGTTTTAATACATGTAAAGGCTCATGCACCCATTAATTGATATAAACAAGGAAAGAGTCCTACTAGCACTATTTAGATAGTTAGTTTGTACATAATTAAATTTTTTTAATTAGTTTTAATTATATTTTTCCATGAAGAGATCTCTCACTTTGAACACAAATTGAGGAGATGATTTCTTTTAAATTCAAGAATGTAACATGTATTCCAACCGATTATTTTGATGCAATAATATATGCTATTAGTGCTCTCATATTGGGTGTAATTACTCTTGCTAGAGTGTGTTATTTTTTGTGGATTCTTGTTCATCATAATAATGGAGACAATATTTTTGTTTTATTGATTTGATTGTATGATATTTTAGTTCTAGTGTTTGACACATGTTGACAAATTTCAATGAGGTGCCAAGTTGGAGAAGAGATCATCCTATTGCTCCTACGTATGTTCTTGTCTCACATGAGTGCACTTTCTGTGGCCTTGGGATTTCATAAGAAGTGTAACATCTTCTGGTTTATACTAAGTTTCTATTAATGATTGCATCAATGGATTTTATGAAGTGTTGCTCCAACTTTTATTTCTTTCCTACCCAATCTTTTCAATGATTTAACTTGTAGATGTGTTGTTACTATGGTTTATGTCTATTAGTAATTTTCCTTTTATGTTATTTTCTTTCATCTCTTGATACCTTATCTTTGTTATTTTATTTACTAACCCTTGCTTAAATTAGGAATTCATATAGTTCCACTATTAGAATGCATTCATTTTAAAATATAGAAAATACAAAAAACATCTCTCTTTTGTGGTTATTTTGAAATAGCAAGCAAATTAAACATCTTATTTGAAATTGGTCTGAACCAAAAAAGGCTTCCCTATGAACAAACACATTTGTCTTCAAATGAGTAGAACCTAGTAGGTTGCAAGATTTCCTGGAACCTTTGAGTTGATCCTAGATCCACTTTTTGATAGAGGATATTGAAAGGATTCCTACCATCGAGCATCGTACAAAATGATAACTCAAGAGAAGTGGTGCTAGAAGGAGGGCCTGAAAACCATTTGACAGGCTCAAAAACCTAAGTTTATAGTTAATAATTCTATAAAATTTGGAAAAAAAAAGAAAGAAAAACATTCTAAAGGTGTGCAAGGTGAGCGGGTGCATTGTTTTGAGAAAGTGTACTTCTATAGAGGTGCACTTTTTGTAGAATTAACACAAGCTAGAAGATCCCGATTCATCATCTCCATTTCAACAAGCCTTAAGAATTAGATAGTGAGCCAGTGTTCTTCAAACTCATTCACTTTCATAATCCTCATAGTGATGAAGGATTTCCCATAATTCTACCACTTTCATTACAAAATCCATCGCCATCATCAACAACTCTACATTCTAGTTTACATGTTGCCATGATTATGCACCATGTCTTTCTTTAACATGCAAAATTCACCTTTGAACTTAATTGGTCTATTACACGACTTGAAGAAAAATCTTGAAATGTTTTTTCTGTGGTTCATCTATGGAGAATCACAAACAACATAAGATCATATTAAAATTTTCAAGGAGATCTATAATTGAAACCAAATTTAGTATATGGATGTGGTATCCTGCCTCCTTCCTTACACTTTAGGGGGAATGGCATCTAATTGCTAACATCAATAAGAGTTTGGAACTATTTTGAGAGAAAGTTTATGGAATAATTCAAGATCTATATTGATCCTACTATCCTACATGATCAGTTCATCTCAATTAAGAGGGATCCCCATGGGACTATTTCATAGTTTAATCATCATTTTTATAGGATGTATCAAAGAATGAAGTTTCCTTACATTATACCATCAGAGGCTATTGTCCATATTTATTTTAGAATAATGGATTCATTAACTTCTATTTTTCTAAGAAGGCTCCCATCTTGAGACATTGATGTTGACAATTTGGTATATATAGATATCTAAATGTTATCATTAATGGCAAAACATGATTTACATGCTTGTAGGAAAATTTTAAAATAAAGATACTTAGCTTTTTGGTACTCAGAAAATTGTCTCAGTATGAAAAAGGTTTAGAGTAGTGTATCATTTGTATGCAACTTGTTGCTGATGTCATGCGATGACTAGCAAGGTTGCATGGAGGAAGAATGAAGTGATTTGAATAGGTGGTTAACATTACTTGTAGGAATACTAAACCTGACACTTTTTATTCAAGTTCTAGTGAATGTAATTATGTGTTTATCAAATAAGAAAAAAGAACAACATTTGAAGTATAACTTATTTATATGATGTTATTTTAGAGAGAGAGGTTAGATGGAAATAATATACATGCTGATGATGACATATAAAACCTTGGACATTATTATAGACAATACAAAAGAGATATTTATAATTTACTTGTATAACTATGTACATATTAGTGGAATGAAAGGCCAAAAAATTATTTCGTTTACAAAATAATTACTTGACCAATTAGGGACAACATCCTAGATGTTTAATCTAAGTTCAAAATTTTTATTTTGGTCCTAGCTAACCTAGCAGCAATTTGTGAAAATGAATTTTATTTATTCAAAGACATCTTGTGAGGTCATAGTGAAGTTATGTACAAAAGTTATGAATGCAAAGTTTTGTATCATATGCAAAAGTAGGTTTTTGATAACCTAATTTTGTGATTTGAGATTAAGATGAGATCAAAGATTTGCTAGAAAGAAGGTACAATGTGTATACTTCTATAATTGAGGAACTTAAAGGATAAATTACATGTTTGGGTAGTGAGCTCTTCTTACATCCATTGTACCTCAACTCCTAATAGGGTTGGAATCTCCTAACAAGGATTCAAACTCTCCTTATAGAAACTCTTATGTATTGAATCTATTTATAGACTCCTAACAGGGTCCATCCTCTAATAATGAACACACACACACACACACACACACACACACACACACACACACACAAGTATATCTTTGTGGGCATCATTCCCACTGGGGTTTTCCCTTGGCTAGGGTTTCCCTAGTTAAAAAAATATGGTGTTATGAGTTATCTTAATGCATGGTTACTCTTCCTATTTAGCATTACCTATTTAACTTCTTATGTATGGTTCAAAGTAATAAATAATATCTAGTTGGCAACAAAAGTTTGTAGAATACCGATTCATCCCTCCTCTCAGTATTCCTTACTTCTAACAATTGGTATTAGAACTTAGTTATTCAGAAGAGGCTTAACAATGTGAGTAAGATCCCTATGGATATGAAATAGTTGATGAAAAACCTTGAAGAGGCTCTTAAGAAAATTGATCTCCTTAATGAAGAAATAGATAAATCAAAAAATAGATATGAATACTCCAAAGTATACATTGGACAATTGAAAAGAAAGATTGAATGTCTCAAAACCAAGCCCAAATCTACAAAATCTGAAATTGGTGATGATGAATATTCAAAGATGAAAATAGATTACAAGATCTTAAAGCATGAATTAAAGATCATCATTCTAAAGTTAAGTTTGAAGAATGATCCTAGAAAAGTTGAATCTAATTTGAAGACTGAGAATTCAGATCTTAGAGCCAATCTAGCAAAGAGGACATCTAAACTTGAAGCATTAAAAGAAGATCATGAAGAACTTCAAAAGTACAACACTATTGTGAAAGGAAAACCAACTCAAAGTAAGCTAAAACCTTAAAATGTTTATTCTAGTAGAGAAAAGCTTGATGAACAAAAGCTAGTACAAAGAACTACTATGATAAGACTAGTCTTGGTTACTTATTTAACATGACTACAAAGAAAGTTGAAAATGGATTAGATCTAAAAGAAAAAGATAAATTTGATGATAAGATTGAATCTAGTCAATCTTCTAATAAATATAAAGAAGCTAGACAAGATAAGCAAATTGAGAAATTGGATGAACCTAAGAAAATTAAATCTCCTAAAGAAACTAGGTATGAATTTTGAGGTAAGTGTTTTTTATGTAATGAAATAGGTCATATGAAAAGAGATTGTACAAATAAGTCATTTAATCATGTTACAAATTTTTATTATCATAATTGTCATTGTATTGGTCATAAAGCAATTGATTGTAAGAAACCTAAATATGTTAAAGATAAAAGGAATAGTAGAATGTATGGAAACACTAACCCTATAGATAGAAGAATATTTAATGAGAGGACATCAAGAGAAAGAAGACCTTATGAAGAAAGAAAGTAGATCATGTGTTATAAGTGTAACAACTTTGGAAACATAGCCTAGAATTGTCAAGCACCTATTTATTGACATAATCCTAGAAGAAAAACCCAAGTGTGTTAGTTATGCAATAACATCAGACATATAGCAAAGTATTGTAAAATGGACAGAAGAAACAATAGAAGATACTTAATAAATAGAAGGAACAATGGGAAAAACTATGGAAATGAGAAAAGGAACTTCATAACTAACAAAGATAATGAAGATCAAACAAATGTAGTTAGTGAACATTGAGAAGAACTTGATGAGACATTTGTAAAGGGATTAGCTATTGGATTTTAAGAAAAGTTAGATGATGTGGAGAAAGAAAGATTGAAGTTAGCAATGGAGTTTGATTCAACCAAGTTAAATTAAGCTTGTTCACAACACTAGAATTTGAAACTTCATTTAGAGATTGAACAATGAGTAGCATGGTTGGGAAAAAATGTATCTAGATGAGCTTAGATTGTAGCTAATTTCACTTATTATTTGGAGGAGCTTATTAGAACAAGTTATGAAGGAAATAAGAGTTATTATTAAATAGAGAAATTTTTTTCTATGACAAAGATGAAATCTATGTTTTCACAACAAATTTTATGGACCGAATTTTTGTGGAGCATTGTTATGATGAAAGGAAGATATGGTTAACCTCACATAGCATTTGAAGATTAGACAAATTATTTTGAGAAAATATTTGATATCATAATTAAATTAATAGATCTTTTGATTTAGCAAAGTACACAATTAATGCAATCTCAAGATGGATAAATAAATAGAGTATGAACTTAATTATTTAAACATTGTGATAATTTTAGGAGCTTATAGCACCCATAAGCAATTTATCAAAGTGATTTTGAGAAAAAGCTACTTTGAAAAAGGTATTTTATCATTATTTGCATTGAATTTCTTTGATAAATTTTTATTTGGTGAAATCATGGATATGATAGGAGTTCACAATGCCGAGAATATTGAGAGACCCAAATTGAAGGTTGTCCCTATGAAACCCTTAGAAGAAAACCTTAATTTAGTGCTATCAACAACTCTAAACAATGTAGTTTTCTTGGAAGACATAGTAAGTTACTTGTCTAGGAATTTTGAAATTGTTAGAAGTGAACTTATGAAAATGATTATCGAAATCATTTTCAACCATGATAAAATTTCAAAGCCCAGATTTGAACATCTAAAAGATTTGGACCTATTTAGATATTACTTTTACCATGAACTTGGGAATGAGTAATGGACTCAAATTATACTAAGAATAATTCATAATGGGAAGGTATGGATGGAAGATAATATAGTTAACATATCTACCAACCTTATTCATGAGCTTACTGGTCTTAGCAGACAAGGCAATTTACCCATTATTCAGAAATTAGTCAGAAAGAAGGTTGAACTCAATACTAAAGAAATTTATAAAAGAAAAGCAATGGTGATCAACACCATTAGACAACATGATGTATGATTCTTGAGCATAATCATTGCATATTCTACTTGTGTAAGTTCTAAGAGTGACGAGTTGTTAGTAGGCTTTATCTATGCAACCCATAAGATTTGTATTTAGAAGGAACAAGTAAATTTGAGTGATATTTTAAGAGTACAACTTGAGATTTTGGAGAAGATTAAGAGAACTAAGAATGATATATTTATATTTCAATCACTAATCAATCATATTTTCTTTCATCTACTAAAAAGGTTTCTATTTCTATCAATTACAGAGAGCATTACTAGTGAAAGATGTACTATGGATAAGATAATAGATGTATGTAGAAGGCATCCTACATATAAAACCTTGGATACTGACAATTTGATTATGAGAACATCCTAGAATGAAATGAAACAAAGATTTAGAATTGCACTATAAATTCTTGATAGATTGAAGGAAGACATATGCTTTATGGTAGATACAAACCTAACTTATGTTGTATCAGTAGAACCAAGATAAACCTTTATTGAACCCTTAGGATATGAATTGAGTTATGATGTAGCTATTAGTTACATTGATCTATTGTTGAAATTTGGAAAGGACATAGCCTCATATAGATTTGGAACATATGAAGAGATGACTCAGTTAGCTTACCAAGCATCCTTAGAAAAAGCATCTCATAAGAAGGTTGAGACTATGATGAAGAAAGCATTGATTGAGGCCAAAATGATAGAAAGAGAATCACAAGTAGTTAGAAAAACAATCTGTAGACTACAACAAACTAGTGAACAAGGTGTGATGTATGTGCCACCTATATTAGTTGGTCAAGCATCAGGTGTATCTATTGCAGCAACTCCTACATAGAAAAGCATCCCATATGTTATTGTATTAGCTGAGCAACTAGGTGAACCCAAAAGGAAGTCTAAAAGGCTAGTAGAAGTTGAGAGTCACAAGTAAAAAGGAGTCAAGCAACAAGCTACTGGACCTAGGAAATAAAGAAAACATTGGTAATAATTATTGATTCTAGTGAGGAAGAAGATGAGGAACAAAAATTTAAACAATCTAAAATGGTTATTGCTTCTAAACAACCAGCAGGTAAAAGAAGGAAACTTTGGAAAATGAAGATAGAAAAGATTAACATAGCTATTGTCAATGAGGGAAACTTTGTGCAAATGAATAATTTTTATGATTTATAAAATGATATTGAAAAATAAAAACTTTTGAAAAGATTATCAGATTTCAAAGAATCTATAGCACTAAGACTATCAACCATTGAGAGACAACTGGAGATGTTAAAACAAAGGACACATATTCCAATTTCATATATTTTGACCTTAATATAGTTGAGATTGTATCATATGTGTTATGTGCAATTCTCACTACTGCCAAAGCAGCCAAGGACACATGGGAGAAAGGTATGGGTAGTTTAAAGGAATGTTTTTATGATTGTATGAAGATGATATCAGCTTGAGGTCGCAAGACACAATTTTTGCTAGATTTTTATAGCAGTTAAACATAACTTTTTGACAGTTTTTGGACATTCCAACCTTTGTCATTGAAGTCAAAGGGGGAGAAGTTGTATAAGAAAATTGTAAGTCATGCATTTTTTTATCATATCAAAAGTGAGAGCATTTGTAATAAATGAAGATGAAGCATTTGTAATAGATGGTAAGTATAGTAATGTTGTAAGTATTGGTAAAATGTTGATACTTGACCAATTTTCCTACCTTTTTTCCATCAATGCCAAAGAGGGAGATTTTTGACAATTAGCTATATGTAGATATATAAATGTTTTCATTAATGGAAACAAATGATGTACATGTTTGTAGAAAACATCACAAATAAAGATATTTAGTTTTTTGGTACTCAAAAAATTGTCTAAGTATGAAAATGATTTACAAAAATGTATTATTGTGTATGCAACTTATTGCCGACATCATACTATGACTAGTAAGGTTACATGGAGGATGAATACAGTGAGTTGAGCATGTGGTTAACATTTCTTGTAGGAATACTAACTCTAACACTTGTTATTCAAGTTCTAATGAATGCAATTATGTGTTTATCATATAGGAACAAAGAACAACATTTAAAGTACATAACTTGTTTATATGATGTTAATTTTGAGAGAGAGGTAAGAACAATATACATGTTGGCATTGATGTGTAAAACCTTGGACATTAGTATGGATAGTATGAAAAAGAGAAATTTATGGTTTACCAGTATAACTATGTACGTATAAATAGAATGAATGGTAAAGGAATTATTTTGTTTACAAAATAATTACTTGACCAATTAGGTGTTGACATCTGATTGAAAGGATCATTGGAAAAGAGTATTTTTAAGAAAGAGACTATTGAAGAAGACTATGTGTTTGAATCAATGTTTTGTCACTGATGTCAAACCTATTATTTGCTAGTAAGACAATTGCTTATAAGATTCAAGTACTATCATTTAGTTGATTCATGAAGAGGATTTGATCAACAAGATGCAACAAAAGTAGCTAGAGGAAAGGTTGAGTTATGATTATGTAATGAAGTACAAGGATCAGTTAGGAAAGTGATGACATAATGTATTGATGATCTACTTAAGGTTAGAAAATAGCTAGTTATACTTAGAAATTTTACAAGAATAAGTTAAACAAAGTTTGTCTGCCAAGCTTGACCAAGTGGATAGTAGGTGTCGAGTAAAGTTTGAACAAGCTGAGTAGAAAGTTAGTTTGGGCCAAGTGAAAGTAAACTCTAGTGGATGTTGAGCTAAACAATTGATACCAAGTAAATTTCAATTGATGTCAAGCACTAGTAAAATCTAGTTGATGCCGAGTGAATTTATAATTGATGTTGAGTAACACAGTATGTGCCAAGCATCAAATGATTGATAATGCCAAGCTATTGCATTATGATAAAGATCAAAGATTCACCAAATCTAAGCCAAGAAGTTTATTTTTGGAACTTGTGAGCCAGGAGGAAGATAAATTTGATGATCTGGCAGCATAGAATTTGATATAAATTATTTTTAGGCAAACTCAAATGGATTCTAGGAGAAGTTTCTAGAATAGACAAGATATGGGTAAGTTACATTATATCCTACCTAATCCATCCAAAAATCTAATTAGATAATGTGTAATGAGTAGGAAAAGCATTCTAATTTCCTTTATATTGGAATGTTTGGTCATAAAGAAAAGAGGTTAGAGAGGTTGGTGTCATATGTGAGAACGTAAGGAGGAGAAGAAATTAAGGGTTTTGCTTCATCAAGTGACCCAAGAGAAGAGTTTGCAATGTCATACCAAGAAAAAAGGCTTAAGGAGATGAATTCTTGAAGGGTGAAAAAGCTACCAGAGTTGCAAAGTATTAAAGCCAAGCAAAATTGAGGACTAAACAGAGATCTATAATCTACAAGTGAAGTTGTAAGTTGTATTAGATCAAAGCCCTACTATTACTTTCTAACAATTATATCTATCTAGGGTAAATCCTTTGGATTAAGGTTGACCTAACAATCATTGGAAAATCCTTTAATAGGGCGGCATTCCAAGTGAATGGTTTAAAGTCCTCTAACAAGGCTCACTTTTAATAGGGTTATTGAAATCCCTTAATTGGGTCACATTTAACAGTGTGTATTATAACCTTTAATAAGGTTGGCCTTTCATAGGGCATCACTTTAGAAGAGTGAAAAAGGAGTAGCATGTTACTGGTGGTTTTTCCCAAATTGGATTTCCATGTAAATCATTATGTCAAGTGTGCTAATGAATGTGTTGTGTTTCTTGTTTTACTTTTTTGCAAGTTGATTTGACAGTAACATATAAGTTTTAGTAAATACACAATGAATGCATCCATGGGTATGAATGTTTTATGGTTTCATTGAATTGTGAAAAAGTTTTATTTGCTACATTTGGACCTTGAATAACTGATTCAACCCCCCCCCCTAGTTATTCTAAAGTAATTACAATATTAGTGACAACATACTAGATGTTTACTCTAAGTTGGGAAAAATTGTTTTGGTCCTAGCCAACCTAGCAATAGTTTGTGAAAAGGCATGATATTTATGCAAAGACATATTGTGAGGTTATAGTGAACTTATGTGCAAAATTTATGAATGCAAAGTTTTTTATATATGTAGAAGTGAGTTTTTGATAACCTTATTTTGTGATCTGAGATTAAGCTGAGGTCAAAAATCACATGGAAAGAAGGTACAACATATATACTTCTATATTTGAGGAAGTTAAAGGATAAATTACTTTTTTGGGTAGTGAACTCTTCTTGTAATTGAAAGTGCATGTTTGGGTAGTGAGCTCTTCTTGCATCCATTGTATCTCAACTACTAACAAGGTTGGAATTTCCTAACAAGGATTCAAAGTCTCCTAATAGGGACTCTTATGTACTGAATGTGTTTATAAACTCTTAATGTGGTCCATCCTCTAACAAGGAATATATATAAATATATATTGGGAACCATTTCCACTGGGGTTTTCCCTTGGCCAAGGTTTCCCTAGTTAACAAAATATGGTGTTATGAGTTCTCTTTGTGTATGGTTACTCTTACTATTCAACATTACCTATTTACTTTGTTATGTCACATTCAAAGTAATAAATGTTGAAATATCTTAATGGAAAGAATGCTTCTAAGAGGCGGCGGGGGGGGTGAATCAGAAGTACTTGCCTTTGACCTTTTTTTTTAATCCTTAATAATATATCTTTGAAATGGACATGCATGCATATAAACATTAAGCAATCATGAGAAACAAATATGCATCACCACATAACACTTGAGATTTTGGTAACCCAAAAACCCTCCAAGAATAAGAAGGTAAAACTGGGGTGGGGATGATACCCACAAAATCACTATAGTAATAATGTTTGACCACTTCTGATGGTCTGCCCTGTTAAAGGCCTACCCTATTAAAGGCTTTACACTGTATCAATAGTGACCTGGTTAAAGGATTTACAAACACTTTACATGAAGTGTTATCTTGTCAAAGGATTTAATCACCTATTTAAAGGATCTACAAGATAGTTGTTAAGCTAACCTATCATCATAGGATTTCTTTTCTAATACAATGGTTAAAGTGTATTAGGGATGACAAACCTGATAGCTTACAATCCTTGATTGCTGAATATAGACACCTGATCTACTTTCTTCTGACCTTGATCCTCTGATATCTGATACTCGTTTGTGTCACCTACTTTGTTCTTGATTAACTGAATATTTAACTGCTAATCTCTTCCTCTAAGTCTTTTTACTCAGAACTCAGAAATCCACTTGTGATTTTGTTTACTCCTTCATCCATCTATATGATTAAATGAGATTTTTTCTTCCTTATAAAGACATTCGAAGACTTAAGGTTAGACATGGATCTACGATCCATATTGAATCTCTGTTTCCTGCTCATTCCTTTCACATTTACTATTGGTTGCATGCCTTCTCCATTTTTCTTATTGGCTACATGTAGATAGAATAGGAAAGACACTAGATTCATTCTTATCTTTTTAATCCTTCGAGATTCATCATATGTCGGCCATGAAAATGGTTTACATCTGCATTTGTAAAGTTACAAACTCATATGTTCATACTGTGTTTCTTGGCACATGTAACAAACTAGCTTACTTGACTCCTGTTGTATTTTTGTATTTCTCAGCATCATCTATGACTCAGCACCCAAATACCACTCAACACTTATATCATGATCGGCACCTAAAGGTTGCTCGACACCTAAAGATCACTCGACACTTGATCTTCACTTAGCACCTGATCTTCACTCGGCACCTGAAGGCTTTCCTGACTTCGCCCATGTTGTGGCTTGACATAAATGGTGTACTTGGATCCAATGTAGAAAGTTGTTAAGTGTGTTGGCACTCAAGTGTCAAAACCATTTTGAGGCTAACAATCTCCCCCTTTAGCATGAGTGATAAAACTGACCTTATGAGTACATTTACTAATCTGCTTGGTGTACATACAGAGGTTTTAAAATCTTAATCAAAATTTTGTAATTTACAATATATATACCTCAAAATTATTGTAACTCCCCCTGAGTTGATTTTGCCATTATCTATGCTATGGTAACCAAAACTTGATGCTGTATATCATCCTCCACCTTTTTATCTTATCTCCCCCGTTCTCTCATCTCCCTCATTCTTGTCTCCCCCTTGTTGACACTTATGTCAAAGGTTTTTAAGGGTTAAGACCATATTTTGACAAAAATGTGTTGTTTACCTCCATAATCATCCTGAGAGCTGCATCCCAATTATTCAAAGCAATCTCCAATGATTTATACTGGAGGGCAATCTCTGCAGCGAGGTGAATAAGTCCTTCTGAAGTAGAAAGATTAGGGTCTTTCTTGAGAACATTTTCAGCACAGACTTGTTCTTTATGGAGGATTTCCAAATGTGGGGTAATGGAGGATTGGAGCTATAGTAGTTTTACCTTGATGGTGTCCTCTTCTACTGTTAATACAACTATCTCTTTCTGAGTGTGAAGCATTTGAGAAAAATGCTTCTCACTTTGAGCTGGATCTTTTCGTAGCTGCATGCTACAAATATTCAAATTTCTCTCCAGGCTCATTATCTTTTGGCTGGTCTCTTGTGTGAAGTATGAAAAGTCACACAATTTTTTCTACAATGAGAATATATTCTCAAGTACCTTTTTCACTTTGTCTATGACCTTTACCAATTCAATCTGTGAAAGTGCTATTTCACTAGATATCTTCTCATTAACTTTTCTTGCAAATTTTCTTTCAAAACATTCCATAAGTTTTGCATTTGTCTCTTGGTTTGCATTTTTCACCTGGTCAACAATATCTGATAGTTTTTCCATGATATGCTTGGACTCATCTGGTGACTGAATACTGAAGGCATCCATAAATATGTCTTTAATTTCATGTAAAGTTTATTTTTGTTGATACTCCTTCCTAAGTATCTCTTGCCTCTTTCTTTTATTTAATGCTTCATGCACCTCATTAATTTGATCAATGTTTATTATTTTTGAGTCATAACTTGGTATGACTATCTCCTCATCTACTTCAAGGTCTCCATAGTGAAGTACCCTTGCAACTTTGGTAGAACTAGATCCTAGTGCTGATATTTGTAATGGCTTTTGTGAAGGAGTTCCCAAGGTAGGCAAATTTATCAATGTTTGTATTGCCTCCTACTCTTTAGGGGTTCCCTTTGTTTTCTCCTCCTCTAGTCTACTTTGATCAATTATTGTAATCTAAGGAAGTGCACCTTGAGTTTGTGTTGTAGGATCAGATGTAATAGTCTATCCTATTTGTTCTATTGCTTTTTCTCCTACTGTACATAGTTTCTGAACTGTTGTGTCAACTATGCCTATTGAAACAATTGTTGGCACTTGAAGTTGACCACCAATAGCTGTAGAAATGATGGAAGGTGGTTCTTGTGGTTTCACCTTATCTCTAATTGTTTTTTCTACTAGTTTTTGTAATTCATCCACACTGACCAATACTAGATTTGTACATAATCTTGCTTGTTGTATGGATTGGTCAAGGATTCTTTTGAGATCCTCTGCAGTTAATGGATTGATGTTCTGAGCAGAAGTGTCAGGAACATCTTGTACTATTACAGTTTCTATAGGTGTGATGGGTACATGACGAGGGCTAAAGGGTGGCAATTGTGTGTCTTGTACACTCTGGTCTTGTTGCTGCTCTTGCTCAACTATTGCCATTTCATTTGGCTTTTGTGTCTCCTCCTCTTTTTCTTTGTTTTCTTCTTCTTGTTTCTTTTCTTCTTCCTTCTTTTCTTCTTTTCCTTGGTCTACTACTATCTTCTCTTCTTTCATTTTCCTTCTTTCTTCAGGTGGAGTAGTAGCTTCTTCCTTGTATTCTTCTTCAAGAAAATCTTCAATCTTTTTGTACAAGTTCTTCCATGATTTTATTGTTCTTTGTACAATTTCTTCCATTTTGTTTTGGAGAATGAAAAATGCCCTGTACTTCGGTGTAAACCTAGTATTATGCCTTTCGACTACTTTCTCTATTTTCTCCTTTGTCAAATCAGGCAGTATGCTTGCTAGGGTTGATTCTCTCATCTCCTTCTCCATTTTCAAACAAAAATGCCATCTGTCTTCTACAATTTTTGATAGTTCATATGGTAATCGTCCATCTAGTTCAAGAGGAGTATACTTGAACTGTGCCATCATTCCATAAACTAATTCTTCTATTCTATTCTGTTCTTCTTTAGTGAACTTAATTAAATCAACTTTATTTATGTTTCTTAAGTCTCCATTTCCAATCTTTTTACATAATGTATCAACTGAAAAATGGCTTACCTTTTTAGATTGATCTTCTTCATCAGTATCAGGTTGAGCTACATATTTTCTTCTTTTCCTTCGCTCTTCTTGTGTCTTCTTGATTGGTTTCTTCTTTGTAGCTTCCTCTTTAGCCTTTTGAGTAGAGGCCCTTGTTGTAGCTCTGATTGTTGGCTTTTGGGGTGATGGCATGGAAGTTTTCTTTGGTTTAGGCTGAGCTGGAGGCTGATCATTTTCCTTTCTCTTCTTTGGCTTGGCCTGGATTGGTTCTTCCTTGGCTTCTTCTTCGTCAGCACCCTCCTCCTTGTCTTCACCTAGACCTTGAGTTAATTCCATTGGGCCTTGCTCTTGTTCATCCTCATTATTAGTATCTTCTTCATCTTCTCCTTTATCTTCTTCTTCTGCCGCCTCAATTCCTTTACCAAATTTCTTCTTTATTTTCTTCACCATTTTATCTTTCTTCTTATTTATAGAGGCAATTTTTAATTATATTTCAATCTTGGATTTGGTAGACTTGTCTATTCTTTCTGCAAGCAAAGCAGCGATAGTTGCAGATGCTTCATCCACATTTAATTCATAATCAAATGGCCTTAGCCATCACACCCTTGGAACTGCTGCTTGAATATAGGTGGAATCAATGTCAACTAGGAAACTAGTATTCTTACCCTTTGCTTCATGGATTTCTTGAAATCCTCAAAATAGCTTGTCATTTGGGCTTCAAAGTTATCACCCATCTGATCGATGAACTCATTTATTTGTGTCATTGTGATTTTGTTAGAGTCCTAATTCACCTTTCCTTTTGAAGGAAACTCTTTCATAACATTAAAGAAAATACACATGAGGACTGAACCAAATTTTCACTGTGCACCTTTTGATCTCCTTATGGCTCCTAGGTTTTCATTTATCTGTTGCAACATAAGTTTTGATAAGTCATATGAATGATCTTTCTTTACTAGTCTAAATGCTACATCAACATCTATGCATGGCACACTATTCAATCGACTGGATTGATAGAATTTGTGGGATATTATTCTCACAGTAAAATTTAGGAGAGGATCAGTGATGGTATCAATTGTCATACCTCTCTTATTCCATTTTGCCCTTGTATTTCTTTCAATGATTTCTTTGGAATCACTGCGTAGGGTCTTTGTTTGATCTAGGATTGGGAAACCCATAACCCTATGAACTATTCTTTTAGTAATCTTGACTGGACCTTTTTCCAACAAAAAAATCCATTGTGTGTTTTGCTTAGAATAATCCGTATCCATTCAATGTTGAATACTGTAGCATAAACTAGGGCATTAGTCAAACCCTTTCTCTCAACTATCTTGTATTCATCCTTCAAAATTTTATTCTCAAACAGTTTTTCATAGGCTTGGAAAATTTCAAGATCACCTATGGCACCAATTTTACATTTGTAACACTTCCCTACATCCTGCACCATAACTACTTTGGATGGAATAATGGATAATGTGCCAACAAGGTCATTTTTGTAGGCGAATTCTAGAATGGGCTTGAATTCAAGTTGTTTGACTTCATTACTGACCAATTGTATTTCATGACTTTCCTTCCCCTTAGTGGTTCTAGACCCAGATGCCATTGTTTACTAAGCTA
Source organism: Cupressus sempervirens (assembly GCA_028749045.1). NCBI lineage: Eukaryota > Viridiplantae > Streptophyta > Pinopsida > Cupressales > Cupressaceae > Cupressus > Cupressus sempervirens. The sequence goes on from CM053787.1 coordinate 671,898,663, forward strand.
GGGTTTTAAAATGTAAACAAGCTTTCAAACTCTACGTAGCTCGACACTTGAATGAAATACCTCAAGATTGATGAAAATATGTTGTAAGAGGTTGCAACCTACTTGAAATGCTAGATTCCCTACTGTGAAGTCACTTTGTGCTCTTTATCTTCTTTACTTCTTGATCACAATGATGAAAAATGATTGAAATCATGATAATATACCCTATTTCCATTGCATTAAATGCTCAACTACAAACTCAGCTTGCACTACATTTGCATTTTACTCGGCTTCCATAGGAGTTACTCAACTTGGCATTAGTCATCAACTTGTTCACTTGTTAGGAACTTGGCATCCAAAGACTGCTCAGCATCACCATTTAAATTTTTTTGATTTGGCATCTTCTTTTATGCAGATTTATACTTTGCATTGTTTCTTCATTGTTTAGGGACAATGTATGATACTTCCTTATATGTATCAACCCCATAGACTCATCTTGAGATTTAATTGGATGAGAAATGATCACTTGACCTTGTGGGTGAAGTGACCCTTTCATTGGATGTACTTGATTCATTCTTTTTCTGCCATGTCTTCTTCATGTCTTTTCTAATGTGTTCCATATCAATCTTTTCTTTGCCCTTGTTTGATTCAATTTTTGGTGCTTTTGACCTTGTAGGATAGTTTCTGCTGATATAACTAGTTTTCAGGCAATTGAAACATGTGGTTTTGGCTTAGCCACCTACTATAATTCCCTCTAAAATGTGTTCTTATGCAATTCTGGGGTATATATCCATATTCCTGACAATAATGATAGCTATACCTGGTGTTGTAGTCCCAATGGTACTGAATTTCATTTTCTTTTGTTTTTGTTGGTTGGTTTGATGTCCACATAGGCTTTGATCTGCATTCAAATGCTCTATGTCCATACTTCTTACAATTATGACAATGTCCATCAAATCTTGTGTCATATGTCCTTGCATGTTGCACTTGTGACAATAACTCTTATTTTTGGGTGTGTTAGGTTGATTGATTCTTCTACTCCTACAAACATTAGCAGTATGCCCCTTTTTCTTATAGTAATGACAAGTAGGTTTAGAATCCTTACCTTTGTCACTTCTTTGCTCAACACTCTTTGATGATTCTCCAATTTTAGTGCTATTGTATCCAAGTCCTGATGTATCATGGGCTGATCTCAGAAATTTCATCAACTATTCAAAGTACTTGATGGCTTCACTTGATTTGTTGAGATTCTCTACTACCTCTTTTTCTCTGTTCAATTCATTCTACAGTTGTTCATTCTACATCTTCAAAGAAGAGATCTCAATATCTTTCATGTTAAGTTCATGATGAAGGTTCATCATTTGAGCTAGTGTATCCATCTGCATGTTTGAGATCCTTGTTAATTTAGTACATTTTTCTTCTAGTTTGTTTGCAAGATTCCTTTTGTCATCTTCCATCATGACTCTTTCCTCAACTGCTCTTTTCTTTTGTCGAGTGATTTCAGATAACATTATGGCCTGTGATTCATGTTCCATCTTGAGAGATCTTATCTTATTTTCTTGAGCTTTATTTTTCTCCATCAATTCTGCTATTGCTGCATCAAACTCTTTAGTGTCTCCATTGGCAAACACTTGTGTGGCATCAATCTCCTTGTAGTGTATATCATTTTTACCTATGGCTATCTCCTTTCTTCTTTTCAATGATTTTCTTAATTCCACTCTAGCTTCCTCTACCTTTTATAGAACAAGATGCACATCTATCACCTGGTTCTCAATGATCTTGCCAAGTTTGAAAACTTCCATCTTTAGATCTTTTCCTCTAAACTGTTAGGCTCCTTTTTGAGAGAAAGTGGCTCTGATACCAATTGTTGAAATATCTTAATGGAAAGAATGCTTTTTAGAAGGGGGAAGGCGGGGGGGGTGAATCAGAAGTACTAGCCTTTGACCTATTTTTTTAATCCTTAATAATATATCTTTGAAATGGACATGCATGCATATAAACATTAAGCAATCATGAGAAATAAATATGCATCACCACATAACACTTGAGATTTTGGTAACCTAGAAACCCTCCAGGAATAAGAAGGTAAAACTGGGGTGGGGATGATACCCACAAAATCACTGCAGTAATAATGTTTGACCACTTCTGATGGTCTTCCCTATTAAAGGCTTTATACTGTATCAATAGTGACCTAATTAAAGGATTTGTAAACACTTTACATGAAGTGTTACCCTGTCAAAGGATTTAATCACCTATTTAAAGGATCTACAAGATAGCTATTAAGCTAACCTATCATCATAGGATTTCCTTTCTAATAAAATGGCTAAAGAGTATTAGGTATGATAAACCTGATAGCTTACAATCCTTGATTGCTGAATACAGGCACTTGATCTTCTTTCTTCTTACCTTGATCCTTTGAGATTTGATACTCATTTGTGTCACCTACTTTGTTCTTGATTAACTGAATATTTAACTGCTGATATCTTCATCTACGTCTTTTTACTCTTCACTCAGAACTCCACTTGTGATTTCATTTACTCCATCCATCTATATGATTAAATGAGATTTCGTCTTCCTTATAAAGACATTCAAAAACTTAGGGTTAGACATGGATCTACGATCCATATTGAATCTCTATTTCCCAATCATTCCTTTCACATTTACTATTGGTTGCATGCCTTCTCCATTTTTCTTATTGGCTGCATGTAGATTGCATAGGAAAGACAAAAGATTCATTCTTATCTTTTTAATCCTTCGAGATTTGTCATATGTCAGCCATGAAAATGGTTTACATCTGCATTTGTAAAGTTACAAACTCATATGTGCATACTGTGTTGCTTGGCACTTACTAATTCTAGATGCTCTGCACATGTAACAAACTGGCTTACTCGGCTCCTATTGTATTTTTGTATTGCTCAGCATTGTATATGACTCGACACTCAAATACCACTCAGCACTTGTATCATGCTTGGCACGTAAAGGCTGCTTGGCACTTGAAGATCACTCGGCACTTGATCTTCACTCGACACCTAATCTTCACTTGGCACCTGAAGGCTTTCCTGACTTGGCTCATGTTGTGGCTCAGCATACATGGTGTACTTGGCTCCAATGTAGAAAGTGGTTAAGTGTGTTGGCACTCAAGTGTCAAAAACCATTTTGAGGCTAACAATAAATAATATCCATTTGGTAACAAATTTTTTTAGAGTACTAATTCACTGCTCCTCTCAGTATTTCCTATTTCTAACAATTGATGCCACTAAAAAGGTCTTCAAAGAGGTTGTTATATTCATGAAGTAGGTTTCTATTGCTCCATTGCCAACAATTACATATTTAGGGTATGAGACCCTAAAGATTGTATTCTTTGAGCAAAAGACTTCTCCACTTGCTAAACTAGAGAACAATATGGCTCATGAGGTTAAGGCCATCAAGGAGATGATGTATCTCTTATCCAATGAATTCATCAAAATAAAGTTGAATTCCTCAAGAAACCAAAGCAATCATCCAAGACAACTTGCTTCCCAAAATAATTATTCTCAAAATCAGAGTAGACATTTTGGCCTTTAGAGTAACATAAATAATGAGAATAATGGTATTACAGGCATGATTCCAAGTAAAAATGGATATGGGTACAATTATGTTTTAGATCATCCTCCCCAAATCATGGAGGAACAACCTTTGCAATTTAGTGCAATGGTGTTTGAATCATATGATAAATCTGTAGGAGGAAAAAATGATTAAGATGATCAAGAGGAGTTTATGTTCCCATTCAATGAAGAGAAAGAGCATGGACCTTCTAAGATACTTTTTTATTGTAGAAATAATAGTAACACACAAAGTTTAAAAGGTAGAGAGGAATCTCTAATGGATGATGTCTCTCTATGGTTACATCCTACTCCTCTAGACATGTAGGTCTATAATACTCCAATTCATAATGAGGCTCCAACAAACATTACCCTGATAAATGTGGATATCCTAATAAATTTTGAAGATGTAGAAAAATTTCAAGTTCGAAAACTCCATGGAGTTGTAAAATTTCTTGAAGTATAAAAAAATGATGAAAATGTAAAAGATCCCAAGGTTGGTGAGATTTTTGAATCAACAAGTCATCAAGAGGAAGCAACCAATGCTTCCTACTATGATATTGATTCCCCATTGGATAATGATAAGATACCTCCCTCAAAACAAGATATATCATTAGAAGAGATGGATAGAATGCTTAATTTGGTTTTAAGCTTGACCAAGGAAATGTCATTATGTGGATGTTCTACACATGTATTAGATTATACAATAACCAAGTAATGTAGAATCCATCCATAATTTTTAACATACTTCTTTGGGACATGAGGAGGAAACATTTTGATTAATGACATTAATGAATCCTATAATTTGAAAGGAAGGCTTATGAATGAATTTTCTAGTCCAAAGGAACCTAAAGGTGAAAATTCATGGTTTAAGGCTAATGATGGTGATAATAATGACCATAAAAATAATTTTATATCTTTTGGGTCTTGTACTAATGGCTATATTCATAAATGATGCTAATGTTTTCTTGTCCGTGTGGAGTTTTGTACCATGAGATAAGACCACCAGAAAGAGAAATTACAATATGTGAGTGTATCCCCATGATGGGGGACTCACTAGATCAAGTGATATTTTCCCATTATCCCTCTTAGTTTGATACTTTTAAATTTGAATATGATGCTAAAGGTAAGAGAACTTGTTTGTGGATTGATCACACTCATGGAGAGTCACCACAACTTCTAATTTTGTGTGATTTGTACCTTGAATTTTAACCAAGATTGTCCAAATTTAATTTTTTTGAGTACAAAAACAAGTCAGCTTTCTCTAGGACTATATAGTGTGGTTCATTACTATTGCACATAATGAGAAATCTACAAACAACCACCCCACATTCTTATTATTCAAGGTTTTCTGTATATAATATTTTGTATTTGTTTTTCTTAGACTTTTTAGTCTTTCTAGTTGGGTGTTAGTTTTCTTTGAGTCAAGTCTTTTTGTTTGGGTTTCATTTCTATTTGCTTTCTTTTTCTTTTTTAGTCATGTTAGTTTGGGGGTTAGGTACAATCAAGACTCATTCTTGACATGTTTCATAACACTCTTTGTTCTTTTAACTTTTAGGGAGAAGTATTTCTTTGTCAAGGAATTCAAATGATTTCTTTCTTATACCAATTGGAGAATAGGTATTACTTTCAGTCATAAATGACCTATAGTCTTCAATTTAGAATCATAGATCAATAGTTCTCAAAATTGGTAGATTTAATGATCGACTATCTTGGTGTTTTCAAATAAAGGTTAACAATAACAAGGAATAGTTCAAACTTGCTAGTTTAGACAAAAGGTATTTTCAATGAATTTCTAAGGTCACTATTTGGCATCAAAGTTTCCAAAAGTTCTTAAAAGAAGAATGCAAAGGTTATCAAACTAAGGAAAGAATTCAAGAAATGACACCAATGCCCTAGCTATATAGTCTAAGAATGATCAAGGTACAAAATGAAATAAAAAAGGAATTATGGTGTTAAGAATAAAATTTTTCAAAAGGTTTGAGAAAAATACTCCAACAATAGGGATATGGCCTCCAAAATGGCTATTGAGTACTTATACAAATTGCATCATGGAATAATCAAATGGAAACATGTGATCTCTATGAAGAAGGATTGAAAAGATTACTTAGGACTTGAAATGCCAAAAATGATAACCCATTAAGAGCCCTCAAAAAAATTCTCTCATCTAGTAAGATAGAGATTGATACACATGATCTATGAGAATTCTTGATGAATGAAATAGTGGAGTGGAAGATTGTTTCTAAGTTTCTAGAATATGACGATATACCATATCTTGAAGCATCAAAGAAAATGAATACACTAAGCTTCAAGATTAAAAATTCTAAAATTTTGACCATCAAATAATTTGAAATGCTTGGGATTTATTTTTCATTTGAGACATGTTAAAAGAATGCTTGTTGATGAAGAAATGTCTTTATCATTTCTTCCCTTTTCCTAGGGCCATTTGTTGTGGTTCCACATTGCACATCCCATTTATCTTAGAAATGGAGAGCCCCTGGTAAATTTTTAGTCTTCTAGACCCCTAGTCCAATGCTTGGGTCATTTTGAAAATCTTCCTGAGTCTAGATCAAGTTGTAGTCTCTCACCGAACAAGTATGAGGTGTCAGAACTGAGAAAAAATGACATATTTTAAGTTTTTCAATGCATAAATGTGCACTTACACAAGTGGACACTTATCTTCCTTCAGAGATGTGCACCTATGCACATGTGAATGTGCATAGCTCCAAAGGGTGTGCATTGGGTCCAAAACTAAATTACCTAAGGAAATGCATGCACATGGGCACCTTTCAAAAACCTTAAGGAAATGTTAAGGGTGTGAAAATATGCATACCATCAAGGTGTGCATGTGCACACTCTTTTCAAAGAAAGCATGGACTTAAGTCCCCTCCCCATTTGCACTTACCGCATGCATGTGTGCAACTCACCTAGGTGTGCACATGGGTACATGTGCAACTACACTAAAATGGCATTAAAATGATCTTTCAACACACCTAGTGCACTTGCCAAGGTGCAATAAGTGTGCTATTGTACATATCTGGGGTAAAAGGGGATTAACTTGTTTTTTCACTATTTTGGAGCATTTGGGCTAGATTTTTTATGAGTTAGGGTTTATGTTGGGTTAGGTGTTTTACTCTTCAAAATAATATTTTTCTTTTTGTGTAGATAGAAAGGGATTTTTAACTTGTTAGGGTCATAAATTTTGACCTAGAGCTTGAAATTCAAAAGTATTTACATCATTGGAAAGAACTAAAAATCTAATTTCAATCCCTAAAATAGTGAGCCTTTGACTACCTAGTTTTATAGATCAATGAAAGTTTCAAATTCAAATTTTGAGCAAAAGACCTTTGCAAAAGCTAGTTAAAAAGGGCCTAGAAAAGCTTGTAAAAAATGATATGAAAAAGTTTCAAAGATTTGATTATTTTGGATAATCTAGATTACCTAGTTTCTGACTAGGAAGGATTAGGCAGCTAGAGAGAAGAAGAAAAAATCAAAGAATAGACTTTATAGTGCATGAAGTGTACATGACATGAGGGTGTGTTGCATAATGCAAAAGTTCATAGATCATCATAACATCTTCATTATCAATAGCAGTAGAGATCTCACCAAAGCTAGTAACTTTCACCTTCAAAGGAGTCACATGTAAGTGTTGATTCATGAATTTACACTAAATATCAAAGATACAGAGGTTTGACACATGAACTAGAACAAGTTCCCCATCTTATGAAACTATTAATGATAAGATTCAACATATGTACTTTGGGAGTTTAGATAGAAGAAGGAGTTCAAGTCTATGAAAATGTTGGGCTATAAAGAGGGTATAAATAATCAAAAAGGGAAAAAATAAGACATAGGAGTTCTCCCAAACTTTTTCTAAGATAAACCCAACAACCATTTTAAAAATTGAGAACTTTGATTTTTTAGTGAATTAAGAACCTTGCAAAAATTTCACCAAGGTGCGCAAGGTTTGCTAGAAATTTTGAAGAAGTCAAAGGTGCACCGATAGTTAACTGCTAGTTCCAAATTTAGAGCTTTCCATGCACCAAAAATACATTTTGATGGTAGTTTAACTCCTAGAAACATTTAGAGAAGGCTGAGCTTCCATTTTTAGAGCTTCTAGTAACTCCCAGATCCTCTTAAAGCTTCCTTCTTCTTATCTACTACTTTTTTTCTCTTTTTTTTAATGACATGTAAAGGGTCATGAACTCATTAATTGATATAAAAAAGGGTGGATTCCTACTTAGCACCATTTAGAGAGTTAGTTTGTACATAATTAGATTTATTTTATTAGTTTTAAGCATAGTTTTACATGAAGAGATCTCTCACTCTCAACATAAATTGAGGATATGATTTCTTATAAATTTAGGAATGTAAGATGTATTCCAAGCCATTATTTTGATGCAATAATATATGATAATGGTGCTATCATTCTGACTATATTTATTCTTGTTGGAGTGTTTTTTTTTGTTGATTCTTATTCATGATAATAATGAAGCCAATAGTTTTGTTATGTTAATTTGATTGTGTGATATTTTAGTTCTGGTATTTGCCACATGTTGATGAATTCCCATGACATATGAAGTTGAAGAATAAATCACCCTGTTATTCCTACATAGTGTCTTGTCTCACATGAGTGTACTTTCTATGGCCTTGCAATTTAATAAGAAGTGAAATATATTCTGGTTTTTACTAAGTTTCCATTTACTATTTGCATCAACAGATTTTAGGAAGTGTTGCTCCTACTTTCATTGGTTTCCTACATAATCTTTTCAATGATTTAACTCACAAATGTGTTATTTTTGTGGTCTATGTCTATTAGAAATTTCCCTTTCATGCTATTTTCTTTCATCTCTCGTTACTTTATCTTTATTATTTTCTATACTAATCCTTAGTTAAATTAGGAATTCATATAGTTGAATTTTTATATTATATTCATTTAAAAAATAGAAAATACCAAAAACATATATCTTTTGTGGTTATTTTGAAACAACAATTAGATTGAACATCTTATTAGAAATTGGTCCAAACCAACAAAGGCCTTTGTATGAACAGACACATTTATCTTCAACAAAGTGGATTTCAATGGGTCACAAGATCATTCGAAAGCTTGGCATTGATTCCAGATTAGCTTTTCAAGAGAGGAGTTTGAAAGGATTCTTGTTGTTAAGCATCATGCAAAATGCGAACTCAACAAAAGTGGTGCTAGAAGGAGGGCATGCAAACAATTTGGCTAGCTAAAAATTCCATGTTCTTGTATGAAAATTCTACAATTTTTTTTTTTAAAATAATAATTTCAAAGGTACACGAGGTGTGCTTTGTGCGCTAGGTGCACAAGGTGTTGAACATGCATAGGTACATTATTTTGAGAAAGTGTGCTTTTGTAGGGGAGCACTTTTTCATGAATTGACATAAGCTAGAAGATCTTGATCCATCATTGCTATTTCAATGAGCTTTAAAATCTTTAGATAGTTAGCTAGAGTTCTTAGAACTCATCCATTTTCATAAGCCTCATAGTGACAAAAGATTTCCTAGAATTATACCCCTTCCATTAAAAAATCCATCTTTATCATCAACTCTACATTCTACTTCTCACTTTCCCATCATTATGCACCATGTCTTTTTTCAATACCTAAATTTCACCTATGAACCTAACTAGTCCATTACATGACTAAAATAAAATTCCTAAAATTATTTTCCCATGCTTCATCCATGGAGAATCACAAACAACATTAGATCATACTAACGATTTCAAAGAGATCTATAATCAAATGAAATTCAGCATATGGACATGATATGCTACCTTTTTCCTTACACTTTGAGGGAAATGACATTCAATTGGTCCCTCAATCTATCACCAACATCAATACAAAATTGGAACTATTTTGAGAGCAAGTTTTAGGAATAATTCGAGATCTATATTGATCCAACTATCCTACATCATTAGTTCATCTCAATTAAGAGGGATCCCCACAAGACTATTTCATAGTTCAATCATCATTTCTATAGGATATATCAAAGAATGGAATTTCCTTACGTTATACCATAGGAGGCTATTTTCCAAATCTATTTGGGTATACTAGATTCATTAACTTCTATTTTTCTAAGAAAACTCCCAGCTAGAGATATTGATACCTTTGAAAAGGTCTTCAAGGAGTTGTTACATTCACAAAGCAGGTTACTACTGCTCCAATGCCAAGAATTACATATTTAGGGTATGATCCCCTAAAGGCTATATTATTTGAGAAAAAGACTTCTCCACTTGCTCAACTCAAGAACAATATGGATAGTGAGGTTAAGGCCATTAAGGAGATGATGTCTCTTTTATCCAATGAACTCATCAAAATAAAGTTGAATCCTTCAAGAAACCAAGGCAATCATCCAAGACAACTTGTTGCCAATTTTTTTATATCAAAATCAGAGTAGAAATTTTTGCCTTTATAGTAACATCAATAATGAGAATAATGGTATTTGTAAGAATTTTCCTAAGACAATAATTCAACACCAAGATCAAGAAGTTCATTAGATAGCACAAAAGAGACTAACGATGATCAAATGAGAAGGGATATTAGATGATTGGATATGAGATTAATATGCACTAGAAGTGCCTTGTATATAAAGGAACTAGAATGATTTGGAGTCAACAAAGAGATAAACATCACAACTAAGCACATGTCCACCAAGAGTGGATTATCGTCCATTGAGCACATGAGTTTGTGTGATAATGAGAGGATAAGTTTACATAGGTGTATCTCATAACAAGATGTTGTAGATACCATGTGCTCAAATAAGTTGCTAAATCCTATGTTGTCAACAATATAACTCATGTCTATGTATCTGCCTAAGTGTCTACATGAAAACTAATATAAAAATGCATTATTCTAAGTAAACTTAAGAAAAGTGTAATAATAATAAATTATTTACACTGATACCCCCCCTTAAGTACAACTTGGGGGAATGCAGTTAAGCTCATAAAGCTAAATGCAAGATGCAATGTGGGTCCTAGATATTGGGCCATGTTACTTGTACCCATGTACAAATGCAATGCTTTGCATACTATATGATGTAATGTAATGCAATCTCTCTAAAAACATCATGGAAAAATTGCCTCCAAAAAGAGAGATGAAGAAATACAAGATGGATGCAAGGATGGAGTAATCAAGAGGCCACAATATGACATACATCATGCATATACAATTACCCAAATGAAAAAGTACATGATGGTATTCCCCCATATTGAATAATCTCCTGCAAGGTGTCATGAAGACAAAAAGGTATCCAATGCCTACAAATGACATTTCCCTCTTTAGGAAGAATATACACAAAGCATAGTTGCAAGTATACTTCCATTGTGGATATGAAGATGGATGATGAATCCATATGGAGTATGTTGAAGATGCTACCTCTAAATTTTTCTCATATGTTGACAACTCATTGATGAATGTAGATACCACAAGCCAATCTGGTGGATGCCCAAAAGAAGATGGCAAACAAGATAACATGTCCATGTATGAAAGTGAATCAAACTCCAAAGACAAGGAATCATCCTTATAGGAAGATATGGGAAGAGAAGCACTATAGCCTCCCTTGGATGATGAATGCACAACCATGAAAGAAGCTCCTAGATGACTAAGGAAGTTGCACCATGAAAACTAAATGATGTTCCTCCTTGTAGGAAGAAGTGGTTGCATATGTGTAGTAGAGGATGCTCCCCAACTAGTAGGAAGAATCCTCAAAAGATATGATGTTTGAGGAAACTGGTTCATACAATCTTCAATGACTAATATGTCTCCTTTGAAGTAAAAGATTTCTCCTCCAACTACTAAAAAGAAGTTTCCACAATCATGTCAGTCTCAAAAGAAAGATCAAGTTTGAGGGTAAGAATGTTCCCTTGCAACAAGTGAAGAATAATTATCCTCAAAAAAGTGAAGATGGATTTCATCAATAATGCCTCCCAAATTTTCAATGCAAGACTCCAAAAACAACACTACAATGTCTAGAAGGAAGTCATCCCATGAAGCTAAAATACGAAGACATGGTGTTTCCTATAGCACTAAATCAGGAGCATATTTAGCTAAAACTAGATTGGTAGAAGAAATAGGAGCATCAAGAGGTATAATCTCAACTATAGTTGTAGGTACCACATCTAGAGTGACTGGAGGGAGAATGTCCTCTGATAATGGTGGGACTCATGGATCTCAAAATAATATGCAATGGCACATCCAAACATCATGAGGACTACTTGCCTTACTAAGAGGAGAAAAATATTCCTTACTCATACTATTCTACATAAAGTGAAGAAGAAGAGAAAGATATCCCCAATTAGTATTAGGTGGAAATATCTTCAAATATAGATAAGGAAACACTTTCTTATGTTCACTTAGATGATCAATCATCAATGCACTCCATTTCTAATAGTTCCTTTTTGTCAATTTGAATCTTATGAAACTTTTGAGATGACTCCATGAGATCAAATAATGTATTCACCCCCAAAATGCAAAAAAAATCAAAGAAGCCCCAATAATGCATGATTTGGCACTTTATATTTAGTGCGATTACAATGGCCACTTGCTAATTTAGGGCCTAAGTGGACTTTTGATTTTTCTGGTTACAACAAAAAATATGAAGGTATATCATACTCAACAAGATAAGACACAAGACCTCTTAAGGATCTAATTAATTAGAAGTGCCAATAGGCCAAAATGTGACCAAAATTTTAAAGTACTATGTCTACTTAGAATTACTCCAAACTGATACTAGATCTAGAAAGTAGTCAAAAAATCATGCACTTTCAATAAAAAATAGTACCTAAATATGTGTCCATATGAGCCTGAACTAAGCCTTTGAAGTTTCAAAATTTGGGATTTATGATTAGAAGAAAAATTTAGAAATAGTGATCCAAACATCCTACACCAATGTGTAGATCACAAAATTCTACCCCAAAACAAAAAAAAGAAATTGCTCAAAAAAGGAGTTTGTATGAGCGAGATATCACTATTTGAAAATCACCTCTGTAAAATTATTTTTCCTAATTTTTTACCGTTGCACCTCAAAAAATCAAATGACTCTAGATTTCACTTTAGATGTCCCATTTTGATGAAAAAAAAATTGATTTAGGGGTTTTTTGACCTTTTGATTATGATGCCAATATTTGATTTGTACCACCAAGCTCCAATCTTGACCTGCAAAAAAAAATCTCTCCAATGGCTATACGATGAAACTCCTATGGCTCTGATACCATGTAAGAATTTATCTAAGATAATAATTCAACACCAAGATCAAGAAGCTCCATAGATAGCATAAGAGAGACTAATGATGACCAAATGAGAATTGATATCAGATGATTGGATATGAGATGAATACATAATAGAAGTGTCTTGTATATAAAGCCAACAAGAATGACTAGGAGTCAGCAAAGAGATAAACATCACAACTAAGTACAAGTCCACCAAGAGTGGATTATCCTCCATTGAGCATAAGAGTTTGTGAAATGATGAGAGGATAAGTTTACATAGGTGTATCTCATAAGGAGATGTTGTAGACACCATGTGCTCAAATAAGTTACTAACTCTTGTGTTGTCAACAAGATAATTCATATGTCTATGCGTATTCCTAAGTGTCTACATGGAAACTAATATAAAAATGCATTATCCCAAGTAAACTTAAGTAAAGTGTAATAAAAATTAATTATTTACATGAACAATATTATAGGAATGAGTCCAAGTGAAAATGGATATAGGTACAGTTATGGTTTGGATCATCCTCCCCAAATCTTGGAGGAACAACCTTTGTAGTTTAATGCAATGTTATTTGAATCATATGATAAATTTGTAGGAGGAAAAAATGATGAAGATGATCAAGAGGAGTTTGTGTTCCCATTCAATCAAGAGAAATAGCATGGACCCTCTAGGACACTTTTTTTTATGCAAAAATAATATGAACACACAAAGCTTTAAAAGTATAGAGAAATCTTGAATGGATGATATCTCTCTATGGTTAAATCTTACTCCTCCAAACATGCAAGTCTATAATACTCCAATTAATTATGAGGCTCCAACCAACATTACACTAATAATTGTGGATATCCCAAGAAATTTTGAGGATGCAAAATTTTTTGAAGTTCCAAAACTCAAAGGATTGCAAAAGTTCTCAAAGTTGCAAAAAATGATGAAAAAGTAGAAGATCCCAAGGTTGATGATCTTTTTGAATAAGTTAAGTCATCAAGAAGAAGATACCAATACTTCCTATTGTGATATTGATTCCATTTTGGATAATGATAAGATACCTCCCTCAAAAAAAGATATGTCATTAGAAGAGACTGATATAATGCTTAATTTGGTTTCAAGCTTGAATAAGGAAATTTCATTATGTGGGCATTCTACACATGTATCAGACAATGCAATAATTGATTCATGTAGAATCCATCTATTTTAGTTACATTCAGAAGTAAGTTGTTCTAATTTCTTATTAGCTTTGAAGATTGCAATGGAGGGTACATATGATTTTAAACATTATTTTTTGGGAAATGAGGAAGGAAACATCTTGATTAATGACATTAATGAATCATGTAATTCGAAAGGAAGGCTTAGGAATTAGTTTTCTAGTCTGAAAGAGCCTAAAGTTGATAATTCATGGTTTAAGGCTAATGATGGTGATAATAAGGACAATAAAAATAATGTCCTATGTTTTGGGTCTTGTTCTGATAGCTATATTACATCAAAGATGTTAATATTTCCTTGTCTACTTGGAGTTGTGCATCATGAGATAAGACTAGTAGAAGGAGAAATTACAATATGTGAGTTTACTACTATGATGGTGGACTTGCAAGATTAGGTAATATTTTCCCATTATGCCCCTTAGTTTCATGATTATCAATTTGAATATGATGCTACAGGTAAGAGAACTTGTTTGTGGATTAATCATGCTCATGGAGAGTTACCACAACATCTGATTTTGTGTGATTTTTGCTTGCAATTTGAGGTAAAATTTTCATTTTATTTTTTTGAGTACAAAGAAAACTGCACCTTTTTAGGACTATATGGGGTGGTTCATTACTCCTACACATGATGAGAAATCTATTGACAACCACCCCACATTCTTATTAACCATGGTTTTCTATATATAAGTTTTTGTTTTTATTTTTCTTAGTGTTTTTAGTCTTTCTAGTTAGATGTTAATTTTCTTTGAGTTGAGTCTTTTTCTTTGGTTTTCATTTTTGTTTGCTTCTTTTCTCTTTTAGTCATGCCAGTCCAGGGGTTATGTGCAATCAAAAACTCATTCTTGATGCATTTCATAAACAACTCCTAGTGGTTTTGACTTTTAGGGAGAAGTATTTCTTTGTCAAACTGTTTAGATGTTTTTTTTTCTTATACCAATTGGAGAATGGATGTTACTTTCAGTCGTAAAGGACTTATAGTCATGAATTCAGAATTGTAGATCAATAGTTCTCAACACTGCAGATTTAAAGATTAACTATCTTGGTGTTTTTAAATTAAGGTTGACAACTATAACAAGGGATAGTTCAAACTTGTCAATTCAAAAAAATGGTATTTTCAAGAAACTACTAAGGTTACTATCTGGTGTGAGAGTTTCCAATGTTTTTAAAAGAGGAATACAAAGGTTACCAAACTAAGGAAAGAATCTAAGAAATGATACCAATGCCTTGGCCACATAATCTAAGCATGGTCAAGGTATACAATGAAAACAAAAAAAGAATGATGTTGTTAAGAATGAAATATTCCACAATGTCTGAGAAGGATACTCTGACAATAGGGATATGCCCTCCAAAATGGCTATCTAGTACTTATACAAATTGCTTCATGGAAGAATTAAATGGAAACATGCAAGCTTTGTGAAGTAGGATTCAAAAGATTACTCAAGACCTAAAATGCCAAAAATAATAACTCATTAAGAGCCCTCTAAATGGATTTTCTCATCTGCATAGTTAATGATTGATAAACATGATCTATGAGAATTCTTAATGAATGAACTCATGGAGTGGAAGATTGTTTCTAAGTTGCCAATTGATCATGATAGACTGGACCTTGAAGGGTCAAAGGAAATGAATACACTTTGCACACACTGAGCTTGAAGATTCAAGATTCTAAAATCTTGAATATAAAAGAACTTGAAAGTTGTTTGAAGTGCATGGGATTCAGTTGTTATTTCATACATGTAGCCCATTTTCACTATATATGCCATTTTCAGTTGTTATTTTTTATATAGTGAATTAGAAGTACAACACTTTTTTAACCCCTTTTTTTATCCTTTAAACATATAACTGGATTTTTTTTTGCATGCATGTAAACATATAAAAGAACATAAAATCAATCACATGCAATAACATGTAACACCAGAATTGATAACACAAAAACCCTCCATGAATAAGAAGTTAAAACCGGGGTGGGGATGATACCCAAAAATATCACTACAACAATCAATGTTCAACCACTTTTGATGGTTTTCCCTGTGAAAGGTCCACCCTAATAAAGGCTTTACATTGTGTCAATAGTGACCTGGTTAGAAGATTTACAAACTCTTACATGAAGTGCCACCCTGATAAAGGATTTATAGTAGGTTTTTAAACCCACCTAATTCAATAGGACTTTCATGACCTTTTCCAAATGTTCTCCTACCTAGCTGTTAAGCTAACCTATCAACATATGATTTTAACCTCTAATACAATTGTGAGAGAGTATTAGAACATTTGACTTGATTGAATGCAATCACAAATTGCTGGATTTAGGTACTATATTTTCTCTTCTCATTCTAATCCTTGCTTGATTTGATCTCTAAATGTATCCCCTGCTTTGTTCTGATGAATTAGATGTATATTTTCAATCCATTTCACTAAGTCCTTTGACACCTTTATTAATTGCTCTATTCTACAATTTGATAACTCCATCAATAACCTTCTCAAATTTTGTCTTCACAATCTCAACAACTTCTTCAACAAGTTCAATATGGTGTCATGGTCTCCTTAGAAAAATATTGTGGACTTAGGGTTTACTATGCATTCACAGACTTGAAATTCATGCTGAAATCCTTTGTTTTCACCTATTGGTTGCATGCTATCTCCAATTTTTTGATTGGCTGCATGTTGATTTCCTAGGTAATTGCAAGGATTTGATCTTATCTTCTTATGCTTTTGTGAGTCATGCAATTTTTTTTTTACATCTTAGTTTGTAATGGCACAAACTCTTATGTTTATCCTGAGTTACTTGGTACATATTGTATTCCTGATACTTAGCAGATACTATTTCTAGATTGCTCAACATCTACTACATTTCTAGTTTTCTCATCACCTATTATATCCTGATTTCCTCAGCACTTGTTATATCTATGTTTGCTTGGTACTTGTTATATCTTGTATTTCTCAGCACATGAATGTTCCTGGATCACTCGACATAGATTGTGTACTTGGCATATATAGTGAAAATAGGCTACATTGAGTAAATAGATCTCATCTCTCCAAATGGATTGAAACCATTAGTTGCAAAAGAAAGCTTGAGATTTTGAGGTCCTTCTTTAAAGTGTGGGAACTTTCCCTCTATGTCCACAAATTTTGAGCCATCCCCAGGAATTCAAATAATGTCATCTCAACCTCTATTGTGTGCATGGTAATCCATAAATTATACCAAGCTACTACACCTCAATAATCTTTTAAGAGGTGAAATAATGGGGATGTAACAAAGAACCTTGCGAGGCACCCTTTTGTCACTTGATCATCTCAATATCTACTCATATGGAATTTGGATAATTCTATTTCATTTTCATATTCATTATGACAAATAACATGATCTTTAGGATAGACCTCTATTTCTTCATACTCTATTCCAATATGTTTCATAGTGGCACATAATTCTTAGTATGACTGAGGGAGAACATTTTATGGTGGTAAGAAAAAGTCACCTATCAATCTATAAGAAAAAATACAAGTACTTAGTATAAAAAATCTTAATGGTACATGTTTCACCTTTTATAGAATTTAATGATGTATATGACAAATCTTAACATACGTGACATTGTTGTGTTGGATGAACCTTTGTAACCTTCAAATTCACCAACAACAATACAAAAAAGAGAAGAGTTGACTGGGATCCTTTGTAAATGGCAATGTTTTCCTTCTAAAGTAGAAGTATATCATGGATGATGTCATTTTTAGCCTCATTATAATCATCATCATTATTAGTAGTAGCAACATCAACAATAGTAGCACTAGTACCAAATGTGTCATAGATCAATGCATTTGTACCATCAACTTCAAATGTGTTTTCTGGCACATGATCATCATCTTCCATGGGATCATAATCTTCAACTTCATTATTCACAACTCCATGTTCCTCCATATTCACATCTTCATGTTCCTCTAAGATGTAGTGGTCCATATCATGTACTACCCTATGAAGATTGACCTATATAGAAAATCATGATAATCAAACCCCCTTCCATGGTTCATATGTATATTAATTATAAAAACCATATAAAAAACTTACTAATGGATGAAAATAAAACCCCCCTTCAATGTGACCATTCTCCCTACAATATCTTTAATTGTTTTGATTTTGATTCTTCTTGTCCCTAAGCTATTACAACTCTTGCAAGGACAATAATAGTTATCATTGCCTTCTTTTTGATAGTTAGACAACAATCTAGCAATTGTCTCCCTATTTTAATCAAATTTCCTTATATTATCTAACACGACCCATGTTCATGTGAATAACTTTTCTTGTACCCTTATTAAATTGGTTGTGCTTGCTAGATCTATCATTGATAACCATTTCAACATACGCATTAATATTAGAGAGAAAACATTGAAAAAACTATTGGACATGTTTTACTTAATGTTTATATCTGGACATAAGGTTTTGAAGATAGTAGAATTATAGAAAGGTTTAGTCTTTTAGAAACTGCTTTTCATCTAGGAATTACATTAGATCTCTCTAGAATTTGTCATCTATCATGCGTGATTCTAATCTAAAAACCCATATGAAACTAATAGTTGTTGTGGGTTTAGCAAGAATTAAATATGGTGTTCAATTAAACTCTTAAGTGGTTGGAAAACTCAGAAACAAATTGGGGAAATGCATTTCACCTCAACTTGCTTAAATTCATCATTATTCCTTTTTAACATCCCACCTTTGCATTTCATCCCTATTCAAGTTAACTAAAATTCGGGTTAACTAAAGTTCTACATGCTAATAGAACATAAAATTTTACAAAAGTCATATGAAAAAATTAATCCCTTTATATTTTTTCCAAACTAGGAATACCATCAAAGATTTATCAATGAAAGGAGTAGATTTCTTGAGAAAAATCAATATATTGATATCAACAGGAATATGAAATTTAACAAAAGATGGATTTATCACAAATAATTTCCTAATGAAAAATATCATTAAATAGATTTAACATTAAAAAAGAAAGGAATCAAGAAGCTGGGTCCATTAAAACACAAACAGTAATGGACAATGTATCATGAAAGTTAAAAAATCTAGATTAAGAGATGTTCTCAAGATGTCCTATCGATTATCTTATTATAGATTTTATTGAAGATTTGTTCTTATCTAAATAGGATCAATATCGATATTGTGTTCTAAGAACACCCAACCCACCATAATACCAGTTTGGAGATAACCATAATACCAATTTGGAGATAATATTGTAATACAATAATGATAATTCTAAGTGAAATAGTTAGAGAGGGAAAGAGTGCATCAAAAAATTCAAAAACTAGGAGCAAGAATAGTATGCATCCTATTTGTTGATAGAGTAACACAAAAAAATGTCAATGATGCCCTAAGGAAATTGTAATGCACTTCTTTGAGTAGCACAATTTCTTGTAGTACATATGCATCCTCCTAGCTCATGTTCTCCCTAGATCCTTTTCACACACAACTACATTTGGGGATTGGAAAATGACAAATGCAGAGCAAGGGTACAACATCACGGCATTGACATGGAAGAATTGGCATCTCTAACTAGTATTGGCATCTTTCAACTCCCTCCAACTCTTCCACCACACTCTTTCAACTCCTTCACATCTCTCCACATGGGAATGATCATTGTTGACCAAATGGGGAATGTGTTTTTTTTCTTTATAATCACAACATCAGGGGCACTTGGAAAAAAAACATAAAAATCAAACACAAATAACACTACCATTAGAAATTGTCATTATAATTTGACCCCAAATGTCATATTGTAAATATTTGGAGGCATTTAGAAAGAGACTTAAGAAATAAGTTTTTAGAGAAGGACATTTCTAATAGGAACTAGAGCACTCTTTAACACCTCTTCTCTAAATGATCTCAATGATTATAGTCTCCTAGAATATGAGGGGTCTCAATAGTCTACAAAAGAAGATGATTGTAATTAACCTTACTAAAAATCTTAACTAGGATATTGTTGTAGTACAATAAATAAAAATTCCTTCTACCTCTTCTTGGTGCTTAGCAAGTAAATCTAGTCTAGATTACTCTATTTTTCTATTAACTCTAATGGTACTTTAGGTAGGCTAGCCATTCTTTACAGGTCAATCCTCTTGACTAGCTCTAATTTTGGCCATGGAAAATATGTCCAGCATATGGTCTTTTCTCACAATAACATAGACCTAGAGTGGAATTGTTGACATTATGACTAAATTGTTTTATTAGTGACTCACACTTAGTCAAATGGTTAGTATTTGCAGAGCTTATCTTGTTGTTTATAGTGTTAATTGAGTAATTTAGGTGCTATTGAGTTCTATAGTTGCTACTAAGTTCCAAAATTAGTATTTAGTTCACATTGAGTAGTAACTACCAAGTTGATGAGTATCAGTGCAAACCAAGCTTCATAGTATTTATCAAGTTGTACAATGAAAACTGTGGTCTTTAATGTTTGCCAAGTTTGTAGCATCAATGATGTGAATATAGCTTTGAGCAAGCCAATAAGTGTGAACCAAGTGATTTAGTTTATACTAAGCTTACATTGTCAATGTTGATCAGGTCTTGTAGTGTCAATGAAATGTCCCTTTTCTGATTTTTATATGATATTTCATGCCTCTAATCAGATTTTCAAGATCAAACAACCAATATCACAAAGATCCACCAAATTTCTCAAGAATCCCCAAATCGGGTATGCCAGAAATAGTGCCAAAAGTTTCACAACTTCACAAATTATTAATAAATCTGAAAATGGATATTTTTACAGAAATTTCAACAGCATAAAAGCCTAAAAAATGAAATTTCCAAATTTGTATAGCCTTTACACAACAGTTAACAAATGTAGGACAAAAACTATGCACATCGGGCTCCTGAAATTAACACAAAAATGCCCGAAAACACCACAAAAACAATAATAATCTATCTCAGAAGTTTAATAAATTTCCAATACATATATTCAGCTCTATTTTAACATTTAAAAGTCTGATATACAGAAGCAACCCAAACTGATATGAAATACTCAACTGAAAACACCAAACTCATACAAAAAACACACCCGAAAACTCACAAATCTGCACTGTTCAGCACAAAGGAAAACTTTGTATGAGCATGCACATGGAATGGCTTCAAACTCCCATCCTTAGCCTTCCTAGAAACCTACAAAATCCCATTCTTGGGTCTCCTTGGAAACCTGCAAACTCGCGTTCTTGGGTCTCCTTCTCCATAGGTTTGGCAGCCTCTGAAGAATAACAAAGAATGAGCAAAAATCAAGTTTTGGAATCAGCCCAAAATGCCTCCAAACCCCTTAGAAGAGGGCATAACCATAACTCACATCCAAGAGAGGTTAATGAAACATATTTTAATAATAATTTTCATTTATTAGTCCAACGGTTTCCAAAGATTAACCCCCTTTTTTCGAAACTTCACTTTCTTGGGCCTACCTGACTTAACAAAGATTATTATTTTTTAATTATTTGAAAAGGGGACATGACAAGTCCTCCCCTCCCAAACATTTCTTTTCCTCAAGCAATGGCTAAACAACAAACCAATCAATCCACCTGGATCCCAAATGTAGTCATGAACTATACTACTACCAATTAACATAGGCTCTTGCAATATCCTCTGCAATATGACCAAGAGGAATCCATAATCAAACTAACAATTATAGCTCAACCAAACTCCAAAATCACCACTACCACAGTCAAAAACCCATGATACACAAACTCTTAGAACATTAGAACCCAAGTAAAGTGGACAAATCAAACTACCAACACAGTAAATACCATCAATGCATCCCACTAGCCTATATGGAATGTACAATCCAACTCTGCAACAATGGTGAATGCTCTCAAATGAAACTGTACCAAGTATGGAGAATCCACACACTGTACAACTCCTGCAGTCAACACAACTCTGCAAATCACCAGCCACTATCTCATAACCATAACTCCCATGGACTGCTGATGGTGAAAAGACATTACAAGATAAAGAGTAAGAAATGGAATCCAAACCAAATTTGCCTGCCATCAACTCCTCAAGAAAAGGATCAAATGCTAACTGATGTACATACTCTGCAATATAATGTTGATTAAAAAAACCAACCTCAGTCAACAGCTCACCATGAATAAGCGATACAATCCACTGTGACTGATCACTAGCTAAGTCAGGAGATGTCATAGCCAAAGGAGTAGAATCAATAACAACACCCATTGAAGCATCACTCCCAAACTCCTGCTCTAAGTCACATATTATCAAGCTGCCAACTGTAGAACCTATCACCATGTCATGCCCATCACAACTCTCATCTTGAGGCATCAAACTGTCCTATAACTGATGATAAGCACTAGGAACCAAAGTACATCTCTGTATCATCATCTCATCAACATGGTCATCAAAGGTAAATTGATGAGCGTACCTCATAGT
Source organism: Cupressus sempervirens (assembly GCA_028749045.1). Taxonomy (NCBI): domain Eukaryota; kingdom Viridiplantae; phylum Streptophyta; class Pinopsida; order Cupressales; family Cupressaceae; genus Cupressus; species Cupressus sempervirens. Next base: position 671,921,065 of record CM053787.1, read on the forward strand.
GTAATACCGATAGAATTCGCCAATATCAGTCAGTGGCTTAGACTGTAATCTAGATGAAACTAACTGCAATTGATCATTAACCATGTTGGAACTGACTACTACCTTCGAAGATATCACCAAGGGAGTAGTATTACTAGCAGGAACCATGCCAACTGCCAACTCACCAACATCACACATGATCTTTGATACATCTCTAGTCTTCGTGCCATTAGTACTAGAGGCCACCACTATGTCAGGCATACAACAATCTGCTACAACACCCAACTCAACTGAACCTGACTCTAGTAGGAATGAACCTGATATGCCAATGTTAGTATCAACGATGGATGCATCCCCATCTCCATTGTCTCTGACAATCTCAGCCATGGACATCCTTGGATCACCAAACACCACAGCTTGTGACTGTATAGAATCAGGTAAAGATTGTAGTCACTCTAACTCCATCGTCACCTTAGCCAAATGAAATTGTGACTCCTTGAAATCCAACAGTGTACTCTCAAGAATCTTAGAAGTCACCTCAAGCTGCTCAGTAAGCTCACTCACCTCATCTTCCTTGGCCAACAATGCATCATATCCTGTACTGCCCCACTCCATAAGATAATCTCTGTTGGCTACCAACTACATATAATTCTATCTCAAAATCCAAATAGCCTCCCATAAAGAGTGGATCTCTATCAAGGAAAGATAACTGTCTTCCTGCTCATCACTACTAGAAGAACCCCATCCATAAACTGCTAACAACTGACGAGCAGCATCGAAATGCTGGCAAATGATAGCAATGTCTCGGTCACTAAATCTCAACTAATTAGACACATGATGGCACTGGCTTGACTGCCTCCTACCAATCTCCTCTGATGCACTGTCTAAACGAGTATCCTCAAAGTTACTAGTCTCTAGAGTATTACCATCCATATCTTGTGAATCAAATCTAAAGCTCATATCAACATATGGAGTATCAAAAACATTAGCATTTCTGTCCAACTCCTCTATACCCAAGGAAACTAAGTCTTCAAAACTGCCCACTGCATCCTCTTGGATGTCATCAATGCCAATATGATCCTGGGACTCATCTATACACACTACCAAATATGAAATATCATCAACACATTCCAGCAAGTATGGTCAACTGGATATATGAACAAAGCCCAACATCGGTGTATAAAAACTAATACCAACATCGGACAAGATACTGGCACAAGAAAAGACAACACCGTGTAATCTACTAATCAAATCCATGATAGCACCCAAACAAACACTGCTACCAAAAAGTGTTAAAGATCTCCAGTCAACTGAATCCCAAATGCCAATATAACAATCTAGAGTCCATATTCGTAAACTAGAATCAACTGGTAACTCAAGAAAACTCCTCACCTGAGTAATATGACCAATACCAACTAACTCCAAATACCTATCATGATGAGATAATGAAGTCACAATACTATCTTTGTTCACCTTCAGCTGGCTGGACAAATCATGTGAAGTACTACCAGCCTCAACCTCATGTGATGAAGCATCTAACTATGCTTGGTACTCTTTCTTAGCAAAGTCATGAATGCTCAATGTCTTCTCATCTCTACCAGGTATCTCGCCATCCTCCACAACAACATCCTCATAATCATCATCTGAACCCACTACACTGTAGTCACTGCCTGTTCTAACTATACCATCCTGAATACTTGTGGCATCACCCTTTGACGACCTGTAAACAATTGTCTCAATTTGAGTATCAAGTTGACCATTACTATCAATTTGTGTAATATCCTTTCCCACCACCTCCTATGGCAGAGTAGAATCCGAGACCTCTACTTGGCTATAAGCTAGTTTCTCAAACTCCTCATGCAAATTCTTGGTAATTGTGTCATCTGTCCTATGAGAAAATTTGCCAAATAGAAATCTAGTCAACTTATCCACCTTAGCTGGGTTGAAAAACATGTCATTCATCATATGGTGGGGCTCAACCAACTGTTTAGACATATCATGGCTTATTTTCATAAGTTTATCTCGAATGTCTAAATAACCATCCTTTGTACTATTTTGACTCTGGACATCAATTGTCCAAGATCGTGTCCTCTGAGACTCTGTACTATACCTGTCCATTCTAGATAAAGTAGAGTGTAACCCCAATAGGATATAACTTCTTCAAACACCAAGAACTAACATGCAAATGATTAGAAGTAGCATGCAACCATAGATTTTGACATGCAACTGATTAGAAGCAACATGCAACCACCAAATTCACCAAGAACTAACATGCAAATGATTAGAAGTAGCATGCAACCATAAATTTTGAAATGCAGCTGATTAGAAGCAACATGCAATCATAAATTATGACATGCAAGATCTGGGTAGTTGTCAAAACTGACATACAAGATCTGGGTAGTTGTCAAAACTGACATGCAAGATCTGGGTAGTTGTCAAAACTGACATGCAAGATCTGGGTAGTTGTCAAAACTGACATGTAAACTTCTACAATGACCAAATTCACCAAGTAGCATGCAACCATAAATTTTGACATGCAGCTGATTAGAAGCAACATGCAACCATAAATTATGACATGCAAGATTTGGGTAGTTCTCAAAACTGACATGCAAACTTCTACAAACCCTCAGGCTGGAAAGATCATAGCTCTGATACCACTGAAATGTCCCTTTTCTGATTTTTATGTGATATTTCATGCCTCTAATCAGATTTTCAAGATCAAACAACTAATATCACAAAGATCCACCAAATTTCTCAAGAAACCCCAAATTGGGTATGCCAGAAATAGTGCCAAAAGCTTCACAACTTCACAAATTATTAATAAATCTGAAAATGGATATTTTTATAGAAACTTCAACAGCATAACAGCCTACAAAATGATATTTCAAGATCCATATAGCCTTTACACAATAGTTCACAAATGTAGGACAAAAACTATGCTCATCGGGCTCCTGAAATTAACACAAAAATGCTCGAAAACACCACAAAAAAACTAATAATCTATCTCAGAAGTTTAATCACGTCCCAATATATATATTCAGCTCTATTTTAACATTTAAAATTCTGATATACAGCAGCAACCCAAACTGATATGAAATACTCAACTGAAAACACCAAACTCATACAAAAAACACACCCAAAAACCCACAAATCTGCACTATTCAGCACAAAGTCAAACTCTGTATGAGCATGCACATGGAATGGCTTCAAACTCTTGTCCTTAGATTTCCTAAAAACCTGCAAACTCCCATTCTTGGGTCTCCCTAGAAACCTGCAAACTCTCGTTCTTGGGTCTCCTTCTCCACAGGTTTGGTAGCCTCTGAAGAATAACAAAGAATGAGCAAAAATCAAGTTCTGGAATCAGGCCAAAATGCCTCCAACCCCTTTAAAAGAGGGCATAACCATAACTCACGTCCAAGACAGGTTAATGAAACATATTTTAATAATAATTTTCATCTATTAGTCCAACGGTTTCCAAAGATTAACCCCCTTTTTCCGAAACTTCACTTTCTTGGGCCTGCCTGCCTTATCAAAGATTATTATTTTTTAATAATTTGAAAAGGGGACATGATAGTCAACCAAGTTATTTACTTTATATTCTAATTTTCATAGTGTTCATTGAGCTACCAATGTTGATCGAATTTAGACTACTTGGAAGCGAGTAGTATGAACTAAGGTTCTACATCTACTGAGAGCATGATGATGTTGAGTGTTGAGAATGGTTGTTGAGTATCAGAACCTCACCAAGTTTTTCTTCAAAACTTTAATACCAACAATTAAGCCAACTTTGTGTATTTTGGTGAAACTTGTATTGTAGTTGACTTTGATGAATTATAACTTGGATTGGTATATATGTAATGTATTGTATCACATCCAAATAAGAAATAGAAGAATATATAATTTAGATGTAATAAGAGCAGGCGTACAAATTAAAAGGGCTACAAGTAGTATAAGGAGTAGAATAGATCTATCTATCACAACAAGGTGATAATTACACTCCAAAGGGATCTCAACCAACAAATCAGAGTTGCGGATCAAATATTAGCTACTAATTCATCCTAATAGGTGGGACAGTTAAATCCTTTCACAAGGTAGACTTAACAGTCTTTTACAAATCTCTTTAGTGAGTGCGTACTTCGTTGTTGTTTTGTAAATCCTTTGACAAGGTGGACCTACCCGTCCTTATTGCTAACAAGGTAGATCATTAGAAGTGATCAATTGTAAGCCTTAATCAACCAACTTTATACTGCAGTACTAAAGCTTGTGGGTATTATCCTCACCCTAGTTTTACTTTCTATTTGGAGGGTTTATAGGTTACCATATCTTGTGTCAAAGTGTTATGAATGTTTTAATTCTTTTAGTTTTTCATACATACAATTAGATCATAATAAATATTAAGGATTATTTGGTGAAGTAAGAATAAGCTTTACTAGTTCCTAATTCACCCCTCCCCTCTCAGTAATCTAGCCTATCCTATATTTCCAATAGGAATTTGACTAAAGTGTATGACATAAATGTGGTTGGAGAAAGGAAGAATTATTAGGATAAATTCCTTTCGGTTAGTAAGGACAATAAGTCTAATCATTCGATGGTAATGGGGGGTTTCAAAACACCTCTTTTCCATTTTGAAAAAATGGTTGTATCATCATTTTTTCTGACTCAATGCTAGATCTTCATAAATTTATCTCAAAGGGGAAGCTCTAGGATTTAGACATGTAGGGTAGGAGTTTTACATGGTACAACATGCACTCTTGAAATAACTTGATCGAAGGTAGGTTAGATAGATGGATTCTTTCCCTAAATTGGAACATCACTAATGATTTCTAGATTCTACTATTTCAGATTTGGGTTTGATCACCATCTAATTTTATGCAAATTGACCCCCTTAGTACAAGAAGATAAATATCCTTTCTAGTTTAAAACGATGTGGAGTCTTAACTTGGATTTTCCCAATCTTTTCAAAGAATGGTGGAATTATAAACTTATTGGTACTAACATGTTTTAACATGTTCATAAAGTTAAAATACTAAAGGAGTACCTTAAACAATGGAATAGATTATTCTTCGGAAATATTTTTTTAGCAAAAAAATATACAAAGGACAATTTACATTCTTTACAAAAGGAGAAATAATCTATGGGATTGGACCAGTAAAGGGACAAGATGTAAAAGTATCTTTTTTTATCTCCATAATACCATTCTTAATGTGGAGATTTTTTCAAAATAAGCTTCCAACATTCAATTGATCTAGGAAGGAGACCAAAAATCCATATTCTTCCATCAATCTATTTTAAAGCATAGGAAAAGGAACTTGATTAAAGAGTTAGCTATAAAGAAAGGAAAAATTATGGATAAGGTAGAATTCAAGTAGAAGTTGGTCTCTCACTTTTAGGACATTTTTACCCAACCCTCCAATCATCCTTTAGAAGCTCGAATATCCAATTTTATTGACTGTGTTTCCACTTGTATCCTCCCTGAATATCTATTGGTGTTAGAGAAACTTATTACTACATATGAGGTTAGAGCTGCAACCTTTATCCTAAGACCCCACAAGCTTGGAATTGATGGAACTTTCCCCCACTATTCTTGCCAAAATACCATAGGATAGTGGAAAAAGATGTGTTTTGGGAAGCCAAAGACTTTTAAACTTTAGTGGCTACGTGGTACATGATCAACACTACCTTTATAGTTCTCATTCCAAAGGTGGTTGGGGCCAATTATATGAAGCATTTTGGAGCTATTGGCCATTTTAATACCATACATAAGATTCTTTCCCAATTTATGGTTTCTTGCATGAGAACTTTTCTTGACCTCTCTATCCACCCTCGACAAAAAGGCTTTGTCCTTGTAAGGAAAAAAATTAATTCTATCCTTACAGTTCATGAAGTGATTCACTCTATGGATAAAGTAATAAAATAAAGTATGATTCTCAAGCTTGAAATTTCTAAATCTTATGACATGGACTTTGGGGCTTTCTAATTGAGGTCCTTAAGAATAGGATTTAGAGGGAGAATCCTTTAGTTGATGGGTGAATGCTTCAAAATGGCTACATTCTTTGTGTCGGTTAATCGTTCCCATAAGGGTTTCTTTAGCATTTCAGGTTATCTAATACAAGGGTTTCCTTTTTCTTCTCATCTCTTTATCATTTGAGATGATGTTCTTGGTAGAAATCTTAGTAGGATCATGGACACTAGTACTATCAAAGGCTTGAAAACCTCATCTATGGTGAAGACTCTTTTGCACTAGCCATTTGTGGATGACAACCTAATGGTTGGAGAAGCTACTATAGCTAAAGATAAAGCCTAGAATAATAATCTAGAGGTTTGTTCCCTAGCTATAGATCAGATATTAATTTTTTCTAAAAGTGATATGTACATTTATAATACCCCCTAGAGGATCCAAATTTGAATAGCTTTTACTATTCGTCGCTAGATTGCTCAACTTTTTATAGTACATCTTGGTATGCCCTTGAATTTGGATTTGATGGACAATAATGTTTGTTGTAATTTTCTAGAAAGAATTTAGTTAAAATTAGTATCTTGGAAAGGATCTATTCGAAGTAATGCTAGGAAACTCTAGATGCTCACAAGAGTTCTATAAAGCTCTTCTTAATATGTATTGTCCATATTTCATATGCCAATTCTTTGTACCAAAAATGATGTATGTTATAATAGAAATTTCATATGGGTTGGATTAGAGGACAAGAAGAGGATATCTATTGTAAAATGGGAAATGGCCTACTCTCATAGTGATCAATGATACCTAAATATAGGGGACTCTGACCATATGAACTTTTCCTTAATTTTGAAGGTTGGATGGAATGTGATGAATTTAGATTTTGAATGGGAAAAGATTTTAAGAGGTAAGTATCTCAATAATGAAAATAGGATCAAAATTCTAAGGAAATCCTTATTTTGGCATTGACTATTTAGGATAATTTGAATAAGACCATCTCTCTCCTGTCGCAAGGTTCCTCCCGTTAGTTGGGTGATGGGACAATTATGGATTTTTGGACAAATGCTTGGGTAGATATGCATGCATTTTACTTTCATCTTATGTTCTTGTCTCTAAAGGATGTGCTTACTAATAGAATGGGATTAATGGTTAGGGAGTATTGGGAAATAATGGCTATAGGGTAATATGGAAGATAGAGTTCAATTGGTTTGAAGATTCTTTTAAATGAGTTACCTTTCAAAATTAATTCATTTGAATACCTTAATATTTTATGGAATAGACCAAATGGATGAAGTGGTCTAGAAAGATTCCAAATTGGGAGATTATACTATTAAAAATTATAGATGAAGTTGTCTAGAAAAATTTCAAATTGGGAGATTATATATCTCCATAGAAAGATATATGGAGGATTCAAAATTTGGGATGACCCTTTGTTGATCCTAGTGGAGTCATACAAAGTGATCTATCATGATTGTGCATTAATGATATTTCCATTATTACTATTTATGGGGTCTATTTACCAAAAATATTTTATGACCTAGATTGCTAATTTAGTTTTACAGTTTAATGTAACTACCAAGAGAATTGAGTTTGAGTTTCTTTTCTTTTGTGGATTTGTTAGAGATTGAACCTATATTTTTTTCTACTTTCATTAGAACAAAAGGATGTAAGGAGACTCTTATCATATTGAGCATAATGAATGTAGAGAGTACCACAAAGACAAGGAGCTATGGGAGACCCTTGAAAAGCAAGGAATAAAAAAATAGACTATAGACATGAAGGGCTATAATATAGAATCATGGAATCATGGGATGCTAGTAAGATTACAATGGGATGTGTCCCATTTGTTATCATGCCAGAGTCCATCTCTACCATTACTGCATTGAGTATGGAAGGGGTCAAGATTCTATGAAATACTAAATATCTTTCAAAGATGTCAGGGAGTATTTTTGAGAGTTAGGTAAAAAAGTAACTAGGTTACATCACATGTTTAAGAAAGAGATGATGTAAGGGGTTTGGCTAGCCTTGGTGAAGGTGCTTATTGAATGTGTTCCTTGTAAAGGAAGCTACACAAAGATTCATTCATGCATTTTTCCTATGTTGAATAATTTTGGTAGGAATAATCTTTTTTAACCTCCACTCATGTTGGATACTATCCTTGAGAAACAATCACCTTCGAATTTGGAACATTATTGTTTAGATATTTACCTTCTCACTTCTTCTAATGATGAGCCCCCTTTCTCCATAATCACTCTTGTCCCTTACATGTGGTTGATTCTTAGGAAGCCATAATTTTTTAAGATAATTTTTCATTCCTTCATAATTATAGAAACGTGTGTTAGTGGGCAAGTCAAAAAATAGTGTATCACCTAGGAAACTACCAACATTTTTGTATGGATATAGTGGGATAGAGGTCCTTCTCCTAGATTATGTGCTTAATAATATTTTTTGTGGTTTTTCTTTGATTCTAGTGGGAAAGTTCATGTGTTTCAGACTTACAATTGAAATGGTCAAGAAATGGGTATCAAGGAAATAGATTTTGAAAAACTCAGCGAAGGTGGCTTCTGTAGAAGATGCTCTTTCTTTTATTAATTTATTGTTGAAGATTAACATAAACATGTTTTGGTGGGAATATGGATTTAAGGAAATAACTATTTGGATCTAGCAAAATAGAAGATGGGTTTTGACCCTAGTATTGATCCCAATAGAATGGCCCTAGTTTGGCATTAAATTCTTGAAATTCCCATGGAATACTATGACAAAAATAATTTAAGATGGTTTGGGAACTCTTTCGAACATATCATCAAGAAAGATTGTATAAGTTTCCAAAAATATTATCTTGGGTTTTTCAAATTTAATGTTAATGTGGTTATTAATAAACTCCTCCCTAACAACATTTCTTTAAGATCCAAGTGGGGCTTATGGATACAAGATCTTATTTATGATAATGTAGATTTACACTCCCAAAAATGTAAGAGGTATGGTCATTTCATACAAACTCCAAATCCAATTCCCATGATGAGGAGAAGATGAAAGGTAAGATCTCCTTAGCTAGATAATTTATTTGGGAGATAGTGACCTGAGCTATTCTTCCGGAGCATCTCCAAATCTACCTAATCCCTAAGAGTATGGGTGATTTTGGGCAATAGGCTAATGGTGAGTTTGGATATGAGGATAATTATATATATGGATACCATTTCTTTGAGAGTATTGATAATATGTTTTCTTCTCCTTATAATTATTGGAGAATGGAGGAAAATAATGGAAGGCTAGAAGAGGGGGAGATCCCTTTAGATTATAAGGCATGAGCTTCAGCTTCTAAAAACCCTAAAATTGTGTCTATAGATTTAGATGTGGCAGTTTTGGGTTCTAAGATTCTAGTAGTGGTTTCCAAGGTCTGATATGATCATTCTCCATTCTCCACTCCACAAACTGGTGTGGTGAATATAGGGAGTCTTCCCTTGATGTCCACCCATTGGATCGATTATCTATCCCTAAAGGGTATACCAATGGTCTCTTTACCTTGTTGTGAAAAAATTGTTATGCCTGCTTCAACTCCCCTCACTTCTACAGTGGATAATGGGGGATGTAGGTTCCCAAAATAAAAACTCATGGACTGCCAAAGGATGATGTGGGCTTGGAGAATAGAAATAGAAGACCACTAGTAGGAGTGAAAATGATTAAGGTGACTTCTTGTGAGATAGCCTAGGGGAAGCAATAGAACCTGAAAGACGTCGATAAAGTAAAAAAATTAAGTTCATTGCATGGAACAAGAGGGGGTTCAATAGTCTTCAAAAAAAATTTTCTTTGAAGAAACTAATTTTTGGTTACGAGTTTGATATTATTTGTGTATGAGAGGTTAACATGAATAAGCATGATTTTGATAGAATGTGAAGACATAAATGACATGGTGCTAAGTATGCTTATACTGAAGCAATGTGTATATCAAGGGGGATTGTGACTATGTGGAATCCTAAGAATCTTAATGGGAAAAAGATTCATATTCACCCCCACTTTATGTTACTGGATTTTACTAAAAAAGTATGTAATTGGGTTCTTTTTAATTTTTATGCTCTAAATACCCAAGGGGAAGATTATACATTTGGAAGGAGTCCTCTATATGTATTTCTAACTACAATGGAGCCAAAATTATGTGTGAAGGATTTTAATATACATTTTTACCCCTCAGAGAAACTAAGAGGTGTAAAGGACTACTTGGAAAGTATATATGATCTCTAGGGGTTCTTCAAGAGGTATTCCTTGATTGACATGGACTCGCATAGATTCCCCCTAACCTAGTTTATTAATTGTCTAGTTCATAACCTTGTACAAGTTAGGCTGAATAGGGTTATTCTCTTAGCAGATTAGGATTTCCTCCCCTTCACCTTATTACAAGAATTTTTTAGGACTATTTCTGACCACTCTATGCTCCTATTCAACTAGGTTGGTCAGAAGATGAATAGGAATAAATCCTTTAGATATTATATAACTATACTATACTAACCAATAGTAGAGTATTAGGGTTTAAGGTATTGTTGTGTATCACATAGGTAGAAAGATCAAGAATATAAGAAGAAAGGTTGTGGGATGGAACATGTCATCCTTAAAAAATATTTTGAAGAACAAGAAGGAAATCAAAGAGAAATTAGAAGAGATTCAAGGGGTATGAGAACATCCCTCTATTGCTACCCATGAGGAGGAATAGTAGTATCCTAGGATATAGAAGTTGATAAAACTGAGAGAATATTTTTTTGGAAGTAGATATCTCATGTTGAATGTCTAACTAGAGGAGATGGTAATACACCATTTTTCCATAGGTTGGCCTCTAAATAGAATAATGGGAAACCCAATATGAAAATTTTAAATGACAATAATGTTGGACTTACTAGTGAGGAGGATATTGGGGCCTAGGATACCATATAATTCTAGGAGGAATATAACCCACCTCCTTTGAATGTGGATCCACCTATAGATAAATCCCTACTTAGTATTATCATCCCCATGATAGATGATAGGATGAATCAAGATTTGAATAGAAAAATTGAAAAGAGGACGTCAAGGAAGTCATCTTTTCCATGGAAGTGCATAAAGCCCTAGGGCCTAATGGATTTCCCCTAGCCTTTTTGCAAGAATTTAAGGACATCATCAAGTATAATCTAATACATGTCACACATGATTTCATTAGGACTAGTAGAATCTAGAATGAACTGAATTTGAATTATATTATTCTAGACCCTATGACATAGGATCTAGTTAGATTGGAGGAATTTAGGAAAATCGGCCTCAGGTGAGTTCTTCAATTCCACGAGGGGTTTACACCAATGAGACCCTCTATTGTAACATTTTTTTATTATGGTGGCTAGGATATTGAGCCAAAATCTCCTTTCAATTTATAAGAAGTGAAAGATCTACCAAATTTATATTTAGAAGCCTCGAGACAACACATCAATTATTATAAGAGTGTGCTTTATTTCTTCAACACTAATATTATTCTCTAGCATCAACTTACTAGAAAACTTAAATATCAAGTTACTTCCCTTGAAACTTATCTTTCCCTTTCCCTAACTTTGAAGGAACTCTCCTCTCAATTCTAGAATGTTCTTTTCAAAATAATGCAAAAAAAGCTAGACGGATTGAAAGGAAAGGTGACTAGTAATGTTGGGAAACTTCAACTTATTGCTCCTTCTTTCAAGGGGATCACAATCTATTTTCTATCTTTGTTTAAGATTTTTAAAACATTAAAGGATATCATGGAGAAAATAAAGTGAAATTTTCTATGGTTGGTCATTGTGTAAAAGATGAAAAATGAGTCTGGTTAGTTAAGAGAGAGAATCTGAGGAGATTTTGGGATATTAATAGGGCCCTTATCACTAAGATTGGATGGAGACTATCTTAGAACTCTACTAGTTAGTTATTTTATAGTTTTGATCTCCCACCTAGATCAAGGGTCTAGTATAATATTATTAAATATTGAAAGTTCTTAAGAGAAGGGATGAGAAAGAGAATTGGGGATGGGAATATAGTTAGATTCTAGGAAGCTTGATGGATTTTAGATTCTCCTATAAGTTTAACCAAGTTTTTTTTTTTGAAGGAACATAATGTGGCTAACTATGGTCTAGGGATTTTTAATTATATTGAGAATGGAAAATGGAAATTTTTGAATCTTGGTAATCTTAATTAATGAAATGGTTTTATAGAATAGTAGCTGGAGAAAATTCTATAGGAATTCCACATACCTTTCTTCCCTTACATTGATAAGATGATTTGGGAGAAAAACTCTTTAGGTGACAGTAGTGTGGGGTCAGCCTATTATAATATTATTTTCTTTGGGAATTCCTCTAAGAACTAGAAATATGTTTGGAACTCTCACTTCCTTCTTAAGCTAAGTCTTTCCTAGTGGTCAGTTATGTACAATGTAATCCTTATGATTGACAACTTCCAAAGGTGTGGCTTCCAACTTGTTAATAGGTAAATTCTATGCAATTGTAAGGAGAAAAATATCCCTTTTTTTTTAATTCACTATTCTTATACTTCTTTTATGTGGTTGACCTTGGGCATCTAGATGAGGATTTTAGGGGTCTTTAACATTGACATCCAATAGTTCATATTCAACTAAAATTTCCCCTCCCACCGCCCTCTAATTAAAATCATATGGAAATCCATTCCCACTATATTTGTTGTAACATATGGAAAGAATGTAATAATCACATCTTTGGAGAGAAAGTCCCCCCTACTAATGCGGTTACCGATAAAACTATTCATCTTCTTAGGGAATGCACTCTCATCTAGAAGCAGAGACCCACCCCACTTACCTCCTTTATACTTGGAAAAGAGTTGGGTCAAGATTTGCAATATATCACATTTAATGAGAAGATGATTAATACTAAACCTTTTCTAAGGAAGCATACAAATGGAAGAAACCCTCCCCCTTCCCCAAATTGGTTGAAACTAAATTTTATTGACTTAGGAAGGTATGGTACAATAGTTGCGGGTGGTGTTATATGCAATGATTAGGGAAATTGTGTGAGGGTATATGTGAGTAAATGTGGTACAATTTTAAGCAATGAGGTGGAGGCTATGAGTCTACTTTAGGGTTTTGAGACTGCTATTAATTTGGACATTTTAACATTGGTGATTAAGATTCTTTTATTTATTTATTGAGGATATTAAAGGGGAAATAAAGATGAGTTGGCATGACACAAAAATAATTAGTGATTCTCATAATTTGCTAAATAATTTTGTCATCGCCACTATCTAACGTGTATACCATGAAGGTAATCATGTGGTTGATAGCCTTGAGATGTGTGGACATGGGGTCATAAATTGGTGGGTTTGGAAAATCTAATACAAGCTTCTAATGGTAATCTTATTGCTATTGAAAAAAGATAACAATTTATTGTTGTGATTACATTTTATATTTAAAGCATGTGTGTGGTAGGGTTGAGTTAGTTCCTATCCTAACGAATGGTTATAGAATAGTAATTTTGAAATGGGTTGTCATTTTAATAAGTATGTTAATGACACTTCATTATGAAAAGGAGATGTTTGGAGCCCAAGGTAGGATACACAATGATATTTATAATCCCAAAGGGTAGAACTTTCCAATTTTTGAAGGACTACTATTCCTTATTTATTAGATGGCTATGGAAGGGGAATGAATTGGAAAGTGGGGAATATAACTTATTTCTTTTTAACCCTTGGTACAACTATTTTTCACCATAGTATTAAGGACCTAAATATTATATTGATTTTTGTTAGTTAAGAAAAGTTGGTTTTCTTAGTTTTCTTACCATTTCCCTTGGTTTCTCTGGTCTCTTAGCTATGGGTATGTTAGAATTATTTGAATATTTAGTCTTTGAGCTTATTAACAACATTAATTTGGATAGTAACACTAAACATATTGAGCCACTAAGGATTAATGATTCATTTCAAAAGGACAAAGCCACATGGACATATCTATTGGTAGGGGGTTTGATTCCTTTTATGGAGTGCATTAATGACCTCAATAGAAGAGTGTTCATTTAATTTGTGCACTCTTGGAAGGATCTATGGATGATTATTAATGATGTATAATTTGAAATTAGTGAGGATTTCATTACAAATTCCACTAAGATATTCTTAGAAGCTTGAAGAAATTGAGGAAACATGATAGAGTTGTGGATGAAGCAAGTTTTTGAAATTTCTTTAGATCAGGTGAGGAACCTAAATATTCTTGAAGACTTTTTCATGAAAAGTTTCTAGAGCCTTGAGACATGGTTTGTTATGCTATGATGAGATGATGAACATTACTCTTAAAGAGAGGTTTAAGGTCCTGTATTATTATCTCTTTCTGGTATTTTCAATCACTTTAGGAATAGGGAGTTCATTTCTTTTCCTTACTTGTTGTTACACTCCATTGAAAATAGTGTCATGAATGTGTGTAAGAAAAGAGATGAGGGTAATAGTTGTACCATTTAACCCCAAGCTCTTAGGTTTCATCTTTAGAGGTTTCATAAGACATTTAATCCTTAGGTGAAAAATCTAGCCTCTTCCCCTCTTAAAATATCTTATGTTTGCCAATTTTGTTACCATTCTAGCGATAACCAAGATAAAAAGGGTCCCTCTTCCACCCCTGTGGAGATTGAGATTGAGGTCCTAGATGTGAATATCCCTACATGGTTACGTGTAAGATGGAAATCCTTAGGACTAGTAAGAAACTAAGATAAAATAAGTTCTCTACCCTTCTAGGTCAAGAAAGACCCGTCAACTTGGAATCTAATGAGAATACTAATAAGAAGGGTCATTCTAAACCAAAAAGGAAGGTGATCAAGAGAAATAATACATAATTGGAAGATGATGATACAACCAATGAAGATAAGGCTAAATATATTCCTACTAATTATTAGGACAACCCTATTCCTTGCCATGAGTTGAAAAATTTTAAAACTAAAACCAATGCCCTAGAGTCTATGGTAAAGGGTGAAATTTGTGGTCATGGGACTATCACCTTCCCTATTAGAATCCTGAAGATTGATACTAAGAATCCAAAGGCTGCTAAGAATGGGGGATCTTAGCCCAAGCAACCTATGGGAAGATAAAATCATGAGAGAGATAATTCTTTGCCTTAGAAAATTGCCAATGGTCATCCACTAATGTGAGATGCTTTATCCACAATGGATGTAACCATTACTACATTAATCAAGAATCCTAAATAAAGGACAATTATGATAGGGTGGTGAATTTATTTGTTTTTTTCATGAATTAAATGACTACTTCCCTCCATCTTCTTTAGGCTAGCAAGGAGGAGATAGAAAATACTCAAGACATGGAGACTACTTCTTTTCTCTTTGGCTTCAAGTTGGATGACTAGCTGCAACTTTTAGTTGAGATTCTAGATAAAGATAAGAAGGAAACTTTCCTCCTCATCCCTTGATTTTTTATTGTATTTTTCTATCAATAAATTATTCTATAGCCCATGGGCTTCTTTATATTAATACTTTCTTCACTTGGTTAATGCTTAGATGGTAATATGTTTAGATATATAAGCATGTCAGTTTGGGGATTTTTGATATTAAACAAGGGTGTAGCATAATTTGATTGTAATGACTTTCATATGATTGCTTTTAATATAGAAACAAATAAAAGATATTTTTTGTAAATCCAATAGTCATATGAAGTCATGACAAGTTAAATTATAATAAATAGAAAATAAGTTCACAAGCTTATTTTAAAAATGATCACATGTATCTATAAATTAATGTTAGAAGCTTGAAGAAATGGAGGAAACACAATAGGGTTGTGGATGAAGGAAGTTTGAGAAATTTCTTTAGATCGAGTGAGGAACCTAAATATTTTTAAGACTTTCTCATGAAAAACTTCTAGAGCCTTGGGACATGGTTTGTTATGCTATCATGAGATGATGAACATTACTCTTGAGGATAGGTTTAAGGTCATGTATTATTATCATTTTAGGCATTCTCAATCTCTTTACAAATAGGGAAATTATATCTTTTCCATAATTTTTGTTACACTCTATTTAAAATAGTGTCATGAAGGTGTATAAGAAAAGAGATGAGTGTAATAGTTGTACCATTTACCACCAAGCTCTTAGGTTTCATAAGGCATTTAACCCTCAAGTGAAAAATCTAGCCCCTCCCCCTCTTAAAATCTCTTATATTCCTCAATTTTCTCACCATCCTAGTCTTAACTAGGATTAAAAAAGGTCACTCTTCCATGTATAAGGAGATTGAGATTGAGGTCTTAGATGTGGATATCCCTGCATAGTTAAGTGTAAGAAGAAAATCCTTAGGACCTATAAGAAACTAAGAGAAAAGAAGCTCTCTACCCATTCTAGGTCAAGAAAGACCCTTCAACTCAGAATCTAATTAGAATACTAATAAGAAGGGTCATTCTAGACTAAAAAGGAAAGTGACCAAGAGAAATAATGTATAATTGGATGATGATGGTACAACCAATGAAGATAAGGGTAAGTATATCCCTACTAGTTTTTAGGACAATCCTATTCCTTCCGATGCGTTGGAAAAGTTTAAAACTATAACCAATACCCTAGAGTCTATGGTAAGGTGTAAAATTGGTGGTCATAGGACTATCACCTTCCCTATCAAAAACTTGAACATTGATACTAAAAATCCAAAGGCTACTACGAATAGGGGGACTCAACCGAAGAAACCTATGGGAAGAGAAAATCATGAGAGAGATAGTTATTTTCCTTAGAAAATTTCCAATAGTCATCCACTAATATGAGATGCTTTATCCATGATGGAAGGAACCATTACTGCATTCATCAAGAATCTTGAATGAAGGACAAGTTTGATAGGGTGGTGAATTTCTTTGTTCATTTCATGCTAGCAATGAGGAGATAAAAAATACTCAAGACACGAAGACTACTTGGTTGCTCTATGGCTTTGTGGTGGACAACTTGCTACAACTTTTATTTGAGATTCTAGATAAACATAAGGACACTTTCCTCCTGGTCCCTTTTGTTTGTATTTTTATGTCAAGAAATTAGTCTATAGCCCATGGGATTCTTTATGTTAATACTTGTCAGACTTGGTTAATGCCTAGATGGTAATATATTTAGATATAGAAACATTTTAGTTTGGAGATTTTTTATATTAAACAAGGGCGTAGGATAATAAAACTCTAATGACTTATATTTTATGTTCAGTAGTGTTTTTCATCTTTAGATTAGCCCTCATTTTGATTGCTTTTAATATTAAAAAAATAAAAGATATTTTTTGTAGATCAAATAGTCATTAAATTATGACAAGTTAAATTATAATAAATAGAAAATAAGTTGACAAGATTATTTTAAAAATGATCCCATGTATCTATCAATTAATGTTATTTATTTCAACAAAATTATCTATCTAGCCTTATTGTTGAAAAACAACACCAAATCATGTTCAATAGAAGCATGGCACCCAAATAATTACCACTAAATAATTAAATAATTTTTTGTTATTTCATTAGATTTAAGTGGGTTTTGGTAAACAAATAGACCATATCTTCAATGTATCAGAATCTATGATCTTTTACTATTAATGCTATCTATAATTATGTTTTCAATAATGTCAAATCTTGAGCTGGTAAGTACATTTGTTGCAATCAATAATAAAATGTAATAAAAGTTAATATTTATGTTCAATAGGGGTCAAACAAAAACAAACAAACAAATCATAATATACATGATAAAATAAGCATGCTATACTAGAGATACATTCAGTGTCAACATACTTCTTCTTACTACAGTTACTTAAGAATAAGGTCCATTTCAGCAATGTCTATAATGTTTTTTCGAGTTCTAGCTAGTGTCTGGCTCTGTGGACTTCTGTGAGTCTTTGAGGTTCTTTTTAATTTTTATGTTAGCTATTTTTTATTTAGAATATTGTTTTAGTTTGGACATTTATATTAAATTTTTAAAATTAATATAACAAATTCTTTTTTATTTGATTTTATTGTTTATGGGTTTTCTTTTTTTTAGTTTTCTTTGTTGTAATTTTGTAAGTTATCATGAATTTTTTGTAATCTTTTAAAATTTATGTGGATCTTTAAATAACCATAGCCTTGAGTTTCTTATATTAATTGTCTTCCTCTTTTGATCAAATTCCCTTGTATTATTCGACATGATCCTTCTTCATGAGAATAGCATTTTCATATACCCTTATTGAATTAGTTGTACTTTCTAGATGTATCATTGATAACCATTTCAACATACATGTTGACATTAGAGAGAAAACCTTGAATAAAAATTAGACATGTTGTTCTTAATGTTTTTATCTACACATGGTTTTGAAAGATAAAATTTGATGTACTTAACGTGAATATCTATAGAAAAAATGAACATATTGTACCTAATGTTTATATCTACACATATGGTTTTAAAAGAAAATATGGTGTAATTAATGTGTATATTTGTAAAAATATTGGACATGTTGTAGTTAATGTTTATATCTGCACATATGGTTTTGAAGATGGTAGAATTATTGAACAAATTAGTTTTCTAGAATCTAATTTGCATCTAGTAATTATATTAGAGCTATCAAAATTTTATGATCTATCATGTGTGATTCAAATCCAAAAACCAATATGAAACTAATAGTTTTTGTTCGTTTAGCAAGATTTAAATATGGCATTCAATTAAAATTCATAAGTGTTTGGAAAACTCAAAAAAATTGGAGAAATGCATTTTGACTCACCTCTCTCAAATGCACTAATATTCCTTTTTAACATCCCACCTTTGCATTTCATCCCTATTTAGGTTAACTAAAATTTAGGTTAACAAAAATTATGCATGCTAATAGAACACAAAATTTTACAAAAGTCGTATGAAAAAATCAATCCCTTTATATTTTTTCTAAACTAGGAATACCATCAAAGATTTATCAATAAAAGGAAGACATTTCTTAAGAAAAGAGAATATATCTATATCAATAGGAATGTTTGATTTAACGAAAGATGGATTTATCACAAATAATTTCCCATTGAAAAATATCATTAAATAGATTTAACATTAATAGAGTAGGGAAGCTAGGTCCATTAAAATAGAAACATTAATGGACACTAGATCATGAAATTTGAACAACCAGGATTAAGAAATTTTCCCAAAATGTCCCATGAATCATCTTAATACACATTTGGTTGGAGATTTGTCCAGACCACCATAATACTATAACAAAATAAGGATGATTCAAATTGAAATAGTCAGAGAGGTAGAGAATGCATCAAAACATGCAAAAATTGGGTGCAAGAATAGTATGCACACTATTTGTAACTAGAGTAACACAAAGAAATGTCAATGAAGCCCTAAGGAAATTTTAATGCACTTCTTTGAATAACATAATTTCTTTTAGTACATATGCATCCTAACAACACTAAGTTGTAGCACAAATGCATCCTCTTAGCTCAAGTTCACCCTAGTTGCACTTCGTCGTAGCTCGTCTTCATGTGCAACCACATTTGGTGATTGGAAAATGAAAAATCTAGAGAGAGTGCACAACATAATGGCATGAGCATGGAAAAAATGTCATCTTTAGCTAGTAATGGCATCTTTCAACTCCCTCCAATTCTTCCTCCACACTCCTTCAACTCCTTCGTATCTCTCCACATGGAAATGATGAATGTGGACAAAATGGGGAATGTGTTTTTGTTTTTCTTTATAATCACACAAGAATAACAAGTATGAAACTAAGGTCAATATTATGATAGTGTCAGGGGCGCTTGCATAAAAAAAAGAAGAAGAAAGAAATCAAACACAAATAATAGTACCATCACAAATTTTCATTGCAATTTGACCCCAAATGTTGTAGTGTAAATATTTGGAGGCATTTAGGACTAGATTTAATAAATATGTTTGTAGAGAAGGATATTTCCAATGGAAATTAGAGCACTCTTCAGAACCTATGCTCCAAATGATCTCAATGATTACAGTCTCTAAGAATATGAGGGGTCTCAATAGTCTACCTTATTAAAAACCTTAATTGGGATATTGTTCTACTACCAAAAACAAAAATTTATTCTACCTCTTTCTTTGTGATTAGCAAGTAAATCTAGCCTACACGACTCTATTCTTCTATTAATTCTAATGGTGCTTCAGGTGGGCTAGCCATTCTTTACAAGTCAACCCTCTTTTCTAGCTCTAAATTTGGCCATGGAAAGTAGGTTTAAGATATGGTATTTTCTCACAATAATATAGACCTAGAGTGGAATTTGACTAATGTGTATGCCATAAATATGGTTGCAAAAAGGAAAATTTATTGGGATTAATACCTTTTGGTTAGAAAGGACAATAAGTTTGATTATTTGATGGTAATGGGGGTTGTCAAAGAATGTCTTTTCCTTTTTGAATAAATGGTTGTGTCATCATTTATTCTAACTAAATCCTAGATCAACATAAATTTGTCTCTGAGTAGAAGCTCTAGACTTTAGAATTGCAGGGTGGGAGTTTTACGTGGTACAACATGTGCTCTGGAAACAACTTCATCTAGGTTAGATTAGATAGATGGACTCTTTCCCTAATTTGGAACATCATTAATGATTCCTTAACTTATTATATTTATATATTTGGGTCTAATCATCATCTTATCTTATTGAAATGTCACCCTTTAGTAAAACAAGATAAATATCCTTTCCAATTTAAAATGATGTGGACTCTTAACTTAGATTTTCCCACTCTTCTCAAAGAATGGTGGAACTCTAAAATTATTGGTATTTACATGTTTCAACTTGTTCATAATATTCAAATAATGAAGGAGAACCTTAAACATTAGAATAAATTATTCTTTAGAAATATTTTTGAGCAAAAAGATAGAATAAAGGAAAATTTGCACTCTTTACAAAAGGATACATAATCTATGTGATGGGACCATCAAAGAGCCAAGAAGTAAAAGCATATTTTGTTTGATCTCCATATTACCATTCATAAGGAGGAGACCTTTTTGAAATAAAGGTTCAACATTCAATGGATAAAGGAAGGATATAAAAAATCCATATTCTTCCATCAATCTATTTTAAAGCATAGAAAGCTTAGGAACTTGATTAGTGAGTTAGCTATAAAGAAAGGGAATATTATGGATAAGGTGGATTTTAAATAGAAGGCAGTATTTTACTTTTAGTACCCTCTTACCCAACCCTCCAATAATCCTTTAGAATCTAGAATGTCCAATCTACTCCATTGTTATTGCACTTGTATCCTCCCTAAAGATCTACTCATGTTAGAGAAACTTGTTAGTATGGATGCGGTTAGAGCTGCCACCTTTATCCTAAGATCAGAAAAGCTTGGGCTTGATAGTTATCCTCCACTATTTTTCCCAAAATACCAAAGGATAGTGTGAAAATATGTGCTTTGGGAAGAGAAAGACTATTTTTACTTCAAGGGCAATCTAGAAAGAGATCAACACTTCCTTTATAGTCCTCATTCCAAAGGTGGTTGGGGCCAATCATATGAAGGATTTTAGACCTATTAGCCTTTTTAATACCATACATAATATTTTTTCCCTATTTATAGTTTCTCACATCAAAAATTTTCTTGACCTCTCTATCCACCCTCAATAGAAAGACTTTTTCCGTGGGAGGAGAAAAATTAGCTCTATCCATATAGTTCATGAAGTGATTCACTCTATGGATAAGAGAAGAAAATAAAATATTATGACATGGTCTTGGAGAATTTCTAATTGAGATACTTAATAAAGTAGGATTGAGAGGGAGAATCCTTCAGATGATGGATTAATGCTTCAAAATGGCTACATTTTTGGTGCTAGTTAATGTTTCCCCTAACGGGTTCTTTGACATTTAAGGTTATCTAATCCAAGTTTTTCTTTTTTCTCCTTATCTCGTTATCATTTGAGATGATGTTCCTAGTGTAAATCTTAGAAGTATGATCAACACTGGTACTATCAAAGGATTGAAACCCTCATCTATGATGAAGACTCTCTCACACAAGCCATTTTTGCATGACAACCTAATTTTTGGAGAAGCTACTATAGATGAAGTTAAAGCCTAGATGAATATTCTAGAGGGTTATTCCCTAGCCTTGGGTGAATAATTAAAATTTTCTAAAAGTGATATGTACATTTCTAATACCCCCTAGAGGATCCAAATTTGAATAGGTTTTATTATTGGTTGCTAGATTGCTAAAGTTTTCATAGTACATCTTGGTATTCCCTTGAATTTGGTTAAGATGGACAATAATGTTTGTGCTAACTTTCTGGAAAGGATTTAGTTGAAGTTAGTAGCTTGGAAGGGAGCTATTCTAAGTAATCCTAGGAAATTCTAGATGCTCATGCAATAGTTCTATAAATCTCTTCTTAGTATGTATTGTTCATATTTCATATGCCAATTCTTTGTACCATAAATTTTGTATGCTATAAATAGAAATTTCCTATGGGCTAAGTAGAATACAAGAAGAGGATCTCTATTATAAAATGGGAAATGGTCTACTCTCATAGTGATAAATGATGCATAAATGTAGGGGACTCCAACCTTATAAACATAGCCTTCATTTTGAGGGTTGGATGGAAAGTGATGAATTTAGATTTGGAATGGGATAAGATTTTAAGATGTAAGTATCTCAATAATGAAAATGGGATTAGCCTTCCGAGGAACCCCTTATTTGGAGGTTGAGTATTTGGAATAATCCAAAGAAGACCATCTCTCTCTTGTCTTAGGGTTCATCCTATTAGGTGGGTGATGGGACAATTATGGATTTTTGGATAGATGCTTGGGTCTAAAGGGTGTGCTTACTAATAGAATGGAATTAATGGTTAGGGAGCATTGGGAAATAATGGACTACATGGTGATATGGAATATAGAGATCAAATGGTTTGAAGATTCTTTTAAATTGGTTGCCTTTCAACTCTAATTCATTTGAATACCTTAAGATTTTATCAAATAGACCAAATTGATGAAGTGATCTAGAACAATTCCAAATTGGGAGATTATACTATTAAAATTGGTTTTCATCTACTAGTTTCTTGCTAGGCAAGACTATTTTACTAGAGGAGGATTCATGATAACAAATCCATTCCAAAAGTTAAATTTTTTAATTATAAAATTTTTCATAATAAGATTATCACTTTTCATAATTTTCAAAAAAGAGGTTTTGAAATTGTTAATAGGTTTATTCTCTATAAAAATAATCTTGAGTGAATTGCCCATATTCTATTCTCCTATCCTTATTCTTTGAATGTCAAACAAAGGGTAATCTGGTTGTTCAAAGTGCAATGGTGTTGGAATAATGACCCTAAAGAGGTATTCAGTTCTTGGAGATCCCCTTTTCATCATCTATTTATCACTCAAATATGGACATAGTCCCTCATGTATGGTTGTTAGTGCCTCTTGAAGGAACATGACAAAAATATCTTCAGGCATAAATGCGAAAATGCCAAATTAGTGAATATAAGGCTCATCCATAACGTGAAGGAGATATAGGACTCTACATCCTATCAACCATGGTTCCACCTTGTCATCCTATGATTAGGAGGTTGGTGGCCTATGGGGGCTGTTGGATATCTTGAGAAATTTTAGAAACATGATATTTGTTATCAAAAGTAATATTAAATGGGGGCCCTAACCTAGATTGGGTCAATATAAAATTTGACATTTCCTCTACGGGAAACTTGGGTTGGGTAGGTGGGGATGACAATTTGAGAATCTAAAAAGAGGATTTATTGTTAGCTTACATAGTGAACTTTGGTTTTTTAAATGCTTATGTGGTTGAACTCCCACCTCTTTACCATGTGTCTTTGTGTTGACTAGGAAAATATGAAAAAGATGATCATCAAAGGAGATACTCTGAAAATCATCAACATTATTAAAATATGGAAAAGATAGGTTTGAATGGTAGAGAGGTAATTTCAATGATAGGACAACTTTTATGAAACTTAAAGGAGGTTTTATTTTTTGACACATCTCGAGAGGGAAATCATGCCATAGAAAGTTTGGTAAGCACAGCAAGATATATGGAGGATTGAAAATTTTGGATTACTCTCTATTGATTCTAGTGGACTTGAAGTGATCTTTAATGATTGTGCATTAATATCTTTCTATTATTACTATTTATATGGTCCATTTACCAGAGATATTTTAAGATCTATATTGCTAATTCAGTTTTAAAGTTTAATGTAACTACTACAAAAATATTGATTTTGTCTCTTTTTTCTTTTGTGGATCTATTAGGTATTGATACTATATATATATTTTACTTTCATCATAAGAAAAGGATACAAGGAGATCCTTATCAGATTGAGCATAATGAATATAGAGGGTGCAACAAAGAAAATGAGGTATGAGAGACCCTTGAGAAGGGATTAATAAAAAATTATATTATAGGTATGAAGGGTTATAATCTAGAATCATAGAATCATGGGATGATGGCAAGGTTACAGTGGGCTCTATTCCATTATTTATCATACTAGACTCAATCTCTACAATTATTGTGCTGAGCATGGTAAGGGTCAAGATTCCAAGAAATACCAAACATCTTTCAAAGATCTTGTGGAAATAGATTTGGCTGGCCTTGATGAAGGTGCTTATTCAATGTGTTTCTTGTAAAGGATAGTACTCAAAGTTTCATTCCCGCATTTTCCCTATGTTGAATAATTTAGGTAAGAATAATATTTTTTAGCCTTGACTCATGGTGGATACTATCTAGGAGAAACAATCACCTCCATATCTAGAACATCTTTGTTTAGATCTTTATCTTCCCACTTCTTCTAATGAGGAATCTCCTTTCTCTATGATCACCAAGTCCCTTACAAGTTGTCAATTCTAAGGAAACATAAGTTTTCTAGATGATTTTTTGCTCTATCATAGTTCTAAAAAGGTGCATTGGTTGGGAAGTCAAAAACTAGTGTCACACCTACAAAACTACAAAAAATTTTGTAGGGATATAGTGGGATAGAGATCCTTCTCCTAGATTTTGTGTTTAATAATATTTTTTGGGGTTTTTCTGTAAGTCTGGTAATAAATTTCATGTATTTCAAACCTACCATTGAGTTGGTAAGGAAATAGGGATCAAGGAAATAGATTTTAAAAGACCTAGTGAAGGTGGCTTCTGTGGAAGATGCCCTTTTTTTGTTTAAATTTACGGTTGATGAAGACCATAAACATGTTTTGGTGGGAATGTTCACTTAAGCAAAGAACTATTTTGATCTAGCAAAATAGAAGACACGTTTTGTCCCTAGTATTGATCTTAATAGAATGGCCTAGTTTGGGTTGGGCTTCTTTAACTTCCCTTGGAATACTGGGACAAAAATAATTTTAGATGGTTATGGGACTCCTTCAAATATTTCATCAAGAAAGATTGTATAAGTCTCCAAAAATATTAGCTTGGATTTTCTCAAATTTAATGTTAATGTGGTTATTAATAAACTCCTCCCTAATGATATTTCTTTAAGATCAAAGTGGGGCTTATGGATACAAGATCTTATTTATGAGAATGTGGATTTATACTTCTAGAAATGTAGGAAGTATGGTCATGTCATATAGTTCTCAAATCCATTTCTCATGATGAGAAAATGAAAGGTAACATCTCCTTAGCTGGAGTAATTTACTTGGGAGAGAGTGACCCAAGCTCTTCTTTAGGAGTTCCTCCAAATCCCCCTGATCCATAAGACTATGGGTGATTTTGGACATCAGGCTAATGGTGAGTCTAGATATCAAGATAATTCTATAGATGAATACCATTTCTTGGAGAGTAATTATAATATTTTTTCTTCTCCCCATAATTCTAGAAGAACAAATTAAAGTAATTTAAGGTTTGAAGATGGGGAGGTGCCTTTAGATTCTAGGGCATGAGCTTCATCTTCTGAAAACCCTAAATTTGTGTCTAGGGATTTAGATGTGAGAGTTTTGGGTTCAAATATTCTAGTGGTGGCTTTCAAGGTATGAGAGGATCATTTTTTCTTC
The DNA here is from genome assembly GCA_028749045.1 of Cupressus sempervirens. Taxonomy (NCBI): domain Eukaryota; kingdom Viridiplantae; phylum Streptophyta; class Pinopsida; order Cupressales; family Cupressaceae; genus Cupressus; species Cupressus sempervirens. The sequence continues at coordinate 671,946,902 of CM053787.1, forward strand.
TCCACTTCACAAACTAGTTTATTGAATATGAGGATTCTTTCCTTAATGTCCACCCATTGGATTGACTGTCCCTCCCTAAAGGGTACAATAGTGGGTAGCTTCAACTTATCTCTCCTTCTCTCCAGGGGATTAGAATCTATTTTCTATCCTTGTTTAAGATTTTGAAAAGGTTAAAGGATATCATGGAGAAAATATAGAGAAATTTTTTATGGTCGGGGATTTAGGAAAAGATGAAAAATGAGTCTGGTTAGTTAGGAGAGAATTTGTAAGCTAAAATCATATGGTGAGTTGAAATTGAGTTGATTAGGGGATATTAATAGAGCCCTTATCAATAATATTAGATGGAGACTATCTTAGAACTCTACTGGTCATTTATTCTATAGTGTTGATCTCCCACCTTGATCAAGGATCTAGTCTAATACTATTAAATTTTGAAAGTTCTTACGAGAAGGGATGAGAAAAAGAATTGGGTATGGTAATATAGTTAGATTCTAGGAAGATAGATAGATGGAAATTTTTGAATCTTGGTAATCCTAACTTATGAAATGGTTCTATAGAGTAGTAGCTAGAGAAAATTCTATAAAAAAATTCTCATACCTTGCTTCCCTTATATTGATAAGATGATTTGGGACCAAAATTCTTCAGATGACATTAGTTAAAGGTCAACCTATTATAATATTATTGGGCTTGGGAATTCCTCTAAGAACTGGAAATATGTTTGGAACTCTCACTTCCTCCTTAAGCTTAGTTTTTACTAGTGGTCAGTAATGCACAACATAATCCTTATGATTGACAACCTACAAAGGTGTGGCTTCCAACTTGTTAATAGGTGAATTCTATGCAATTGTAAGGAGGAAACCATACCTTACTTTTTAATTCACTAATTGTATACTTCTTTTTTGTATTTGAGTTTAGGCATTTGGATGGGGATTTATTGGGTCTTTAACATTGACATACAATAGTTCATATTCAACTAAAATTTCTCCTCCCACCACCCTCTCATTAAAATTATATGGAAATCCATCCCTACTATATTTGTTGGAACATATGGAAAGAATGTAATAATCACATCTTTAGAGAGAAAGTCCCCCCTTGCTAATGTTTAATCAAGAGAGAATGTCCCACCCCACTTACCTCCTTCACAATTCAAAAAGAGTTGGCTTGAGGCTTGGAATATATCTCATTTAATCAAGAAGATGGATAACACTAAAGATTTTTTGAGGAAGGGTATGGAAGACAACACACCCCCACCCATCATCGAATTGGTTGAAACTGAATTTTGTCGATTCGATGAGGTATGGTACCATAGCTATGGGGGGTGTTATTTGTGATGATTATGGAAATTTTGTAAGGGAATATGTAAGTAAATGTGCTATGATTTTAAGAAGTGAGGCAAAGGCAATGAGTCTACTTTGGGGTTTTGAGACCACTATTAATTTGGGCATTTAAACATTGGTGATAGATATTCTTTTCTTGTTATTGAGGCTATTAAAGGTGAAATAATGATGAGTTGGCATGCCATAATGATAATCAATGATTCTCATAATTTCTTAAATAGATTTGTCCTCCCCACTATCCAACATGTATACCATTAAGGTAAAAATGTGGTTGATAGCCTTTAGGCATATGGACATGGCATCATAAATCAGTGGGTTTGGGAAATGGAGTATAATCTTCTAACAATAATCTTATTGTTAGTGAAAAATATAAGAATTTATTTTCATGACTCCATTTTCTATTTAAAGCATGTGGGTGGTAGGGTTGAGTTAGCCCCTACCCTAGTGAATTGTTATAAAATAGTAATTTTGAAATGGCTTTTCATTTTAATAAGTATGTTAACTGCAATTCATTATGGCAAGGACATGTTTGGAGCTTGAGGTAGGATACCTAATGATACTTTATAATCCCAAAGGACATGACTTTCCAATTTTTTAACACCCATTGTTCCTTATTTATTAGATGGCTATGGAAGGGGAATGAACTAGAAAGTGGCGAATACAATTTATTTATTTTTAATTCATGCTATAACTAAGTGTCACTAGAGTATTAAGGCCCTAATTATTATAGTGATTGTTGCCAGTTAAGAAAAGGTGATTTTCTCAATTTTCTGATCATTTCTCTTAGTTTCTCTAGTCTCTTAGCTATGGGTATGTAAGAATTATCTGAAGATTCAGTGGTTGAGCTTATTAACAACATGACTTTGGATAGTAACACTGAACATATTGATCCAACAAGGATTAAGGACTCCTTTCATAAGGACAAAGCCACTTAGACTTATCTATAGGTAGGGGGTTTGATTCCTTTTATAGAGTGCATTGAGGACCTCAACAAAAGAGTCTTCATTTCATTTTTCAACTCTTGGAAGGATAAATGGATGACTATTAATGGTGTGCCATTTGAGTTGGTGAGGAGGTCATTAAAAATTCCACTAAACTATCCCTAGAAGCTTGAAGAAATGGATAGAACATGACAAGGTTGTGGAATAAGCATGTTTCAAAATTTTCTTTAGATCAAGTAAGGAACCTGAATATATTTTAGGCACATTTTCTCATGGAAAATTTCTAGAGCCTTGGGACATGGTTTGTTACACTATCATGAGATGATGCAAATTATTCTTGAAGATAGGTTAAAGGTCCTATATTATTATAACTTTCAGACATTCTCAATCACTTTAGGAATAGGGAGATTATAATTTTTCCTTACTTGTTGTTACACTCTATTGAAATTAGTGTCAAGAATGTGTGTAAGAAAATAGATGAGAGTAATAGCCACACTATTTATCACCAAGCTCTTAGGTTTCATCTTTATAGATTTCATAAGGCATTAAACCATCACGTGAAAAATCTAGCCCCCTCCCCTTTTAAAAACTCTTTTATTCCCCAATTTTCTTACCATTCTAGTCATAACCAAGATGAAAAAGGTCCCTGCTCCACACCTAAGGAAATTGAGATTGAGGTCCTAGATGTGGATATCCCTGCATAGTTATGGGTAAGAAGAAAATTCTTAGCATTAGTAAGAATCTAAGAGAAGAGAAACTCTTTACACCCTCTAGGTCAAGAAAGACCTATCAACTTGGAATCTATGTAATATCCTCCCCTGATTTGAACTTTGACTTGTAGAAATTTAACTTAAGGAATATTGTCAAACACTTTGTATGCAAACGCATAAAGCTGATTTCCTCAATAAATTGCTTTCCAATGAGTAGATTTACAAACAACTATGAAGTGACATTAAAATGCATAATACACATCATAACATTTTCACAAACACTTGGCACACATTCAACACTATATGAAAAATCTAGAAACTCTTTCAATCTGCTGAATAAAGGGTGATTTTTAAATGTAGATGTGCACTTATAGCTGCCTTAAAGGTTGCAACAACTATTTAGACTTGTATTCAACAATTATTATGCAAAGTATCAAAATTTGATAGAAGAAACCTAGAATTAGTTGCCCTAGTATTTTGCAGATGTAGTCGGCAGCCCTCCAAACTTCTAATCAGTCGAAAAAACAAGTAAACTGGATACCAACACTATTCACGTCGTACTGTAGCAAAATACTATTCATGCTGACTATAGAAAAATACTATTCATGCGGCACTATAGCAATAACTAACTTCAGATCTGCACCTCAAACCCTTGTAAATTTCTTTATGTGAATGCCCCAAATGAAACCCAGTGTGTTTCTTGAAGTGAAAACACCCTTGATCCTCCTAACTGTGTCTTCCAATAGCGAAGAGAATGCTAGCAAAGAGGGATTTCGTCCTCCAAGCCCGATAATCGATATCCAACAACATAACATTAATCTTCATCCAAGCATACAAAAAAAAGCTCTTCCATTTCTTTTATAGTGTTCTCACAAGAGCTCAATCCATCATTTTCTCAATGTGGGATAAAACATAACTCCCTTTATGTACCTTATGTCTCCAATGTGTTATTAAAATAAAGGAAACTTTTTAAATTTAAATATTTCCCACAAACTATAGTCTATGCATTAATAAAGTTAAATATTTAAATTTAACTTTATAAAATGGCTTTATCAATGCATAACAAATCTTATCAATGATAAATATGTTTTCCTGTCAATTTTAAACAATTACCATCGACATACCACTGTGATTGAATGTCCAGCCATGTCCAAGATGACTTACTATAAATAGTAAGTATGCCCAAAGTTGCCCAAAACCCCTTAGAAAGACCTGCAATTGAAACTGTCTAGGCCAAATGGCCTCTAAGCCCCTTTAATGTCCTAGTTAGCCTATGGGACTGTGAGGAAATAGGCTAACGACAGCATCATACTATGAATGCTAGAAAGGGGACATTACAGTCCGCCCTTCCCAAAATTGCTTGTCCTCAAGCAATTTCAGCTCTGGATGCTGCAATATCTGCTCATTTTCCCAAGTAGCATCCTCAATAGGTAGGTTCCTCCACTTCACTAGATACTCCTTGATATTCCTCCTATGAAGCACCCTCTCCCTGGAGTCAAGTATGGCCTCGGGAACCAAGATAAGCTTTCCCTCATCATCAAGAGGTGGAAATACTACTGAAGGCACCACATTGTGACCCAATGCCTTCTTAAGGTGTGACACATGGAACACATTATGCACTTTACTATCTACAGGCAACTCCAACTCATAAGCTACTTCACCCACTCTCCTGATTACTTTGAACGGTCCATAGTAGCATGGTTTCAATTTCTCTACTCCACTCTTCTTGAGAGATGACTGTCTATATGGCTATAACATGAGGTACACCATATCTCCCACCTCAAAAGGCCTCTCAACCCTGTGCTGATCAGCATATTGCTTCTGCTGATTTTGTGCTTTTTGCAAATTTTCCTTCAAGGATCGCATAATGTCCTGACACTCTTGCAAAGTATCCTTGGCCTTAGGCACCCTGCTGTCCCCAAATAACAAATCCAAAAAATTAGGAGCATCATACCCGTACAGTGCCATAAAAGGGGACATTTGAATAGACATATGGAAAGAGGTATTATAGCAATACTCCCCTAGATGTAGCCACTTCACCCAAGCCTTCTGCTCTCCTGCAATGTAGTTTTGAAGGTACCCCTCAACCCATTTGTTCACTATCTCTGTCTGCCCATCAGTTTGGGGGTGGTAGTTGGTACTCGAAGTGAGCTTTGTTCCACATAACCTGAACAACTCTTGCCAAAAGTGGCTCATAAATCTGCTATCTCTGTCACTGACTATGCTCCTTGGTATCCCATGTAGTCTAAATACCTCTCGAAAAAATAGTTCTGTTGTTTGTGCTACTAAATATGTAGACAAAATTGCAAAGAAATGTGAAAATTTTGTCAATCTATCTACCACAACAAAGATACAATCTCGACCTTGTGCCTTGGGGAGGCCTGTGATAAAATCCATGGAAATGGTATCCCACTTCTTCTCTGGTATGGGTAGGGGCTGTAGTAAACCACCCGAAAAAGAATGTTCCTATTTTTTCTGCTAATACATAGGGCATTCCCTCACAAACTGAAGCACCTCTAATTTGAGTCCTTTCCATGTGAAGTGCTCTCTCACCTGCCAATATGTCTTAAAGAATCTGGGATGTCCTGCCATTGGTGAATCATGAAATGCCCTCAAAATCTTATGCTTCATAGAAGACCCGGGTACTAAATAAATCCTTTCCTTGTAGATGATCAGATCATTTATGACAGTGTATTGACTATCTTGAATAGCTCCCTCAATAATGCTAGATGCCCAACTATTCTTAGCATATTCTACCAAGATCATCTCTCTCCAATCATCCATGACTATCCCAACAGCAAGCAAATGAGGCCTTCTAGATAAAGCATCTGCAACAATATTTTTCTTCCCTTTGACATAGGCTATGTCGAAATCATAGGCCTGTAATTTACTCACCCATTTTTGTTGCCTGTCATTAAGGTCCTTCTGTCCAAGGAAATGTTTCAAGCTATCATGATCTATTTTTACTGTGAACCGGCTTCCCACTAAGTACTGCCTGAACTTAGCTAGCACGTGCATGATTGCTAGCATCTCTTTGTCGTAGATGCTGTAGGTTCTCTCCACACCTCATAATTTTCTACTCTCATATGCCCTCTCCTAGGCATCACACTGTAGCTCAAAGGACTTGGTGAAATCTAGACTGGCTAAAACAGGACATGTACTCATCACTCCTTAAACCTGTCAAAACAATCCTGAGCCCTCTCTGACCACTTGAAACTATCTTTCCGTGTCAAATCTGTAAGTGGTGCTGCTATCTATGAAAATCCCTTCACAAATCTGCGGTAGAACCCACAAAGCCTGAGAAATCCCTTGAGTTGTGAAGTGTTCCTCGGTGGTGGCCAATCCAGAATGGCCCTGATCTTGTCTAGGTCAACCCGAACACTTCCTGCACTAATAATATGTCCTCGATAGAGAAACTCTGTCATCCCAAACTCACATTTACTCATCTTGGCATATAATGACTCCCTCTCTAGAATACTTAGCACTGTATCAATATGCTTCAAATGTTCCTCTCAAGTACGGCTGTATATCAGTATATCATCAAAAAATATCAACACAAACTTCCTCAACTGATCTCTGAACACTCTATTCATACAGGATTGGAAAGTGGCAGCGGCATTTGTCAACCCAAAGGGCATGACTAAGAACTCAAAATGTCCATAGTGGCATCTAAAAGTTGTCTTCTCCACATCCACCTCTCTAACCCATATCTGATGGTAGCCGGATCTCAAATCAATCTTGGAGAAGTAGCATGCACCATGCAATTCATCAATAAGCTCATCGATGCGCGGGATAGGGTATCGGTTCTTGATTGTCTTCTTGTTTAGCTCCCTATAATCAATGCACATCCTCATTGTACTATCCTTCTTTTTTACCAATACTACTAAAGAAGCGAAAGGACTTTTGCTTGGCCGTATGTGCCCCATGTCAATAAACTCCTTAATTGCCTTTTCTATTTCATCCTTACATCTCTTCGGATGGTGGTAAGGTGTGATGATAACTAGCTTAGCCCCTTCCTCTAATTCAATAACATGCTCGATTCCCCTATCCGGGGGTCTCCCTGGAGGTATCTCACCAAACACCTTAGTATGTTTGCTTATTATTTTTTGTACATCAAGTGGATACTCTTGTTTATGTTGCTCTGTCATCTCAGGCATTACTCTAAACTCTATTGCCCACTGCACCTGATCATGTCTAAAGAAACTCTGCATCCGCTTGAGTGACACCACTTGAAGTCTCCCATCTGAAAAACCTCTGAGTACTATCTTCTTACCATTTGCCTCAAACCTCATTTCCATTTTCTCAAGGTTAAATGTAAACTCTACCAGAGACTTCATCCAGTTCATCCCAAGCACCATATCCTGATCACCAATGTTGACCACAAAGAAATCTCCTGTCATGTCATAATCTCCCAAATGAAGCTGCAATTTGGATATTTTCTTGGTACATTCAATTTTGAAGCCATCGGCAACCATAACCTTAAATCCCCTATGCTCCTCTATATGTAGCCCTCTGCGTGTCACAAACTTCTCCTCAATGAAATTATGTGTCGCCCATGTATCAATGAGTGCCACAACTCTCTGTCCATGCAAGGTTCCCCTAACTCTAAAAGTGACAGCCTCCTGTATACTTGATAACTGAGCTATCATGCTATCACTGCATGCTTCCTCCTCTGAAGAACTATCATCATCTCCATCTGATTCGGATGACTGCTTTGAATCTCCACCTACTGACTCTTTGACTGAAAAGTACTCCATCTGCTTAGCTTTTGCTTTCAATGGACACTTATGTGACAAATCCCAAGGCTCCTTGCAATGAAAACAAGGCTTCTTCTTCCTAAGATCATTAAGTGTCTCATTGTCCAACCTCTTACTTTCCTCCTTAGCTGGCTGAACCTCTTTATGAAAAGGTTTCCTTTCCTTATCTTTCCTTGAAGGGAAACTCTTTGCCTGGAATTTATTTTTCGAAGATGAAGAGGAATCCATGTCACGAGCTTTCTTAATGGCTTCCTGCAAAGTGGGAGGGTTGAGAGCTTTAATCCACCCTCTCAACGGATCAGCTAACCCATCCATAAATAGAACTAGTATCCTCCATTCAGATACATCTGTTACTAACACTACAAGTTTTTAAAACTTTGAAATGTATGTTTCCAATGATCCCCACTGTTTAAGCTAAGCTAACTCCTTGAAATGGAGTTCTGGATCCTTCCTATCAAAATGTTCAATCAGCCTCTCTGTAAACTCCACATACGAGGTAATGTGTGCATGTCCCATAGTGACCATACCATGATGCCACCACTCGTGTGCTAACCCATCCAGATGAATTGCTGCATACTTAATAGCTTCTTCCTCGGGCATAGGGTTCAATTGAAAGTATGTGTCAAGCTTTTGAACCCAAGCTCTTGCTGTAGACTTTCCTGAGCCATCATAATATGGTAACTCAAGTCTCCCTACTTTCTTTCGTAGCTCATAGCTCTAGTTCCTATCATGTCCACGTGGCATATGTTTCATCCGCACATCCATATACTCCCTAAAGGTAATTGCAGCAGTAAAATCTGGCCCTCCGGCTTCCCAATCTCTCCTCAAGTGGTCCTGTATATCAATAATCTGGGGCTCTGGTACGAGTTGCTCTAGAGCTCTAGGAGGAAATGTAGGAATCATGGGCCTTGAACTCACTGTCCTAGCTCGCTGAGGTGCATGACAGAAATTGTTCCCAACTTGTTCATCTCCATTATGTGTTCCATCCAGATCATTTCCATTCTGATTGTTACCATTCTGATTATTTCCTCCACCCTTGTTAGCATTCAACCCCATTTGATGAGCCATCATTTGCATCATAAGATCCAATCTCTGATTCTGTTCATGTGCCCTTTGTTCTACTACTCGCTGACCTTGTACCAAGGTCTCTAATAACTCTAAGAATCTTTCCTCTCTAGGCTTTGGACCGAAATTCCCGCCTCCACCTAATCTTGTATGAACCTATCATCTCGGTCACCCATATTGTTGTCTTGATCAAAGAATACCTTCGTTGTGTCTGTATGACTGGATTCTATACCCCCCTGTACGGATGAACTAGACTATTTTCTTTGTAGGTCTGAACTCCTACTTTGTCTTGCTCTGGTATTGCGATAATTATAAGGCCCCTATTGCATGCTCAAACATAAATGCTCTGATTTTAGTGTTTTGAGATTTCATCAAACACTTTCCCCTCTATCTGCCAGTTCCAAATTTCCTATAAGACCTCCATAGGATAGCAAGACTTATAGCTCTGATACCACTGTAATATCCTCCCCCGATTTGAACTTTGTCTTGTAGAAATTTAACTTAAGGAATATTGTCAAACACTTTGTATGCAAACTCATAAAGCTGATTTCCTCAATAAATTGCTTTCCAATGAGTAGATTTACGAACAACTATGAAGTGACATTAAAATGCATAATACACATCATAACATTTTCACAAACACTTGGCACACATTCAACAGTATATGAAAAATTTGGAAACTCTTTCAATCTGCTGAATAAAGGGTGATTTTTAAATGTAGATGTGCACTTATAGCTGCCTTAAAGGCTGCAACAACTATTCAGACTTGTATTCAACAATTATTATGCAAAGTATCAAAATTTGACAGAAGAAACCTGGAATTAGTTGCCATAGTATTTTGCAGATGTAGTCGGCAGCCCTCCAAACTTCTAATCAGCTGGAAAAACAAGTAAACTTGATACCAACACTATTCACGCCATACTGTAGCAAAATACTGTTCATGCCGACTGTAGCAAAATTCTGTTCATGCTGCACTATAGCAATAACTAACTTCAGATCTGCACCTCAAACCCTTGTAAATTTCTTTATGTGAACACCCCAATTGAAACCCAGTGTGTTTCTTAAAGTGAAAACACCCTTGATCCTCCTGACTGTGTCTTCCGATAATCAGATATCCAGCAACATAACATTAATCTTCATCCAAGCATACAAAGAAAAGCTCTTCCATTTCTTTTATAGTGTTCTCACAAGAGCTCAATCCTTCATTTTCTCAATGTGGGATAAAACATAACTCCCTTTATGTACCTTATGTCTCCAATGTGTTATAAAAATAAAGGAAACTTTTTTAATTTAAATATTTCCCACAAACTATAGTCTATGCATTAATAAAGTTAAATATTTAAATTTAACTTTATAAAATGGCTTTATCAATGCATAAAAAATCTTATCAATGATAAATAAGTTTTCCTGTCAATTTTAAACAATTAACATCGACATACCACTGTGACTGAATGTCTGGCCATGTCCAAGATGACTTACTATAAATAGCAAGTATGCCCAAAGTTGCCCCAAAACCCCTTAGAAAGACCTGCAATTGAAACTGTCTAGGCCAAATGGCCTCTAAGCCTCTTTAATGTCCTAGTTAACCTACGGGACTGTGGGGAAATAGGCTAATGACAACATCATGCTATGAATGCTAGAAAGGGGACATTACAATCTACTAGGAATACTAATAAGAAGGGTCATTCTAAATAAAAAGGGAAGGTGACTAGGATAGATAATGTAGAATTGGATGATGATTATATGACTAGAGAAGACAAGGGCTAGGGTATCCATGTCGGTTGTTAGGACAACCCTATGCCTTCCCATGTGTTGGACACTTTTAAAACTAAAACCAATACACTAGAGTCGATGACAATGGGTGAAATTGGTAGTCATGGGATTATCACCTTCCCTTTTAGAAACCTAAACATTGATGCTTAGAATCTACAAGATACTAAGAATGGGAAACTCAGCACAAGGAACCTATGGGAAGAGAAAATCATGAGAGAGATAGTTTTTTTCCTTAGAAAACTATCAATGGTCATCTACTGATGTGAGATGCTTTACCCATTTTGGAAGAAACTGTCACCACATTAATCAAGAATCTTGAATGGAGGATAAGTTTGATAGGGTGGTGAATTCTTTTGTTTGTTTTGTGCATTTAGCGGCCACTACTCTCCATATTTTTTAGGCTAGTAAGGAGGAGATAAAAAAAATGCCAAAGACACAGAGACTACTCATTTTCTCTATGGCTTCTTTATGGACGACTAGCTGCAACTTTTACTTGAGATTCTAAATAAAGAAAAGGACACTTAGCTCCTTATCCCTTGATTTTTTTTATTTTTTTTGTATTTTATGTCAAGAAATTACTATATAGCCCATGGGGTTCTTGATGTTAATACTTGCTGGACTTGCTTAATACTTACATGGTAGTATATTTAGATATAGAAGCACTTCAGTTTGGAGGTTTTAATATTAAACAAGGGCATAGGATAACCTAATTGTAATGACTTACATTTGATGTTCAGAAGTGTTTTTTGTCTTTAGACCAGCCCCCATTTGGATTTCTTTTAATATAAAAATAAATAAAAGATACTTTTTGTGATCAAATAGTCATATTATATTATGTTATAACAAGTTAAATTATAATAAATAGAAAATAAGTTCACAAGCCTACTTAAAAAATGATCCCATGTATTTATTTATTAAATAATGTTATTTAATTCAACAAATTTATCTATCTAGCCTTATATCTATTCATATTGTTGAAAAACAACACCAAATCCTGTTCAATAGAAGCATAGCACCCAGACAATTACCACTAAACAATTAAATAAATTGTCGTGATTTCATTAGATTTAAGCGGGTTTTGGTATACAAACAGACCATATCTTCAGTGTATCAGAATCTATGAACTTTTACTATTAATGCTATCTATAATTATGTCTTCAATAATATAAAATCTTGAGCTGATAACTACATTTGTTGCAGTCATTAATAAAATGTAATTAAAGTTAAGATTTCTGTTCAATATTGGGTCTGAAACAAACAAACTAATCGTAACGTACACGATAAAAATAGCGTGCAACGGCTAGAGATACATTCGGTATCAACACACTTCTTCTTACTACGAGTTACTTAAGAATAAGGTCTATTTCAGCGGTGTCTATAATGTTTGTTTCAGTTCTAGCTAGTGTCTGGCTCTGTCAACTTCTGGGAGTCTTCCAGGTTCTTTTAGATGTTTGTTTTAGCTATTTTTTATTTAGCATAATTATTTCAGTTTGGACATTCAAATTAAATTCGTAAAATTAATATAACAAATTCGTTTTGATTTTATTTTATTGTTTGTGTTGTCCGTTTTTCTTTAATTTTCTTTGTTGTAATTTTGTAAGTTATCCTCAAATTTTTTAAATTGAAACTCTTAAAATTTATGTGGGTCTTTTAAATCAATGGAGCCTTGGGTTTTTAATATTGATTTTTTTAAAAATGTTCTGATGAAAATACTAAGATTATTTTTGATGAATTTTATAAACTAGGAAAATGATATGTTCATTCTAGTCAATGGTAGATAGTGAGTTTTTCTAGTAGCTGTTTAAATAAAAACATTTCTTATTTGAAGGTCATCTAATTTTCTAGTTTGCAAAACTACTAGCTATATATACCTCTATATATATTACGCCGAGATTAATCGTTCTCGAGGCGCCTATTTTTATTTAATCTCAAAGTTATTTTAATCGAAATTGGAATTAATGAAAATACAAATAGGCGCCTCGAGAACGATTAATCTCGGCGTAATATATATAGAGGTATATATAGCTAGTGGTAGTCGCGGCGCAATAGGAAAAATATTTACTTTTTATTTTTTATTTTTTATTTTGATAAGGTTACTATAAAATTGTTAATTAATTTTTAATTAGAGTTGTATGAAGTTAGTATAAAATTATGCTTCAAAATATTTTTAAAAATTTAATATAAGGAGTTTAATATAGATTTAAAATATATTTTTTATTTTTGGGATATTGTAATGTAAAATGTTATAGTCATACATAGATATATGGTTAGGGACAAAGTTACCATTATAGTTAATGTTAACCTTAGGGATAGAATTAGGGTTAGGGTTAGCATTAGAGTTAGGGTTGGAGTTAGGGTTAGGGTTTGAGCTATGGTTAAGGTTAGGGATAGAGTTATGGTTATGGTTATTGCTAGAGTTATGGTTATGGTTTAGATTAGAGTTATGTTTATGCTTAAGGTTAGGGTTAATGTTATGGTCATGGTTAAGGTTAGGGTTAGAGTTATGGTTATGATTAGGGTTAGTGTTAGGGTTATAGTAAGGCTAACGTTAGGGTTAGGGTTAAGGTTTGAGTCAAGGTTAAGGTTAGAGTTTAAAGGGTTAGGGTTTGAGTTAGGATCAAAATTAAGGTTAGGGTTAAGGTTAGAGTACAATTATGGTAGAGTCAAATCCAAAGTTAGAGTTATGCTCATGGTTAAGGCTAGGGTTAGACTTATGCTTATAGTTAGGGTTAGGGATAGGGTTAGAATCCAATTATGGTAGAGTTAGAATTAGGGTTAGAGTTAGGGGTAGAGTTATGCTTATGGTTAATGTTAGGTTTAGAGTAATGCTCATGGTTAAGGTTAGGGTTAGAGTCATCATTATGGTTATGGTTAGGGTTATAGTGGGGATAGGGTTAGGGATAGGGTTTGAGTCAAATATATCTTTTAATTTAATATAAGGAATTTAATTTAGATAATTTTTTTTTTTTTTTTGGGATATTGTAATGTAAAATGTTATAGTCATACGTAGATATATGGTTAGGGACAAAGTTAACATTACAGTTAATGTTAACCTTAGGGATAGAATTAGGGTTAGGGTTAGCATTAGGGTTAGGGTTGGAGTTAGGGTTAGGGTTTGAGCTATGGTTAAGGTCAAGGATAGAATTATGGTTATGGTTATCATTAGAGTTATGGTTAAGGTTCAGATTAGAGTTATGTTTATGGTTAAGGTTAGGGTTAGAGTTATGGCCATGGTTAAGGTTAGGGTTAGAGTTATGGTTATGGTTATGATTAGGGTTAGGCTTATAGTAAGGCCAGGGTTAGGGTTAGGGTTAAGGTTTGAATCAAGGTTAAGGTTAGAGTTAGGGTTAGGGTTTGAGTTAGGATCAAAATTAAGGTTAGGGTTAGGGTTAGTGTCCAATTATGGTAGAGTCAGATCTAGAGTTAGAGTTATGCTCATGGTTAAGGCTAGGGTTATGCTCATGGTTAAGGCTAGAGTTAGAGGAAGGGTTATATTTAGAAGTTTTCTTATGGTCACAGTTATATTTAGGAGGGGAGTAAGGGTTGGGATTTTAGATTATATTTATTATTATATAAGGTGCCCTATATAATAATATGTATATTCCCATGCTCATGGATAAGGTTAGGGAAAGAAGTAGGACCATGGTTATTAGTGTTACATTTAGAATTTCATTTAGGAGGGCATTGTGTGCTATTTTTTCCCCCTATTCAACCCATCATTGATGTCTGATCTGAGAGACCTTAAATGGGATAGGTTCTTTGCAGAGGGTTAACATCGCTAAATTTGGCGGCTAACATTTTGTGTTGGCTCGATTTCTTCATTGACCACGCTGGATCATTTTTTCTTGGTTGGGTTGATTCATGCTGTGAGATTCGATAACTCTTATTTCTTCGCGAGCTATCTTCCCATCTTCCCAAAAGTGCAAGATGTTGCCATGCATTCCCATTCTAACTTTTCTTTATACGCTAGTGTCTTCGAAACACTCTAAAGCCTAGAATTGCACAAGATGCTGCCATGCATCTCCATTCTGATGCATCGTCATGCTACATTGTTTCTTCAATTCTCTGAAGCCCAAAATTGCATCATGCTACCACGCATTGCCTTTCCAACATTTCCTCACTCCACAATGCTTTCATGAGTCTTTGAGACCCAAAATTGTGCCACATGGAAGGGGTTCACACCTTTTGTGCTATCTTCTTCGTTTGTTGGGAGGAATCTCTTCACTACATCTTAGTCATCCATTGGAAATAAAGCCAATCTTGATCGACGAATGTGACTTAATCCTTCATTGGGAGGAGTTTCCTTGTTGCATCTCAGTCATCCTTTTTGAGGGGAGAATCTACATCGACGGTTGCAATTTAATCCTTCATTGGTGAGGATTCACGATGCATCTATGCCGTCTATTTCGAGAGGAAGACCTTCATCGATGACCATCATTCATTTTTGGGCAAACCAAATTCCCCCTTGGGATCAACCTTGCATTTTTTGTGGGAGGTTAAGACATCATGTTATCTCTTTTCATAGTTTTTTGCCAGCAACATGAATGTCTTTCCTCTTCTTTCCATGAGTCTCCATTCTAGCGCCTCCTTACGCTGCATTGTTTCTGCAATGCTCTAAAGCCCAAAATTGCGTCATGCTACTACATGTCACCTTTCTGACATTTCCTCACTCTGTATTGCTTTCGCAAGGCTCCAAGACCCAGAATTGTGCCATGTAGTGGGGGTCCCCACCTTTCGTGCTATGGTTACAATTTAGATTTTAGGGTTATGGTTAGAATCAAGGTCAATTCTAGAGTTTATAGAATATTTAGAGTTAAGATTAGGGATTAAATATACATGAGGGTTAGCATTGGGTTGTATGATAATTAAAGTTAGGATTATAGTTAGATATATCATTTAGATTAGGTTTTAGTCAGGGTTTAATTAGACTTAAGATTAGGGTGAGGATCAAGGTGAAGTCTATATTAGGGTTCATATCATGGTAGGATTGAAACTAATGTTAGGGTTAACATTGAAATTATGATTAGGGGTAAGGTGAAGATTTATATTTGGTCATGATTGTGGTTTGTGCTAGGATTAGGGTCTAAGCTATTATTAATTTTATGATTGTACCTTTAGGGTTAGGGTTTTGTTTAAGTTTATGATTATGGTTACAACTATGGTTTATGGTTCAAGTTTAAAGTTGGGAATGTGATTAGGATTAGGGATTAGTAAATTTTTTAAGAGTTCGATTATAGGTTTACACCATGGTTAGGACCTTGGGACTGGATTTAGAGTTTAATATCATGGGTATCCATATAGGTAGGTTTAGGATTTTGATCAATATTTTGGAGTTTGTTTTTACATTATGGTTAAGGGTTAGATTTTAGGGTTAGGACTATAACCAATATTAGTGTGTAGGTTTTTGGTTTAGATTATGGTTTGGACTAAGATTTTCGTTATGATTAGAGTTTAGAATATCAATAGGGATATGTTTTAGTGCTATAATCATAGTTTAATGTTGGATTATAGTTATATTGTACATCATTGTTGGGGCTAGGGCTAAGGTAGGGGTTGTTGTTAGGGTTAACTAAGGATGACAATTAGGATGGTTTATCTTTTCAAGTAGAAAAAAAAACTCATATTGATTCAAAAACGAAGAAATTATACTTCGAAAATATTTTTCTATGTCATAATAGATTCATTTATTTTAATTATTGTATTAGTTAATTAGTTGTTTGATGTTTCAAAGTAAACATGGCTTATTTTATTTAAATTTAAATAATATTATTGTTTTGAATTGAATTTAGCTTAATTATTAATGATCATATTTATATTTCGAATATTAACTCCAATTTGATCAAAGACCAAATATATTTTTGGTATTTTTGTAAACGAACTTGCTTAACACTTCCCTATTTCAAAGTTAATAAAATATCATTTCTATTATCTTAGATTTGAGAGTAAGTATATTAAATAAGTAATAATAAATGAACATTATGATTAATATATTTCTAAAATAAAAATATATTACTTAAAAAATTGTTTACTTTAAATGAATAAAGTACTCATTTACTTGTAAATTTTAAAAATAGAAATTAATCTACATATATATAAAATATTTATTCTTTTTCCTATTTGCATACAAATTAATTAAAATCTAAACTTTAAACTACATAAATATTTTTAAAATATATATCCATCAATAAATAGTTTAGAATAAAGTCAAATCTAAAAATTAGACACATATAGAATCTTTTTAATTTCTATATACATGTTTTTCTAATTTATTTCTACAAACATGCAACTGATATTTCTATTATCCATTTTTTTCCATTTAAAAAAAATCTAGATGTAAATAGAATTTTTTAAGATGCATGCAATCTTTCTAATTTTTTCTACATACATATATTAACATTTCTATTTTATATTTTGTTTTTACATTATGGTTATTTCAATCAAAATATGTAGATGTAAATAGAATTCTTTTCAAAAAAAATTATTTAAATTTAAATAATATTATTGTTTTGAACTGAATTTAGCTTAATTGTTAATGATCATATTTATATTTCGAATATTAACTCCAATTTGATCAAAGACCAAATATATTTTTGGTATTTTTGTAAACGAACTTGCTTAACACTTCCCTATTTCAAAGTTAATAAAATATCATTTCTATTGTCTTAGATTTGAGAGTAAGTATATTAAATAAGTAATAATAAATGAACATTATGATTAATATATTTCTAAAATAAAAATATATTACTTAAAAACTTGTTTACTTTAAATGAATAAAGTACTCATTTACTTGTAAATTTTAAAAATAGAAATTAATCTACATATATATAAAATATTTATTCTTTTTCCTATTTGCATACAAATTAATTAAAATCTAAACTTTAAACTACATAAATATTTTTAAAATATATTTCCATCAATAATTAGTTTAGAATAAAGTAAAATCTAAAAATTAGACACATATAGAATCTTTTTAATTTCTAGATACATGTTTTTTCTAATTTATTTCTACAAACATGCAACTGATATTTCTATTATCCATTTTTTTCCATTCCAAAAAAATCTAGATGTAAATAGAATTTTTTTAGATGCATGCAATCTTTCTAATTTTTTCTACATACATATATTAACATTTCTATTTTATATTTTGTTTTTACATTATGGTTATTTCAATCAAAATATCTAGATGTAAATAGAATTCTTTTCAAAAAATCTAGATGTATATAGAATTCTTTTAATTTTTTACACACATAAAATCTTTCTAATTTTTTTCTACATACATAAAGGAATAATTTCTATTTTCTATTTTTTATTTTCTATTTTAAAAAAAAAAGCTATCATAAAGATTGATAAAAAAATTGATTGCATATGCATTCTTTATTTTGTGCACTAAATGCACAAAATAAACTGTATAGATTAAAACTTCCCGTGCTGGGCATGAGAATATACAATAGAAATATTAGTTACCAAGAATAGTCGGCCATAAGCAATCAAATCTGCCTTGCCACTGGAAATAGCTTCATTACCATCATCCCGATCATAACCCCCTATAGCCAAAAATGTTCCCTTGAATGCTGTTCTTATGGGAATCAAGCTCTTTTCACTCGCTATTGTCGTCTGCGAATTATCAATCTTGGGCTCAAAGAAATGAGCGTACAATATCTTATATTTATTCAGAGCCTCCGCCATGTGAAGTCCCAGTGCCTCTGGATTTGAGTCATATGCTTCAGCATGATCCGAAAATGGAGAAAGCCCCATGGATCTCAACACCATCAAACCCTGTTCGTAAAAGGACTGATTATGTCAACAAAAGGAACATTCTCTTCTTCAAACCAAGATAGATCAGAATAAAAAAACATACCTGCATCTATTGCATTCCTGGCAGCATTTCGAAAATCAGCAACTATATTGGGAATTTCCTCTGTTTTCAGAGACTGGGGAGGAAAGAAATCTGCCACATCCTTTCGGTTCAGAAGAGGGATCTTTCTAGAGATTGGTTTGCTTGTGGAGGAAACTGGAGATTGGCCATTAGGCTGATAATCTGCATTCCAATGCACCCACTAAATACACAATACACTGTTTGTTGTGGAGGAGAGCCAACCAAATTGAAATTAATTAAAATTGAAATCTAAATCAAAGTAGAATATTATAACTAATTTTGAATTTCAATTTACATCTACATCTAAATCTAAATGAAAATGTAAATAAAAATAGAAATCTCACCTGCAAAAATGTTACTCCAAAACTTCAATTTACTCCTATTCAAAAACTCCAATCTAATCCTCCAATAACCTCCACCTCTTCCTTCCTGCAAAAACATAAAATGAAAATGAAATGAGGAGCCTTGGTTTTATAACTTCTGAGAGGCTCCTCATATCCCCCAACAGACGTCTCTTCACATTCCACGAATTTGTTTCAAATTCCCCCACTCCCCGCAAAAAATAAGCATGAATGTGCATGCAAAATTATATTTAACAAAAAAAAAAATCATATTGAGATTATTTCGCCCTTATTTTTTCGGGCCCTATTTTTTCGGGTCCTACTTTTTCGGGCCCTACTTTTTCGGGCCTATTATTTCGACCTCCATTTGGCTTCCTATTATTTCGGCCAGCTATTATTTCAGAAATTCTTTTTTAATATTTAATTTGGAAGTTTGTAACTGCTCCCAATTCTTTTTTATTGACAAAGAATCTTGGCATATTTCCGTGCTGGGCATTTGTGCTGCCATTGTATAGAACGCCTCTCGGCGTAATTAGTTTGTTAAAAAAAAAACACATATAGACATTATCTTAATGGAAATAATAAATATCTTTTCTTGCTAATATTTGATTCAGTGCATATCTTAGCATGTAGATATTTGAATGTTGTGTCACATGTTGTGGCACTCACTCCTCTTTCTATATGCCTTAAACTCCATCCTCTCCTTATTATTCTTTCCTATAGATTATAAACTATAAGAATACTTTTCTAGTGGAATTCTTTTAATTTTATTATTTTTAGTCTTAGGTCACTTGCAATTGGCTTTTGTCATTTAGATAATAGCTGATGCCAAGGTATTAACTTTTATTTACCTTGTAAAATTTAAATAACTAGTGTAGATTAATAATTGAAATTAATTTTCTTCCTACTTTACAATGCTATTACTTGAAAGTCTTATTTTCTTATAATTTTTGTAGATATTTGATTATCTTTATTTTATGAATAGAATTCGTTGTTCTTTTTAAGAAGCCTCACATTGTACTTAAACATATTTTATTTATTCCTATTCTTAATACTTGATGTTTAAATGCTTAAAACTATAATTTATAATCTTTTAGAATTGATAAAATAATTAGAAGGGAAAACAAATACCACCCAAGTTATTATAGTTTAAGAATAAAATATTAATAATTAGAATGGAGAAAAAATATTTAATATATTTTAATGAATATTTTATTAATATTTTAGTTATAATTTTTTTTATTTTTTTGATGGAAGGTTTTAGTTATAAATTTGAATGATAAGATTATTTTGATAAGAGTGGTAAGAGTTATATGAATATAAGATTTATTATAATTGGATTGACCTAATTTAATTCCTCATATGTTTGACAATTAGAATTGTAGATACTTAAGGTATTTTAATAGTTCATTTACAATTCTAAGAGAAAATTAGAAATGATAACTACAAATATAAATACTTACAATAACATTTTATTTGTTAAAATAAAAACAAAAAAATCACTATTTAACTTAATTTACAAGTTTAATAGATATATTAATTGTAATATAAAATTAAATTATAGGAAACCCTAAACAAATAGGACTAGGTAAGCAGTAAATGCAGGAACCCTAAACAAATAGGACTAGGTATGCAGTAAATGCAATCTTCACCATTGTGTATATGCTACATGACCATGCAATCCACTGTTTTTTCGCTCGCAAACAGACATATCGTATCTATTCGCGGATTTCAATACGTCCTTCTCTTGAAATAGATTCTTGAAATTCTTCCATCAAGACACGCAATCATACGTAGCATTCGTGTGAAGATGGGCTCTGTTGACTAGACGCAGACAGAGACTCGCTTGACCTCTTCAATCCTCTTCTATATAAACGCCCCCGTATTGCCTAACATTCACAAATTCAAACACCTCTGTTGCTCTTCTGCAATAAGAGAACTGATCAGCTGATTCACTGAATTTTGAGAGAGAATGGCAAGTGGGAATATGTTCATGTTGTGGCGAGCTCTGTTTGTGTTGAGTTTTCTGTGCAGTTTGGATCGTTGTATGGCTGCTCAAGGAAAGGCCACATATTACACTCCTCCATACGTCCGTAAGTATAGTTTTTTTAATAGACATCAAATTCAGCGATGATTATTACCATTTGTGAATGGTATAACGCTGGAATTCTGCATATATACGAGCGTGAGCTTAATCGAGTCTCACTATTTTGGCAGCATCGGCGTGCTTTGGGAACGACCCATCGCAGTTTCCGGCGGGAGATTTGTTTGCGGCGGCAAGCGATACATTTTGGGACAACGGGGGCGCGTGTGGACATCATTACAGAATCAGTTGCGTTGGACCAGCGAAAGAGGGAGATGCGTCGCCATGCAGGGGAGGACCGATTGTGGTGAAGATTGTTGATTATTGTCCTTCCGGATGCACGAGCACCATCGATCTCTCTCAGAAAGCATTCGCCGATATCGCTGATCCTGATGCCGGCATTATTCACATCAACTATGAACGG
This sequence comes from Cupressus sempervirens, assembly GCA_028749045.1. Lineage (NCBI taxonomy): Eukaryota > Viridiplantae > Streptophyta > Pinopsida > Cupressales > Cupressaceae > Cupressus > Cupressus sempervirens. The sequence goes on from CM053787.1 coordinate 671,968,209, forward strand.
TACTTTGCTTCTTCACTTCTCTTCTTGTTCTTCTACGTACTATACAATTTTTGAATTGTGGGTGAATTTACAATTCTCGCTCTGTTTTGCAGGGTCTGAGCGTGCACAGCAGCCTATTATTATAATGAGTAAATAAAACCAGCGTGGATCTTAGAGCGCTGAATAACCCTCATAGTATATAGTCAATATCGTATGAAGAATTGTGCTATGAATATGCTTACTTTCTTAATGAATAAAACATAAATGTAAGAATGTTATGTTGAAAGCATCTTGTTAGTTTTCCAAATACTCTAAGAGCACTAAATTGATTGCTTATGGATTCAAATGCGTACAATGGTTGAATAGAATATTATATATGCAAGAAATACATTTTATTTTTGTTTGATAATAGATTATTTTTATTTTTATTAGTTTTTAAAAGAATCGAGAAATAATTTTATATAAATCATAAATATTAATAAAAATTAATTAACAATTGTAAGATTTTTATTGTAAAGAAGAAATTTTTGTGACATTAATTTTTGTTTTAAATTTTAAAAATGGTTTTTATATTCTAGTATTAATTAATCATTTTTAATGAAGTTTTTAATAATTTTAATAAATAACGATATTGGATAATCATAATGTCAAATACAAGATTGTTATAAACAAATACTCAATTTGAGAAATTATCTATTAGTGTAAGTTTATGTTGAATGATTTTTTAGAGCAACAATTTAAGACAAGAACAAGATAAATTTGCACTATCCTCATGTTTCTGTTTTCTAGACATTAGGATTTCAATGTGACCTATGTGATAAGCAATATCTTCTTTGAATTAGATTGCAAATTAGAAAAAGGTTTTACCATAGATCCTTTAGATCCATATCATAATGAGATACTTGAGAGAGGTGAAGTTATAACTTTGAATCACAAATAACATCTTGCCCAACAATTAAATAAATCTAGCACAACGCTTAGTTTTATCAAAACTTCTACATACAAACCCTTTTCTATTAACATATGACAACATATTTGTTAAACTAACCATGAGAAAAAGGAGATCTAGAAGAATCACAGGTGTACACAAAGGCCAAAATTTTCATAATTCAAAAAATGAAAAGAAAAGAAACAATAACTCACTGGAAATGATGACTCTTGTGACAAAAATAACCATAGTAGCATAGTTTTGTTCAATTTTTTTAGTAGAAGATAATGTTCAACAATTTAGGCATGTTGTATCCACCCTAGAGCTTGAATGATTCTCCTATTCACGGCTATCTATTTTTGCTAATTCAAAAGAAATAAGCTCATGAAGAATAGATTTGGAAACCATTCCAAATTTGTAAACTAGACTCATCTTCACCATCCCACATATTATTGCAATCTAGAAGTACACTTTCATGATTTTTTTTTTTTTTTTTTAATATTACAAATTCTTGTTCAACCCATAAGTAAAACATTTATCTTCCTTCTATTTGAAGAGTATCCTAGGAGGATCCATCAATCATATTTATACTAAAACTCATCAAGATTTTCACCATCCTTTTTGATAAAACATTTACCAAAAAATATTTGCAAATGTTTAATTTAATCAACTTTATGATACAAGAGTTCAAAAGGTGTAAAATAAATTGTTACATTGATTCGAGTTCAATTCAAGATATAAACATCTATATGAAAAACCTCCTTCTAATGTTTTTCTAGTAGACTTGCCTCATTAAGCGTTGTTTGTGTCATTGCGTAAATAGTCTTGTTGTTTCTTTCTCCGACCAAATATTTTGAGGTGTCCAAGAAACACAATACTCTCTTTCAATTCTATATTTTTCACAATATGCAATAAATCTTGAGAGGTATATTCACCTCCATTATCCAACATTAAACATTTTGGTTTTAGATTAGATTCTTATTCCACCATTTTTCTTGTATCCTTGAATCTTTCAAAAGGTTAATATTTGTGTTTAAAAGTAAAGTAACCCAAACCATTCTAGTATAATCATCAATAAATAAAATGAAATGTTTCTTATTATTAATCGATAGTTTCCTTGGATCATACAAATCTATATGAGCTAGTTCCCAAGGTCTAGTGGTAGAATGTTCTTTAGACTTAAAATATGTGTTGGTTTGTTTACCTTTTATGCATTCATTGAAAACTATGAAAGAAGGCTTATTCAATATAAATGTTACTCTCACATTTTTATTCTTAGTGATTCAGACCAACTTATCAAAATTTAAATATCATAATATTTCATGTCAAAGCCATTTTTCTTCAACTTGACTCATAAGACACATACTAGAAATGTTTTCATAAATAATAGCATCAAACATATTATAGAGATTACCACCTATTTGTAAAGATATATAAACTATTTGTTTGACCTTGTTCTTTATAGAAAACCGTTAGAGTAAAACTAAACATGACATCCAATATAACAAATTTGACTCACACTTTACAGATGATGCTTTAACCCCTCAACACAATAAAAATCACGATTGTGAGTATCTATTTTAAGATAAATATAACCATGACCTATTATATATGCAGATGAATTATCTCCAAACCTTATGAAATCTACTTGAAAAAACTCTAAATATTATAATTTACTTTGGCCTCCTACAATATGATGTGAACAACCATTGTCCAATGCCCAAGTTTGAACATTGTTTCACAACAAGATAACTTGATCTAAGAGATATTTTTTAGTACTAGGAACAAACATAGGTTTCCAAACTTGAAGGACCTTTTGTTTTTATTTGGATTGATTTAAAAATTCCTTTAAAGCTAACATTTATATCATTTTATTATTTTTGGAAAACCACAAGATCATTTTTGACCAAACGTAAGTGCTCTTTGAGCCATAAATATACAAGTTCAAACTCTATCCTTAAAAAGCTCCAACATAAATACTATCTAAAAAAGAAAAAATAATGAATGAACCTCTATTATAACCTATAGACTTATTTATATCAAAACATATTTTTAATTATTTCTTCAATATTTTTATTTACCCTACATGTCTCATTTCTATTAAGAAGAGTAATTGGTATTGATAGTATCTTAGCACTAAAGTTTTACAATTAATTAGAAACCATTCAAGCATGAAGTATACCATCTCATGAACTAATGGATATCTACACCACTTGGATCTTGCATAGAGATGAGGACAAGGAAAGGCAAGCAAGTTACAATTAGCACAATGAGTCATCATCAATGTGACATGACAAAGAGGACATAGTATGTACCAAAAAAGGATTGACACTATAAAAAAAATCATAAATAAGATACAATAGTGGAGGTATGACTAGACCTAGTATAGATTGGTAGGGCCAGTCTAGGCCCTTTGATGCAGATCTTACAAGTTCCTCATGAACAACTCAAACTAGCAAATTGGTTTTTTAATTGATTATGTTTTGGGTGGGGTACTTTCTAGCATTTCAATATGTATAGAAGTAAGGTTTCATATAATCCAAAAGATACATTGACTAAAGTGTGTACATGTGTGTGCAGATAGAAAAGGGAATGTGATACAAGAAGAAAATATTGGATACAAAAGAAATTATTGCTAAGAGATACAATTAAAGAAATTAACAAGCTAACACATGTATGGGTGTACTATAGATAGGGATAACATAGAGAAATATTGTAGTGATACTTTAGAAATCACAAAGAATTCCCATATAGAAAGAGAAGACCTAGATATCCTCTAGTTATGCACATGATATATATCAAGAAAGATATGGAACATATAGATTAGATTAATATTTTATTTATTTATAATCATTTTTATCATTTTGTAAGCTTTTAACTAGGAATGATTTAGTAGAAAGCATTTTGTATATCCTTGAATAAGGTGTATTTAGAAAGGAGTTCTAAAAATATTCTCACATGGTATTTTTTTACAATCTCATGTAATCCTAATAGGTTAAAAACATTCTTAGCCAAACATATTCTTAGAAGGAACAAGTTATAGCTCTTAAATAGGCATCCTTTTAGCTATAGTAGAAAGGTAGTCAATATATTATTACCACCCTAGTATTCATCCTCTCGCCGAGGGTTTTTAGATATAAAACTATTTCTCACTTGATGAATGTTTACTATATTCGTTATAATTCTTGTGGTGAAATGGTTTTTTTTAAGTCTTATAAGAAAGGTTATAGAAAAAACTAATTTTAATGATCATATTGATTATCTTAGCACTTAGCAGTTGTTAGACCAAAAATTTGTGTCAAAGATTAGGCCCTAATGCTACCAAGCCTAAAAAATTAAGGGATGATCATATCACAACTGTGAAATACAAATTGCCACTTCACAATGCTCTTGATAGTGTTCAAGATCTAAAAGAAATTTTGAGAGTCACTATGAAAAAGAAAACATCTCATGAAGAAACTCAGTGAGAGCCATGAAATTATTGGAAAAATAGAACCTAGTAAATTAGGTGAATACAAAGAAACCATAAAAAGTATAATGACTAATAATGAGAATATAAATAAGTCTCCCTCATTACTAGAGAAAGAATAAGAAAAAATATTAGAAAAGATAGATCAAGAATAAAAAGATAAAGGTAATGCTACATAAGTAGTAAAAAAAGAAGAGAACACACAAATGGAAGAAATAGAAACAATGAGAATGACTAAAGATGATGCTATACAAAAGGATGATCAAATCCAAAAACTAAATGAAAAACTAATCAACACTAATGAAAGAAATGAGAAGATAAAAAAGTTCAATGACACATCTGAAAAGATAGAAAAGTAAATCAAGGCTCAAAGAAACATTAAAGGTGTCAGAAAGACTCAAGAAGGTAGGGCTTCTAGAATCAAGGACCATAACCAACAAAAACAAGGGAAAAAACCATCTAAGGTTACAAAACCTAACAAAAATACCTATCATAGTTGTGGTAAAATATGTCACACTTCTTTAATGTGTATTGACATAGTATGGTAATACCCATAACTCAGAATACCTACAATGTGTATTTTAACATATGACATATTTGGTCTCTCTTCTTAGAAGTACAGATCACATTCCAATGAGAAAAGATTTGATGGATACTATTACTTTTGTAAGAAGTTTGGACGTGAGGTTGATGTATATAGATACTTGGAAATATCAATCCAATTATCTAAGAGAATATGAACTCTTGACTTGAAAAGAATGTTCACTACCGTAGTATGCTCAACCTATGAGAGAAGAGAACATATTATACGATACTAAAAACTAAAAACTAATCAAAGGAATCATTCATGACCATGTAAGGGAACAATCATGACTTTTTCCTACTATGGAAAGATAGGTCACCTTGCCAAAGAATGTAGATTAAGGGAAAGACTTGAGATACAAAATATAGATGAAAGAATATAGAAGAAGCTTTCTAAATCTATGATCTTACTAGTTGGGGGTGAGACTCCGCAAGTAAAATAAGCTCATCCAAGCTTAAAGTGGTTGTGAACAAAATCAAATGCTCACAAACTAGTCCCCTAGTCAAAATTGACAATTCATGCACCAAAAAGAAATTAAACAAACAAGCAAAGAAAAAATTACATGTGACAAGCTAAGAGCATGAATAAATTATGACCATTTTTTCATGGGTCATTGGAATTAAGTTCAAGTTAAATGCTAGGAAAGCATTTTGTTTACCAATTTATATCAATGTTAACATAATATTATTTATAAGAACCTATAAATAGCTTACAAAAGACCCATTTATTACTCTCAGAACTCAAATTCTTGAGTTGTATATCTATGAAAAATATATAGCTTTTCATTTATGTGCCATTTACTTGAAAATATAGTTCCAACCTAAGGTGGAGAGGTGAAAGTGAAAGAGTAACTAGTGATTTTTGATATAGTAGAGTCAGAAAATCATCATGTAAGATGGAATTCATAAAATTATACTGGTTAGTACCAAAGATGTTAATCAACTAGACTACATGGTCACTCTAGTAAAAATAGATGTAGAAAATTAGACAAGAGAACTGTCATTAATAGTAGTAGACAGACTGTTCATGATAGATATGAGTGTATAGTTAAAAGTAAAATTGTGGAACTTGGAGTCGAGAAAATTAATTAGGTATTTTCTACATTTCTTGATAATGGGAGATTGAAACCAAAATAGATTCATCTAGTAGACACCACAATACACCATGTAATGGATATTCCTAACTTTTTTGAGGATTACATGGTAAGATATATACTAAGTAAGGTATACGATGAGTATGTAAGGCTAGCCAAGCCATGAAATATTAGCAAGGAAGTTATCCAAAAGGTAACTAGATTATATAGATCTGGAATGAAGCTAAGAATAGAAAAGGTTCCACTTGATAAATCTATGAAAGCAACCTAAGAGAGGAAGGATAGACAAGAATGAGTCATTGATTACATTACAAACCTAGACATAACATTTTCTATAGTGGTGATAGCCTAAATTTTTTTTATTGTAGTCAAGAGAATAATGTGACTAGGAAAGCAACTTACGACACATACCAAATCATCTACAAGAATTCCCAACTTGTGGATGACTACATGAACCTATAAACATGGAGATGACCATGCAGAACTATAATATACACTCATTCAAGTAGGGAGACATTTTATTATTTATATATCTATATTTTAATAGAGAATTTCCTCGATGAGGATCAATCAACTGGTCAAAGGAAGTTGCACTAGTCACTTAACAAGTTTGTAAGATGTAAATGCAACTAGGAGATAGAAGAGGTGGTCTACTTAGGTCATACTTCAACAAATTAAAAATTGTTATGCAAAGAAGGGAAATCGTGTACACTTTTTCTAGCACTAATTTTGATGGTATTCCTTTGGAGGAGTATACCAAGAATTACTAGAGCACTTAGGGAGATTGACATGTTTCATTCATGAATATGTTTTCCATTGATATCAACATAGAATTGTTTCTATGAAGATTAATATAGTAGTAGATAGAGAACGAGGTTGTATGAATGGAGTGTTGATTATTAGGTCAACCATGGTTAAGGATGTGTTCTACACTATGTCCTAATGAAGTGGTTAAGTCTACATACAAAGAGTCAAATACACGTAGAAGATATAATTTGATTTACATAGGACAATTTACAAACAAAGTACCTTAGAATTAGTTTTTGATGTTTTGATTATATCTCCTAACAAAGATAGAATCGTGATATGTGTAATTATACAATGACAGTAGATAGCAAAAGGATTATATCACAAATTACACAAGGTTTGAGGTCATACACATGAAGTTGTGAAGAATGTGAACCCAGAGTGATTTGTAATTACAAAAAGATGTAATGTTTTGTAATATCTTAATGGGGTCCTATTCTAATTAATTAAAAAAGAGCTAAGTCAAGGAATTGTTTGGAGGATAAGGTATAAAGGAAGGTTATATTTTGTTTTGATGAAGTGTGAATGTGAGAAGTGATAAGAAAATTATTTTGTAAATGTGACTTAGAGATCCAAGCGATTATTAGATGAAAAGTTGGTGATCTAATATCAAGATCTAAAGAAGATAAGTTCGGTTAGAGGACATAGAAGGAGCTTTATATTTCTATTATTCTACAAGGAATAATATCAAGAGATCAGTTAGACAATGATTCTGGTTATCTTATCTGTGAAGCAATTAGGATACTGGGTCCATCTACCTTCTACAACTCCTAACAGAGTTGGAATCTTTGAAAAGGGATTCAATGTCTCCTAACAGGGATTGATATGTACTGACTGTATTTACTAAATCCTAATAGGGTCCATCCTCTAACAAGGAACATTTATATTACTATATTATTTTATTGGAGCCATCGCCACCAAAGTTTTTCCTCTAATCAAGGGTTTCCCTAGTTAACATATTTGGTGTAATTGTGTATGTGTATGTTGTTATGGTTTCTGATTATATTAATCACATTCTTAAAGTTTAATAAGGTTGATAAGTATTATAATTGTAGGATAAATGATTCACCACCCCTCTCTTAGTGATATTGGTAGATTTTACTTACTAATAATTGGTAATAGAGCATCACGTCCTTGAAGAGAAAACTTAATAGCTTTGGGAGATCAATGGTGGGTCACTTCAGAAGAGAAAGTCCTAAGCTTGTTGGAGTTAACTATGACAGTTTGAGGGAGAAATTAAAAAATCATTTTATATGTATGAGTATAGGATATTAAATTTTTACAAAGAATGACAATGTGGTTGTGGAATAGAACAAGCTTGAGGAATGTAGTTAAGCTAAAAGAGAATTGTTTATGTGTAATATGCTAGCCATAGAAGCATTAATCTCTACTCTTGTTGAGAATGAACACGGTCAAGTAAGATCTATAGAAACATCTCATAAAATTTGTAAAGCTTTTTAAAACACCTTTGAAGGAGATACACATGCTAAAAGAGTAAGACTATAGAATTGGATATGTTTGTTTCAAGATGCTAACATGATGGAAGATGAATATTTGAGAAGTGATGTTGTTAGAATAACTGAGATTGTTGCAAGAATTAAGTCTTGTGAACGATATAAAGAGGAAGATGATGTTTTATAGAAGATTTTGAAAACCTTAACACCCAAATTCAAATAAGTAACATAGTTGATTGAACTTCTAACACTCTAATTTTTGGGATAAATGGGTAGAGCTTCTTAATTTTTCTCTACACTCTAATGTTACATTAAAGTCTCCTAAAATATTGTTTTTGTCTTGATTTAACATTAGATAGTTACTCAATTTTTCCCACACTATTCTCTTTTGGTCATTTGGTAAAGGGCCACAAACATTGGATAGAATAATTTTTACATTAGAATTAATACTTTTAATGCTACAAGACATCCAATTGTTGTGTTTAGTAATTGGATTACTAATTCATACGATACTTTCCAAGGATCCAATATTATAGCTAGACCTCTTGATGCCCTAGTGGACTCTACCCAATCTAACTGCCATATTTCTAATTTATTCTTTAAGTTATCTGACTCGATAATACTTAATTTGGTTTCTTGTATGATAATCACTTCTGAATTAAAGATTCATAAGTATCATTTCATGTTGTAAACTTCATTGCTTCTTTGGAAGGTACTTCCCCTTCCCTGCTTGAAATAATCTTGTAATTTTTGCTTGCTTTTCTTCATTTCCTGCTAGGCTTCTAAATTGCCTCAAAGATTCTCTTCCTCTTTGTTTATGCTCTTATGGAATATTTGGTTTTTATATTCCTTCTCTAGTAGTTTCTAGATGAAGAATATTTTCTAAGATACTAAATTGTATTTGATCTTGTTCCCTCGCCTAAGAATTCTCTTCTTCAATCATTTCTAAGTTTAAGGCTTGGTTAGATTGCTATTGAAAGCTACAATATTTTCCTGATTATTATCTACATTTTTCTCTTTTTCCTCTCGATCAATTAATTTAGGTACAATTTTCTCAGAGAGGTATGTCTTGTCAGCTTCAAAGTTGATTATTTGGTTTTTGAAATACAATGAAATGTTTGGGATATTTGCCACCCTAGCTTTACTTTGTGCTAATATTATTATGTTTAATATCTCTATAGTATCATCTTCTGGGTCTTCCTCATCAGACATGTCATGATATACCATTAAATTAGTTTCTTTTATTGGGGTTTGCCAAAATTTTGAGTAAGCTACTTGTTTTAGAATTTTTCTTTTTCTTTAAGAAACTAAATTGTATTCCTTGGAATGATCGTTCTCAATATTCTTCTCTATTTCTAATTGGGTCACACAATTCTTTTTGTTTGGGAATGTATTCTTAATTGAGGTTAAGTTGTTTAGATTAATGCTAGTTTCTTCTTTTTCTAAAGTCAATTATTTATCTTTAATTTTTTATATAGTTTTATTCAACCATTTTTTTTTAAATTGTAGATTCTATTGTATTTACTTCTTGGGATCCTTGAATTGTTGGTTCTATACTGACATTGCTAACATATTCACCAAAGTTTATATGAGTAATACTTAATTTTTCCATGCATGTAGTATGACTTAAATAGTTAGTCACAAGAGGTTGGCTAGTTGAATCCATATTGTTTTGTGCCAGGCTATTATGTTGCAAGTTTTTATGTTGTTGGTTATTATGGGTGTTTTCCCATGTTCCCCTGAGTTTCCAAGATGGCGAAAATAAGGGACAATGAGACAAGTTTATGTGATGGCAAATGCTTTTTTCAATTTTGGGGATAGGTGGGGATGACTATACAAAAATAAGGAAAATTAAAATATATAGAAAATTTTAAAATATTTATATGAAGACATGGATAAAGCATCTACTTATGTGTAATAGAATATTAAAATATAAGAATCAACAAAATTCATATGCCAAATTTGTGTTACTTTGAGAGTCAGTCTAATTTATTCTAGAAGTCAAAGTCAAAGTCCCTTAGGTGTCTCCAAGTCTCTGAGATGCTTATGAGACTAGACGACTAAAAATATATGGGGGATGTGTCCTCAATAACATTGTTGTTCTTTAAAAAAAATAGTTGATCAACAATATCATTGTGAATAAGGGTAAAAGCAGAAACCTATGTCACCTTTTATAAAGAAATAGGATATCAAAATGCAATAGTTCAACATTAGTGACAAAAAAATGGTATTATGTTTAGAGATTGAAGATGATGTAAACTGATGAAATGTGTAGCATTGGATGAATTTTATGCCTATAATTTTTATAATTATTTTGAGTAAGAATTTATTCATTTCCTTTTATTTTGAAGTCCCCTTTTTAACTATAAAAAATACAGGATGTAGTTCCCATTAAACAAGTATATGCAACTCATCTATTTTTGTTTTCATTTGAAAATATCTTATAGATGAGATGTATAAATAGGGGACAAAAAAAGAAATAATTATTTTTTATGTATAGTTTCTTTGTTATAAGTGCTCAAGCTTGACCTTATTAGAATCTAACAATTTTTTCCTCACGTGAAAACTTCCCTAACAAATCTACATCTTCTTGAAAAAAAATTACATATTCACGAAAAGGACTCTCTCCTCTAGAGATAAATTTTTTAAATTTTTTTTTTTGATATTATTTACTTTTTTTTTTCCTTTTTTAAGGGAGCATCTTCTGAAATGTTCAAATATCAACTTATAATATTTTCAAATTATAACATATTATAACTAATCAAAACAGTCAAATGTTTATATAATGATGATGTTAAATCTGACATCTATAAAAGGGTATTTTTAGTTTTCAAAAAATATTGAGTTTTGATAGAGAAATGAGATTTGACCAAAATAGGTTTTGGTATCCTAAATGGTGACATAGATTTATGCTTTTACCCAAAATAATAATGTACTTTATTAGTTGTCAATATTTGCCTAGATTTTCTCTAACTTCTTCAATGAACATTTCTTACTATAAACATAGTTTGCATTATTCCAACTTCTTGATGTTATCTTCAGTATTTTTAATATCAAGAGGGATTGTAGCATTGACCTCTTTCAGAGATTCCTCCTAATTTATATTTTGATTTAGCTTATTCATCTTATGTGTTAAAAAAAAAAATGAAGCATGGTGGTAGTGACAAATATTGTTGATTGCAAGAAGAAACCAACATAAAAATTGTGTAAGAAAAAGGTTGTTCGGCTACAAGATAAAAGATAATGAGATCATTGTAAGTGATCTTACCCTTGTAGTAGCGTAATTGAAATGCTATGGGGAAGTTGTATAATATTCTAAGCATCATGGAAATGTGTGTTGTGAGATGAGTGAAAATAAAGAAATTTGAAAAGAGAGAAAGGTATCAATCTCCTAACCTTGCTATGTGAGGAAATAAATGTGAACAAGTTAGTTTTGTAAGGTATTATATAATTTTTTGAGAGATTGTGTGTGCAGAAGTTGTCATTGAAGAGGTGCTTTAAGTTTAAAAGAGAATCTGTTGAAAAATATAATATAAGTTTGTTTGATTATATGTGTATAAAATAATTGCACAAGTGTCTGACATTATAAATTGGTTACAACAACTAGCATTGGTTTCTTTAGTTACAAAAATTCTAAATAGGAGGTCTAATTAAATGCTAAGCTTCTTGTCATAGTTGTCTTGTTTTTTGTACCAAACCATTCTACTATTATGGTCATGTTAAAGAAAATTGTAGAAATGATTCCCCTCAAGAAATTGATATTATTTGGGAGCTCTTAGAAAGAGGGCTAATTTTAAATAGTGTGCAATCACAAAGTGAAAGAATGTATTGTACCTAATCTTCTCTAAGGGGTGCATTATAAAACAACCTAAAATGTTTTTATTTGACTTATTAATGAACAATGTATTTTTAAAATATTCTTAGAGAACTAGTTACCCATGTGTCTTGCTAGATGGATTACTTAAAAATGGAATTAATAATGAGTTTAATGTAGGTACAAAAGGAGAAATTTAAATAAAAACTAGTTTCCCTATCAATGAAACAATATTTATGCAAAGTACTCAAGAAATAGTTTTGGTAAGTCAAACTCACCTGTTTAGGTGAAAAATCTAAAAGTATATTGAAATGTTTTTGGTAAAACTAATTGTTTGGGTGAAAAATCTCAAGAAAAAATTATTATATTAGCTAGGAAAATCCAAGTGATTAGAATAAACTAGTTAAAAATCCAAAGCAATTAAAAAAGGAGAATAAATTTCCCAAAGTTATAGTTGTGAGGGGAAACAATGTGAAAATTCTAGGACCCATCCTTACTATATTATTGGTGGGGTATCTATGAAAATTAAATCACTAATTGGTATAAGTAATTTGGAGGAGTTTTAGACTATAAATTAATTATATCAACAAACATTCAAAACTTGATATTCCAATAGCCTTTTCCCACCAAATAAGAGGCTTCTAGATATATGAAAAAGTTTGTACTTTTCAGATTATTCTTCCAATTTTCAATTTTCAACACTTTCTAATGTATTCTTCAATTTTGTGGATTTGTCTACCAATGTAAAAATTGCTTATAAATTAATAATATGAGATTGTGATCTATGAGCCCATTTTGAATTTCCAATAGGTACACTTAGGTGCCATTGATCATTGACATATGTAACCACCATCATCGATTGTACAACTTTATCTATTTGCATAAAGTTTGGGCTCACAAATTTTTTCATATGCAAATTTGCCTCCTACAGATCATAAAAGAATGTGCAAGTTTTCAAGCACCGAATCTATGGATTCAGAAATTCATTATGAGGAAACTTAAATAGACAATCATTTATTGGTTCGTTTACCAAATTTTTTGTAGTTCTATAATCAAGTTCTAATAATCATTGCCTTCCTGTATTCTGTAATCATTGGTAATGATGACAAGTTTGATTTGAATGCTAATCATGATCACTATGATATATCTTGCAAACCATTTTTCTTGGTCAAGGTTATTTTTCTCTTTCTATGAAACTCACTAATCAGCCTCAAACCTTCCATTTTACCAATTATAGCCTAGTGTTTTCTCTATTGTAGTTAATACAAATTTGTAAAAATATTATATGAAATATTGATTGTCATTTTGTCATTTAATCATAATATTTGACTAGTGTTTTCCTTGTATGATAAATTTAAGAGTAAATATTTTTGATTATGTAAAATAGGTTTTATAGGGATCTTGAACCCTAAATTTTTTTACAACATATCAAAATAGAAATATGTAGAAAAATCCAACTATAGAGAAACTACTTAACAAAAGCCAACCCTAAATAACATGCCTGTGTCTAGGAAATAAAAACCTAGCTACACTAGAATAAGAAAAAAATAGCTATACAAGGAAAGTATGAGACAATAAATTAGCACTAACTATTAGTTCTCTCTATCAAGAACCTGTAGCATCTCTATAGCTTCATTGGTCTTCTTTTTGTCTACATCCTCCTAGACCTAGTTCTGAGAATCCACCTAGTCCCTAGTTTCTTTTGAATCATCCTTAGCCTACCCAATTTTTAGGCTAGCCTTCTCCATCTTTTCCCCTCCAAATCTAGCACTAATAAGTGATTCACCCAGACTGTTAATGTTCTCATTCAGGGTGTTCAAAGTGGCGATCACTTGATTTGCCAGGTTTTGATGAGAGAACTCCATCCCTTAGACTCTTTGTTCAACCTTGGTGATTCTATCCTCTTGGTCTACCTTGTGTTCCTAGATGTTGAAGTGTTGTTAACTTCCATCCTAGCTTCTATCCTCTTCATTGTGCGCCTGCTCACTACCAATTTTTTTGTTTCTTTCTTGTCTTCTTCTCCCCTTAAGTTCTTCAATTTTATGGAATAACCATTTGATAGACCAAAAGTTGTCTATCATGCTATTCTTATCATTGTTCAAAAGGTTAAGCCCAGTTTCCCTCGCATTATCAGAGATCATGTCTAGAGCAGGATCAATGATATCATCATAGTGGGCTTTGCCATCAATGTCCTCCATCACTTGAAAGTTTAATGGCTCCCTAAAAATCACCAATTTAGCTTTATTAAAATTAAAATTCCTTCAAGACCTCCTCCTATTTTTTGTTATCAACTCCCCACTTTATTTTCCCTGAATATCTATTGACAGAGAGGAAATAGGGCTAGGGCCTAGAATCTCAAGTTTCAAAGGCCTCATCTACTTTCCTTTTCTTGGGATTCCCTGACATGCCAGCTAAATCCTCCTCCTCCTTTTCACTTTCCCTCCCCTTCTTCTCCTCCATCTCATCATCCTTCCCCTTCTTCTCTTCCTCTGAGTGATTATCCTTGTCATCATCATTATCATCCTCCTCCTTCTAAGGCTCAGGCTTAGGGGGAATGGGGGATAAACCTCTGGGGCTCTTTCCGTGGGGAATGTGGGCAAAGGGAGTGACTTTCCTTTCATCCTTGGGGACTTTAACTTTAGAGGAAACAATGTTCTCTTCTTCCAATTTTATGCTCTATACATTCTTGAAGTCCAAACTCCCAATTTCATCGAATGCACACCCAATATCAACAAGGGATTTTCCCCTAGTTTGAGTCTTCAGATACTCATAGACCATGAGCAATAATCCCTCATGAAGATTTGGGTTAGAAGTTTGTTTCCTCTTGAAACCCTTGATATCCTTGCTCACGGAGGTGAAAAGATAAAAAGGAAAAGAGATTTTGATACCATGCCTAAAGTGATTAAACAAGACAAAATGATGCATTCTGATCCTGTCAAATCAAGGGTCCAGTGAAATATATTCAATGATAATACTAAGGAAATACTTCCATAGCTTTTTAATTGACTCCATCTTGAAATACACCTCCACCTTGATGAGCTTATTTAGCTCCTTTTTGTCCTTTGCAAAAACTTTGATAGTGTTTGTCAACATTTTCTTATATTTGAAGAAGTTACTCCCTTCTAGAGGGATTTCCACAACTTAGGCAATCAAATCTGCATTGACATGGTGGGTGACCCCATCAATTTTGACTCTCCCATTTTTCCAAGAATCTACCATAATCTTGGTGATACCCACATAAAATCCATGGGGCTTCTCTAGGAGTCTAGTAATTCTACCCTTTTCCAACTTATGCCAAACCTTCGATTTCTTCTTCTAGTTCTCCACCTCTCTTGATGGCTCCCTCCTACTTCTTTCTTCTACCATGGTTTCCTTAGATACAATAAGACCCAACCTACTCATAGATTGCTTATACACCTCGACCTCCTTTAAACTACAAAACTCAAAAATGTTTTTGAATTTACCAATTTTAATGGTAGTATTCAATACAACCCTTAAAGTGTATTGTACGTACATGCTATCATGTTTTAAAAAGAGTTTCACATGATTTTTATTAACTCCCACTATAACATGCAATCTTGCAAATCTTCTCATTATTAATTTTGGATTTTTCTAGTACTTCCTTGGATGTGATCATACAATATTAAATTATTCACTATTGCCTAAAATTTGTCGCCAACATGCCATGTCATCTCTATATTTTTGACGATCGCTTCATTAGCAAACCAGTTGGTGGCTGAATTGGCCTCCCTATACATGTGGTTGATATAGGTCTTGTTGAACTTACCTAGGTCAGACTTTAACTCGTTGATCACATTTGTAATGGTCCAAGAAGGTGTAGAGTTACCATTGAGACAATCTATGATATTTAATGAGTCTCCCTCCAGCCATAGGTTCTCAATCCCAGAAGCCAAGGCTAGTTTAACAATGTGACTAGCAGTATTGGCTTCAGTGAAATGGTTTGTCTAATGTCCAAGCGGGTAGGAGAAAGCCACAAATCCTCCACCATAGTTGTTTTTGATGATGCCTCCACTGCCAGTAGGGTCAGCGTTCCCTTTTGCAACCCCATCAAAATTGTCTTTGTACCAATTTTTAGGGAGATAAAACCACCTAGCCTCCTATCTTTTTCTATCCCTATCCTTTTTCCTTTGTTTGTTGTTCCCACCTTCTTCAATATTTTCTTCCTTTGTGGTGGTGAAGTTCTCCTTCATTAATCCTTCAATTGTCTAAGAAATGACATACTTAGGGTATTCCCTATCTTTGAAAATTAGATTATTCTACTCTTTCCAAATACCCTAGAAAAAATGTGGAAGGGACCAAGAGCAAATAAATTGGGTGATTAAACCCCTTTATGAACTCATCCATTGGCTAAAAGAATCTTGAATGTTGACCAGGGGGCACCAATTGACCCCAAAGTCCCTGGTTAGGAGGTTCCAAACATTGGAGGAATAGGAGCAATGAATAAATAAGTGATTAACCATCTCCAAGTCATGCTTGCATAAACTACAACTATTGGGGATAATCTAGCCTCTCTTAGCTAAATTGTCCAGAGTAAGGATTTTGTCTTAGAGAAAAAGCCTTAAGAAGATGTTGATTTTTGTGGTAAGGCTAGGTATCCATGACTTAGCCTAGATGGGTTTCTCCATTCTATCCCACAATGATAAGTGCCCAGAGGTGACAAAATATTTCCCATTCAAGTTACCTCCATAGATGACTTCATCCCCCTTATTATTTATGAAAATAACATTGAAGCTAATCATCAAAGAATTAAGGTCTAGGGAAATCATAAACAAGTCTTGGGATCCATTACCTATTCTATAATCACTAAAATTTAGACTATATCTTCCTATGCATGGCTTTGCCCATCTACCATAATTGGGGTGGTCAATAAGAGGTCCCTATCTTGTCTAGTCATCCTACCAAAATAAAATATTCTCACCTTTACCAATTTTCCATTTAGCCTTGGACTTAGCCAGGGATTTAGCCTTTAGGATCACATTCCATATGTAAGATCCCTGAGTAATCTTAGTCTCATGAAGCAAAAGGCTAGACTACCTCCTTAGGTACTTTTCAATCATAATTTAACTCCATTCTCTAGAACTTTGAAAGATGTGCCAGATCTGTTTGGCTAAAGGGGCATTATTGAGATGTCTGGGTTTTCTAATACCAAGGTCCTCATAACATTTGGGAAGGAAAACATGGTCCTAGGAAACAAGATGATATCTTTTGTGCTCTTCAACCCTTGTCCAGAGAAAGTTCCTCTGAATCTTCTCCATTCTATCAACTTGCTTACTTAGGATCCCAAAGAAGCTTAAAGCATAAGTATGGAGATTTTGGAATATTGATTTCAGCAAAGTGCATTTGCCAGCCTGGCTAAGAGTAGCACCTTTCCAAGCAGCTGATTTCTTATTGAATCTATCAATGATGTTGTTCCAAAAAGATTCTAGGGGTTTAGACCCCAAAGGCATACCAAGATAACTTGCAAGAAGGGCACTAATACTACTTCCCAAGATACGAGCAATTTTCCTCTATCTCTCTAGTGGACTATTGATGAAGTAGATTGAACTCTTATCCTAGTTAATAGCCTAGCCAGAACCCCTAGTCTAAGTATTCAACAAGACCTTAAACACTTTGGCCTCCTACACTATGGCCTTGCCCCCTACAATAGTACCATCCACAATTTTTTGGTGGGTGAAAGAAAGATGACTAGATGAAGGCTTGAGACCTTGTAAACTCCTCTCCTATCTTTTTCTGATAATAAGTCTTCCCAAATAGTTAGCCAAAATGATGAAGAGAACATGGGATAGGGGATCACCCTATCTCAGCGCTCTTGAAGGGAAAAAGAAATTTGAAGGGGAATGATTAATTAGAACAGACAATGAAGGGGAAAGACAAGCTGAAAGATGTGTTTACAAACTTGGGAATCAAAGCCAAAAGCTTGGAGGACCACCATATGGAAATTCTAATCCACCCCGTCATAAGCTTTAGACATATCAAGCTTGAGCAGGAAACCTTCCCTCTTGTCAGCTTCAAGAGAGTGAATTTGATTCAGGGAATGTTTTCACCAAAAATTGAAGTATCTCCAAAACTCCAACAATCAACATCATTTTAAAGTCTTCAAAATTCTGCACCCAACACAATTCAAACAGGCAAAAAAGGAGTTTATGCACAAAAGTTATAGCTAGTCAAAGTTTGGTCAAGCTAGGTATAAAGGTCGTCAAAAGGTGAAAAAATAATCATCTCAAAAGTGGTCAACAATGGGTTTCAAATTGAAGATCTCGTCAAGAGCTTTCCAGCAACATTTGTTTCATCAAAAATGGAGCTCGTATGCAAAAGATATGCCCGATTGAAGTTTGAGGTGGAAAAATAAATAAATAAATAAATTAAAAATAATTTTAAAAAATAAAATAAAATAAAAAATTATTATTAGCGGTGCCGGGTTTTGAACCCATGACCACCGGCCCCTAAAATCTGGCTGATGGCCATTACACCATTGGTGGCTTTGGAAAGTTAGTTATCAAATATAATATTTATGGTTTGAAGAGTGCTCATTTGAGTTAAAGCCAAAGGTTGGTGCAGGGGTTGGAACCACCGACCTCCGTTGTGACAAAAGGCTTTGCTACCATCATGCCACGTGAGTGGCTTAGCATATGAAACACGTTGATTTTATTAAGTTTAGACTAATGCTGATTCCTCTTGCCTAATTAAGGGGATTTGTTGGAAACTAACCATCCAAAAGAGGATAATGACAAATTTCTAAAATGACTAAGGCCTAATTTCGAAGGTGGATAGTTGTGAAGGCCTATTATTAGATTTTTTTGTTTTTGCCCTATTTTAGGAAAATATTTTGTATAAAAAAGGGGGGGTTAGGAGCCTTTTGAAGGCATGAAAGTTAAGGGAGAAATTATGCAAATGGTGAGAGAGATTTTATGTATTTCGAGACTTAGTGATTTTTCCTGCAGATAGAGGAATTTTACTGTGTGTGCTTGAAGGGAATTGTCACAAATCATTTGTATTGATTTATTGGAGTTAATCAGATCGGTCCCCTATTGGAGCTAGACCCAAAGACGTAGTCCTTCCCAGATGAACTCTGAAATCAAATGTGTTGTGTCTCTATCTCTCTTTCTATCATCTCATCTTGTGTTTTCTTATGTGCAATTATGTTAATTTTTCTTTATTAAAGCTTTAAAATTAACTTTATGTAATTGGTTAACATTATCTGTAATAGTCCTAGATCCTAGAAATTAGATCAAATTTGGTATCAGAGCTTTGTTGGACTAGTATTGCAGATTTGAATGTTAACAAGATCTAGGTTGAATCAAGGCAAAGGTGATCTTGAAAAATATAATCCTGAGATCAGAAAACGAAGAGCTAATCCACCATTTCAGATGGAAGATAAAGGTGGTGGACAAGGTTCAGAACATCAAAATGTACAGAAGACTCTCCAGAGGTTGCAAACAATGGTAGAAGTTTTGTTACAAGAAAGAGAAGAGAAGATGCGAAGGTGTGCAACTCATGATGACAAAGGGAAAAAGAAAGGCAGTGATGATGATCCTGATCATGAGCCTCCATCTCCTCCCTCTTCTCCATCTCCTCCTTCTTCTCCTTCTTCTACACATTCTGAGTCTTCTAATATTTTTAAAGGCAGACATAAGCCTCGAATTAAGTTGGATGTAAAATTTGACTTGCCAAAATATTTTGGGGAGTTAAATGCTGAGAAGTTAGATGACTGGATTCAACAAGTAGAAGTCTACTGTAGAGTCCAAAACCTTGTAGATGATGTTGATAGAATTCAGTTAGCCACTCTTTGGTTAGGTGGTGTAGCTCTAACTTGGTGGGACAGTAGGACTCACCATGAAACTTCAAAACATGGTAAGTTAAATATGTCTTGTTTAGAATTTGTTAGTGCTTTAAAGAAGCAATTTCACCCCCTAGGCCATATGCAGCAATTAATGATGAGCTGGCAACATTTTAGGCAAGGGAAAGGTCAAACTGTCCAAGAGTGCACCCACGAGTTTCGTAAAAGGGCTATTCCGTTAAATGTCCCATTGTATACCCAGGACACTTTACTCAAGTATATAGGTGGTCTTCATTCTTACCTAAGGCAATCTATTCTTGTCCTAAATCCTTGTAATTTGGATTAAGTATGTGTCCAGGCAAGACATTTAGAGTCAAGAGGTAAGGGTACCTTCATTGATAAGTTTTACAAAAAGTCATCTAAGTCTAAGGAAAAGTCCAAAGGAAAAGGGAAGGATAAAAAGATAGCTACAATAAAGAAAGAGGGTGAGAAACCCACATGCTCGCATTACAAGAAAGAAGGGCATGATGATTCTAAGTGTAGGAAGCTGCATCCTGAAAAGAGGCCGAAGCGATATGGTGGAAATAAAGGCAAACAAAACACTGCTGCTATAGCTCAATAAGATCTTGGATTTGACTCCGGAGATGAAACAAAGATCGTTGCTACTAGGATCCAAGGTAAAGGAAAAGGTATTTCTCTTTCATCAGCTACTAGTTCTTCTAGCATAAGTGCAAGTACAAGTGAAGATTCTTCTCCTAAGAATGATAAGAAAAGGAATGAATTGTTTCACATTCGAGTTCTCATCAAGAAAAATAAGGTTGATACATTATTTGATACGGGTTCTCAAGTTAACTTGATATATGAGGAAATTGTTAAGAAGCTTAATCTGACTACAACACCTCATCCAAAGCCATATCCTCTTGGATGGGTTTGCAATGATGCGCAATTACAAGTAACCAAGCAATGTAGGTTAAGATTTTCTATGACTGCAAACTTTGTAGATGAGGTAGAAGCTGATGTAGTCCCTCTAGATATTTGTGGTCTTGTACTTGGGAGTCCCTATTTATATGATCGACAAGCTATCTTCTATAGGGGGGAAAATAAGTATCATTTGTTTAAAGACAATATTGAATACATTGTACGGGCACATAAGGTTAAGACTAATCTGGCATTAGTCAATGCTGGTCAAATGAAAAGGTTAGTCAACTCTAGTAAGAACTTTGTGTTAATGCTTGTAAAAGCCAAAGAAGGTGAAACATCTGAGGTATTTAAGGGATGTGATCCAAAACATAAAGATGAAATGGTCAACGTTGTTTTCACCTACGATGACTTGTTTCAGGAATCGAAAGGATTGCCTCCTAAGAGAGAGATACAACATGAGATTCAGTTGCAGCCAGAAGCGCCACTTCCTAATATTGGCATGTACTGCTTATCAGTCTTGCAGAATGAGGAAATCAAGAAGCAAGTTCAAGAGCTCGTGGAGAAAGGAGTTATCCATCCTAGTACTTCTCCTTGTGGTTCTCCTATTGTGTTGGTTCCAAAGAAAGATGGGACTTGGAGAATGTGCATTGACTATAGAGCTTTGAACAAGATAATGGTAAAGAAAAGGTACCCTCTTCCTAGAATTGATGATTTACTTGATCAGTTGAAACATGCAATTTATTTCACTAAGCTAGACCTACATAGCGGATATCATCAGATAAGAATAGCAGAAAATGATATTTGGAAAATTGCTTTTAAGACAAAATAGGGACTTTATGAGTGGTTGGTTATGCCATTTGGGCTTTGTAATGCACCAGCTACATTCATGAGAGTCATGAATGATGTCTTTCGTCCTTTTATTGATGATTTTGTCATTGTATATCTAGATGATATTCTTGTATTTAGTAAGTCTTGGGATGATCATGTAATTCATGTAAAAAAAGTACTTGATGTATTGAGAAAAGAAAAAATCTATGTAAAGATGTCAAAATGTGAATTTGCAAAGACATCCTTAGTGTACTTAGGTTATGTCATAGGAAATGGTCAATTGAAAGTAGACCCTGCGAAGGTCGAATGTATTGTAAAATGGCCAAAGCCAAGTACAGCTACAGAAGACAAGAGCTTTTTAGGTGCAGTTCAGTACTGGAGAAAGTTCATTGCAAACTTCTCTTATATTGCATCACCGTTGCATGCATTGACCAGTACCAAGGCAACTTTTCAATGGGGAGGTCCACAACAAAAGGCTTTCGACACTTTGAAGAAAAAGTTGAGCACCACACCAGTTCTGGCTTTACCAGATTTACATCAACCATTTGAGATAAAGACAGATGCAAGCGGGTTTGCCATGGGAGTTGTACTCATGCAAGGAGGTAAACCAGTCTGTTACCACTCTGAAATTTTTTTAGGAGCAGTAAGTAACTATCCTACTTATGATGAGGAACTTTATGCTTTAGTTTAGAGTGTTAAAAAATGGAAGCACTACTTAATGGGAAAGGAAACTATAATCCACATTGATCACCAGCCCCTACAATATTTGCACTCCCAATCTAAGTTACAACAGAGTAGGCATTTTAGGTGGATGGGCTTTCTACAATAGTTTCATTTGGTAATTAAGTATAAAAAGGGTTCCCACAACAAAGTAGTAGATATGCTCTCTAGGCCTCCTATCAAGAATACTTTGATAATCCTTCAGAATAGTTCTATGGTTCATGAAAGTTTTTAAGAACAATATGCTAATGATGAGGACTTTAAGGATATCTATGCAGCTTTAATCCAGGGTAAACATGTGGAAGAGAAAGATTACTATGTGCAAGATAATTTATTATACCACTTGGGAAAAGTATGCTTTCCTAAAGATGAACAAGCACATGTAATTCGTGAAGCACACACCTCTTTGATTGTAGGGCATTTTGTGGTAAGTAAGACATTAGCTCAATTGCAAAAATATTGTTACTGGCCTCATATGCAGGAAACTGTCACCAAGTATATAAAAGGATGTGTAATGTGTGCAACTAGTAAGCCAAGTAATAGGGAATTTTGTTTGAACACACCATTACCTATACCATCCCATCCATGGGAAAGTGTGTCTATGGACTTTGTGGGGGGTTTACCTATGTCTAGGAAGGGTCATGATTATTTGTATGTAGTAGTTGATCGGTTCAGTAAAATGTGTATTTTAATGCCTTGTAAAAATCAAGTCACTACTGAACTGATTGCTCATATGTACTTTCAAAATGTATGGGTTCATTTTGGGTTACCCACTTCCATTGTATCAAATCGAGATTCTTGATTCATAGGGGAATTGTGGTCATCTTTGTGGGGACTCATGGATACCAAGCTGAAGAAGAGTACAACCTTCCATCCATAGACTGACGAACAGACAAAGGTAGTCAACAGGATAGTGGTTCATCTACTTAGAGGTTACTGCAGTAAGCAACCTAATTTGTGGGATGAAAGTCTTCACTATGTGCAACATGCTTACAACCATGCAACACACTCTTCTATAAAGAGGTCTCCTTTTGAGACCTCCTTCGGATATTGGCCAAAAACACCAATGGATTTTGCTTTTGGAAAGGACAATATCATTGATGGACGCCATGATGCAAAAAGGGCTTTGAAGTTCATCCAGAAGGTCCAACCAATCCATCAGGCAGTAGAATTATAGTTGGAGTAGAGGTAAGCCAAATACAAGGCTCGCCATGATAAGCATCACATTGATCATCAGTTCCAATTTGGTGATAGAGTTTGGTTACATATCAGTAAGGAAAGAATGCAAGGTGAAGGAAGGAAGCTCAAGCCTATCAGGTATGGTCCTTTTGAAATCTTAGAAAAGATTGGTACTAATTCCTTCCACCTTAATCTTCCTCCATACATGCAAATTTACCCAATTGTCAATGTTGAGAATCTGAGTTGTATGAGCCTCCAATGATCTTGGATGAAGACATCAGTGTTCAGGTTCCATCAGTTGATGATCTTTCACCAGAGTATATGACAGAATTGCCAGAAGATGTCATCCTTGACAGGAATGTCAGAACTTCACAAAGATGACTAGTTGAATACCTTCGAGTGGGATTGAAGGGGATGCATCCAAGCAAAGCAAGATGGATGGAGATAGGTAAAGTGAGGGAGAAATACCCTCACCTATTTTCTGAGTAATCAAACTTTCAGTGGTCGGAAAGCTTCTCAGTGGGGAGGCTTGATTCGGGGGATATTTTCACCAAAAATTGAAGTATCTTCAAAACTCCAATAATCAACATCATTTTAAAGTCTTCAAAATTTTAAACCCAATGCAATTCGAAAGGGCAAAAAAGGAGTTCATATGAAAAATTTATAGCTAGTCAAAGTTTTGTCAAACTAGGTACAGAGGTCATCAAAAGGTGAAAAAATTAATCATCTCAAAAGTGGTCAACAATGGGTTTCAAATTGAAGATCTCATCAAGAGCTTTCCAGCGACGTTCGTTTCATAAAAAATGGAGCTCGTATGCAAAAGATATGCCCGATTAAAGTTTGAGGTGGAAAAATAAATAAATAAATAAATTAAAAATAATTTAAAAAATAAAATAAAATAAAAAATTATTATTAGCAATGCTGGGGTTTGAACCCATGACCACCGGCCCCTAAAATTCGGCCGGTGGCCATTACACCATCGGCGGCTTTGGAAAGTTATTTATCAAATATTCTATTTATGGTTTGAACGGTGCTCATTTGAGTTAAAGCCAAAGGTTGGTGTGGGGGTTGGAACCACCGACCTCCTTTGTTACAAAAGGCTCTTCTACCATCACGCCACGTGAGTGGCTTAGCATATAAAACACGTGGATTTTATTAAGTTTAGACTAATGCCGATTCCTCTTGCCCAATTAAGGGGATTTGTTGGAAACTAACCCTCCAAACGAGGATAATGACAAATTTTTAAAATGACTAAGGCCTAATTTCGAAGGTGGACAATTGTGAAAGCCTATTATTATATTTTTTTGTTTTTTCCCTATTTTAGGCAAATATTTTGTATAAAAAAGGGGGGGTTAGGAGCCTTTTGAAGGCATGAAAGTTAAGGGAGAAATTATGCAAATGGTGAGAGAGATTTTATGTATTTGGAGACTTAGTGATTTTTCCTGCACATAGAGGAATTTTTCTGCATGTGCTTGAAGGGAATTGTCACAAATCATTTATATTGATTTATTGGAGTTAATCGGATCGGTCCCCCTATTGGAGCTGGACCCAAAGACGTAGTCCTTCCTGGATGAACTCTGAAATAAAATGTGTTGTGTCTCTATCTCTCTTTCTATCATCTCATCTTGTCTTTTCTTATGTGCAATTACGCTAATTTTGCTTTATTAAAGCCTTAAAATTAACTCTATGTTATTGGTTAACATTATCTATAATAGTCCTAGATCCTAAAAATCAGATCAGAATCACCTTGTGCACCATGATAATAGTGCCTAGAATCTGGCTCCCTAGGATAATGCAAGTTTTCTATGGGGATATAATTAGGTGAAGAACTCTGAGAAGCCAAGAAGTAAGGACTTTGGATATGACTTTGTAGAAAGAGTTGCAAAGACTGATGGGTTTAAACTTATCCATTGAATCTTCCCCTAGGATTTTTGAAATGAGAACCAAAAAGTTTGCATTTAGTTCTTTCAAAAGGTTTCTAGCCCCGAAGAATTCTTGCACAACCTTCACAACGTCCCGTTTGACTACCACCTAATAGACCTAGAAAAAGGAAGTCAAAAAACCATCTAGGTCAGGAGCCTTATCAACCAGAAGGGAATTGAGAGCTTGAAAAATTTCCTCCATGGTTGGGATAGCTTTCAACATAGTGTTGTGGTGGGCTTGTAGCGTAGAAGGAATAGCAAACAAAATATCCTCTTGATCAAGCATCGAGAGAGAATGATCCTTAGAGAGAAGAGAAGAGAAAAATTGCATTGCTTCATCCGCTATCTCATTATCTTTAGATAACAAAGTCTATCCTTTCTTGATGTTGGATATCTTATTATTGGCCTAATGTTTTAAAGTAGATAAGTGGAAGAACCTAGTGTTCTGGTCCCCTTCTTTAAGCCAATTAACCCTTGATCTCTATTTCCAAAAGTTTTCTTCCTTGGAGATGATGTTATGAAGGTTAGAGAGAATAAACATTTCTTCCAACCAATTCTAATCATTATATCCATTTTGCTAAATATCTTCCTAGATTATGCAGAGCTTATCAGTCTTCTCATCCTTATCCTAGAAAATATGGCCAATGTCCTTATAATTCTTGATTTTAATATTTCTTTTCACATTCTTCAATTTTTGGGCCACCTTGAACATTGTAGTACCTTCCACCTCAATATTCCACCATGAAGAAATCTTGGTTTCCAAAGCTAGGTGGGAAATCCACATATTCTCAAAATAGAAAGGGAAGGACCTTTTGAACATAAGAGTACAAATAGAGAGAGATATGTGGGAGTGGTCTGATCCTATTCTAGGAAGAAGGAAAAGCCTGCAAGAGTGGGTTTGCAACCAAATAGGGTACAAAAGCACTCTATCAAGATAGACTTGGATACAATCCCCCCTACTCTCCTATTATACCAAGTGAATCTGCCCCCCAGGAGAGCAACATCCATTAAGGCCAAGTTGTTAATGAAGTTTGAAAGGTGTAACTTACTCTCTTGATATGGGGCAAGCCCTCCACTTTTTTCATCATTAGAAAGGGGGGAGTTGAAATCCCCCATTAGAATCCCTTTGTTTATGTTTTTGGTGTTAATAACCTCTATTAACTTAGCCCAAAATACCTTTCTCTCCCTTTTGAAATTGGGAACATAAAGGTTTAAAATAATCTAGGATTCATCACAATGAAAATGGGACACCTTGCATAGGAGGGCATTACCTGCATTATAGATAGTAAATATTTGATAAGCCTTGTTATTATAGATAATCAACACCCATCCTATAGCTCCCTCTAAGTCTGTGGCCTTACTACTCATGTTTATTTTGAAAGAGAGCTTGCCTACCACATCTTTTCTCATTTTAGTTTCTTGAATCAATAAAAAATCTAGTCTTTGGTCTCTAATCATACTCCTAACTAACTCCTATTTGTGAGCCCCATTTAGGCCCCTTATATTCCAAGAAATGATCTTCATTTCTTACTTCTAGACTATTCCTTGATGGTTCTCAAGCTCCCATTTGCCAAGTTCTTTCTGGTCTCTTCTTGCAATAACTAGTTTGTGTTTTTCCTTCATAGAGTCTTGAGTTTAGCCTCAACATAAGCCTTAGCCTTGCTTCTAGTTGTCACTGGTGATAGAGGAGGATGGTCATGGTTCTTCTTCTTCTTTTAAACCAAACTCCAGCCGTTAATGCTGTCTTGAGAACAACTGTCAATCCAATATTCCCACTATGAGATCTAATCTGGAGAAGAGTTGTTAATAAGCTCTATAATCTTAGTCCCTAGACCTTTGGATGCTGGCAGGTTCGTTAGAGGAACAAGACTTCCCACCTAAATAGACCCATCAGTAGTGACTTCATCATAATGATTGTGATCCACCACCCTCAAGGAATCATCAACACTATTATTTAAGGGGTCTGAGTTAGAGACCCTTGAAATCTCTGCCTGAGGGGTCTCCTACCTTCCTACATTCTACTCCTTCTCAACCATCACATTATCTTCTACCATAGCTATGTCCACAACAATTGGGCTATCTAGTGAAGAGTCCTTTGGAACACTACCATGGACATCATCCTATGTATCAAAGTCAGAGTGGTGTAGACTATTACCACTTTTATCACCTTGGACTCCATCCTACTTGGTGGTGTTATTCTTAGCCTCCTTCCCATCCTAGTTCTCAAGATACTTAGCAAGTTTGTGTCTCCAGATCAGTTTCTTCTTTCCCTTGATAGAGGTTCTAGTGGGCTTGGATTTCTTCTTTGCTTTGGCCAAGTTAATAGGAGCCTGAATTTTCTATCTTTTCTACTTCATAGCCCTTGGGCACTGATTTGCCTTATGACTAGCCTTCAAACAAAGGAAATAGGAAAAAAACACTATTTCATATATTAGTTTTTGGACATGCACTCCAAGTTTTGAGTGAAAAGCCACAATTTTTGGCATGTCTATTCCATCTCTAACCTCTATGCAGATGCAAGCATAGTTGAGACATATTTTAGAGGCAATGATTGAATCAATAGATAGAATTTCTCAAAAATGCCTAGCTAGCCCCACAAAAAAATCTTCATTCCAAAATTCTAAAGGTAATTCAGAAATCTAACCCACACAGGGGCTTGAACAAAAAATGAATCATTTAGATTTAGCTTGGAAGACCACTTATGGAGGACCAAAGTGGAATGACCGATAGCCCATTGACCTTCGCTAAGAATCGAAGGTCTTCCATGTAGGTGAATTCAAAAGATAGAAAAACCTTTGCCATGGTCGTGACCAAACCATGACCTTTTAAGAGCCCATTTCTTCTTTATAAAAGTCCTCACATAATCTATATTTTATCTAGACCCCAAGAATTTTCCAATCAAGGTAGAAGCCATGGATCAAATGTTATGATCCATGATTTCATCCAAGATGGAAATGGCACAAGAACCTTTCTTCATCTCGGGAAGAATCTTAATAGGTGGGCAAGAAAACTTACTTGAGGGCTTGATCTGGAAAAGGGAAGACCATTAGTTGGTTGACCTCCTTTGGGAACCAAAGGAATCTTGACCACTTCCTTGGGTGGACCATCTGGGTCCTCACTAGCATTCTTTGACTGATCCCCTGTACATGACCCTTGACCATCCCCCTTCTACAACCCATGTTCTAGTCCAGGGATCTAATTCTGATAGTCTAGAGGGATCCCACCATTTTGAGAATTCAAATTTTAAAAACCTCCCCTGCCTCCACTCACACTCGCCATTCCTTCCTAAGCAAGTTAAATTTTATATTTAAGAGTAAATTTTGTTGAGATAAGTATAATCTTGAATATCTATTTAACACATATATGTAAATAACATAAAGTCTTTTCAATTCTACATTATGACATACAATATTAATTGATAAGATAAAAAATTTCCTAAATAAATATGCCATTAATATGTTTACTATCTTGTTCTACATGTGAATTCTATTTTGACTTTATTGACAACAAATGACTATCAAGTTAAGGAGCACATTCTTTAAAGAAAGTTTTGAAAATTAGGCTTGAGCAATACACTCCTTTGAAATGTTGCCTTACTCTCTCTTCATTTTAATATTACATATCAAGAAATTAAAGAGTTTTACAAGGACCATAGTGCCATAGATACAAAAGAACCATTTAAGAAAAACACAACTAATCAAGCATACTAAGACACACACAAAAACAACTTATCAACTCTAGAAAAAGTTAAAAAGACTAGCATTGAGGTAATATAAAAGGACGTAAGTGTCAAATTTTTAGCTTATAAGTCAAGGCTTCTCCTCTTCCTCACTAGAGTTTAAAGTGGGGAATCCCACAGAGCAAGGCATAAAGGATATACGGGGAGCTTCTCTTTTAGATGCTTGTCTATTCAAGGTACCTTTCTCTATGATCCTTCTAATTAGTTACAATAGGGGCACATTAAAATCACCCTATGTGCCGCTTCCTTCCTTTTTATTCATAGTGAAAAAATTTAATGTAGGTCTTTCTTAGTCAACAACCCTTTATTTTCTTACATAAACTACCTAAACTACTCCTCCTTTAGCTTGAATATAGTAGTTATGTTGACAACAATATCAATAGCTATGAGTCTCCTGGTGCAGGAGCATCTTGGGTGTACGAGCAATCTTGCATCACCCAAAAATATTTTCCTTTCAGTCTTTTCTATTTTAATTATGACTAGTAGACAGGGTGGTTACTATTCTAGGAGTTTACTATTTTAAGTAAGTTTGTCATATGAGCTCAAAATGTTGTTATTTTCTACATGAATGTTTATTTCAAAATTATAATCCTACCATAAAAATATCATTGCTCCAACTTAAGTATTGAAGAAGTTATTGTAGATTTTCAATGCCTTAGACTTCCTTAATAAGGTTAAAAAATTCAATAGTATGGAGCTTGCGTAATTTTGAGGCTATATATCATGAACAAGCATTTTTGAAATATTATAGCAAATCAGAGCAATGGTTCAAGAGTTATGGTCTTCTGAAGTTGGGATACCCTACATTCCTAAAATAAATATCAAAGATGTATTTGGCCAACTCTATATGTTTTTTTAGGGTATGTCAGCCCTAGGTATTAAGTTTCAATATCTAGAACCTTCTTGGGTGACATAAAATTGCTTATAAAAGAAAGGTCTGAACATTGTCTAGAACAACTTTGAGTGATAATTCATAGCTTACTCTTGCAAAATACTATAATTAAGGCACCCATCCTAGTTAATATATTGTACTTGTGATTTCTATAATTTTGCATTTGTGATGTAAATAAGAAGTCCATATTTTGTTTTTGCATTTTTTGTTGTTCTTTGTTTTTGTTATGGTCTATTGTATTAAGGGGAGAACCCTTCATCATCTCCTCAGAGAATTAATAAGTATTATATCTATACCATGAAATACATTATTATTCCTTAATTTCCAAACAGACAAGAGTATAATTGAAGAAAAAATAGTCTAGAACAAATTAATTTCTTTTTTCTTAGGACAAATTTTTCCATAAATAATATTCTCAACATAAAAAAGTGGAATTCAACACAAACCCAAACAACTACAAAATATCTTGGGAAAAAGGGAAATGGATGAATACATGGACTATAGATTCTAGTTTGTAGCATAAAAAGAAGATGTTGGTCTCACCTCTAGGTTTCTTGAAAGTCATCTTGTCAAGGAGCTATCTTGGAAGGAAGTAGATGATTTTTTGTTCACTAGGTTAGGTTCAAAACTGGTTATGAAGGTTTTTCCAATCATTATGGTTGAGGGAAAGATTCTAGTAGGCATTGAGGTGGTCAAGGATGATGGAGTTAAAGGAGAGGATGGAATATGCATACTTAGATTTGACAAGATGCAAATGGGAGGAGTCAAGCCACCTCAACTAAAAAGAACAAGAATCAATAGGGAAACATTCAAATCTAAGTCCCAATGCTTGAAAAGTGCTCTTGGTCATACCAAGTATTCTCCTTTGGGAGTCTTGCACTAAGTATATGTTTTTTAACATATACCATTCCATTAGAATTCCATTACTAAGAATATCATTGAAGTAATTTACTCCAACTTTAGCCCATTTCTTCACTAAGCACCCTTGTACAAGTGATATAGGCTTGAATTTTTTTTCAAGTTCTACTGAATGTAACTAGAACCACATTAGATGTTACCATTTTCTAATCTCTAAATAGTACTAGAAGAAGAGGTCTCACTTTCTCCCAACTCTTCTAGAGTTATTTGAACATATTGGAACCTTGCACAATTGTTTTACATTCCAAGACAAGGAAGTCCAAAATATTCCTATTATTCAAATATTTCTCTTGACAGAAATGTCCTCTTCTTATGTTATGTCTGATAAGGATTTTCCAAGGTCCATCCCCTTGTGTTTCTTTTTCAATGCATTGAACTATTAGGGTAATGCCTTGGGTTCTCAAGTCTTTCAATCTCAGTCCCCATAATTCCTTTCTTCCAGTGAACTGGTTCCATCTTATAGTATGTGATTTACATGTTCCCTTCATATCAAACCAAAGAAAGTCTTGAATGATATTTAAAAAAAAATTGAAATGATTAACATTAAAGGGCCAGGTCAAAGAGAATTATATTGAGTAAGAAGAATGGATTTTCTTGTATACCTAAATCCTTCTTTCCATTGATAAGTACATAGTGTTTCATTTGCTAAGTTTACTACAAAAATTTTCTTTGACCCAATTCCACATGTCATCAATGTTTGGATTAATGAAAAAGGGAATGCCAAGATACTTCACAACATGATTTTAGAGATCCTTGTTGATACTAAACATGCAACTACACTATGGAGGAGGCTTTGAGTTTCATCCCAAAAGAATGGATTTAGAGATGAAATATTTTCTTCTTGAGGCTACACCCAAAAAGGTCTAATTTAGGCATCAAGTGTTCCATATTTGTCACATCAAGTTTAAATAAAATGATAGTGCCATCTATAGACTAGATGTTGGAAATTTCATTCACATCTACTATGAAGGGACTTAAAACCATAGGAGAAATAGATTTTGTGTTGAATAATGAAATTCAAAAATTCTATAGCTATCACAAGCAATGTTGGGGCTAGGGGGAAACCTTGTCTAATAGATCTTGAGAGTACAAATTATTCTAATCTAGGCCCATTTACCTCTATTGCAACATTAGCATCCTTCAATAATACACCTACCATGTGAAGAAGTATTTCTGGAAGACCTAAGGCCCTAAGCATCATAAAGATAAAGTTTCACTCAATCCTATCATATGCCTTCTCATAGTCAATAAGTAGCATTCCAATATCTTATTCTAATCATTTAGCCCAGTCCATAGTTTCCCAACAAGTGCATGGATTCTCCTGGATATATATCTTCCTTTAACAAAACTTGTCCAAGTCTAACTAATAATCTCAAGGAGAATGTGCACTAACCTAGAAGCCAAGATCTTTTCAGGGATTTTGTATGACACATTAAAAAACGTAATTGGTCTCCAACTTTTAATTAGATTTGTATCCCCTCCCTTATGAATTAATTTGATGACATCTTCATTGATGTCCTACAAAAAAGAACCTTCTTCTAGAGAACATAGGTATAATTATTGGAGTGTAGCTAATCCAATCTATGTTGGTCCTAAAGAATTCCATAGGTAGCCCATCTGGTCCTAGGGATTTCTCTTTGCCCAAAGTGGAAATGGAATCTTTAATCTCAAAAAGGGAGATTGGTGCTTCTAGCTAGGAAGACTCTGCAACAAATACATTTTTTAGGAATAATAGATTGAATCATACCCCTAGCTCTTACCATGTTATCACCAACATCTTCCAAGAAGAAAAATAGTTTATAGAATCTTGTGAAATCACAATCGATATTCTTTGGATCTCTCTCTCTCTCACACACACACACACACACACACACACACACACACACACACACACAATTTTTTTTGGTTTACTTCCTTTAATTTCAATACTTTGAAGAAATAAATTGAAACGTTGTCCCCCATCTTTAACAAGTTAACTCTAGAACAAACTCTAACCCCTTGAATCTTCTTATTTTGAAGTATCCTTAGGTCATGCTTAATTTTAGTAATAACCTCAAGAATTTGATGGTTGGATTTGAAGAGAGAGTTTAGTGGATTGTAGGGATTTGATTAAAGAGACTTCTAATGCTTTGCCATCATTGGCTTTTTTCCCCATAGTTTTGGATAATTTTTACCAAGTGTTAATAGTTTGATTCCATTTGAGATGGGGTTCACATGCCTGCAAATGGTTGAATTGTACTACTATAAAAATTTAGTAGCTCAACAAGTATGTCTTGATCTTTTAGGAATGAGGAATTGAGAGAAAAGGAATTTAGGGCTTTGCAACTAAAATAAGGGGCTCCAAGTTTGAGGATTTCAACCAAAATAGTGTGATGAATAGAGAGAGAATAAGGGAAGATTGAGATAGGATTTTTCTTTGAGGGCTAGGTGAAATTGAAAAAAATCTTATCAAAGTAGACACTCTCAAATCTAGAATAAATCATCTCATCCTTGCACCAATAATTTAACTATGTGAACCAAATACGCAAGGATTGATGGCTCAAATGAGCTATGGGTTTTATGAGATTGAGCTTGTTCATCATTATAGACAAAAAGTATTATTCATTCCCTTTCCATTAAAACTTAAGGCCACCAATATTATCTTCAAAATTCTCCACCATATTAAAGTTGTGAGCTAAAATCCAAGGGATATTTAGTACAAAGGCTAACCATTTCCATAACTTTGTTCTATCAGAGTGATCATTAGGGACATAAACTAAGTAGGTGCCAAACTCAAAGCTATCAGCCTTAAAAGATACCCATGAAGTTCTATTACAGGGTGAATTCATTGAGTTACTGAGTTTTTTCCTCCTTTTAGAGAATACCAAAATAAAAATCCCTCCATTCCCTTAGGATTCTTAGTTAAGAAGGTAGTTGCATCCTTCCATATACATTTGAGAGAAATATGAAGAGTAAAGCCAATTAACTTGGCCTCTTGATGAAAACTGATATCAATATTTTGTTCTCACCTTAGGAATCTCTTAACAATATACTTTTGATCTAAGGTTTCCAAGCCCCTAACATTGCACGAAGCTAGTTTTAACATGTCCATGAAAGTGATTATTTGTCAGTCTCCATAGGGGTCTAAAAGCCCTTGAAGCATTCTGGCATTTTGGTTTTGGCCATCTTGAAGGCCTTAATATATCTACTTATCTCAGAGGGCCTAACTCATTTTCTCCTTACAAATTTTCCATTCTTATTAATGAGAGGGGTATTATTTATGTTTTTTTTCCTCTTATCTTTACTTTTTTCAGTGCAAAAGAGAAATTCTTCCTCCTATATGATACTATTAATTTTGGAGCATTCCTCCACTCTCACTCCTAGATAGATAATAGGTTGCACCTCCCTAGCTTGATAATTATCCTCTAGGGGAGATTAACTATTGTTAGTTTCACCACTATCAAGATTAGGTACATCCACCTCAACTATGTACCTTGAACTAGAGATTCAATGATGACTGGAATAACAATGAGGGAATAATTAGGAGGTCTTTCCTATTCATTCAAAAAATCCATATTTTGGGTAATAGAGACTTCTAAATCCAAAATTTCTAGGTTCTCTAGGTCGACTTTAGCCCTAGGCATAATTGATGGAGGAGAGGCAACCTCTTTTCTAATCCTGGTCAGATTGGGGGAAGGCTCTACAATCAAGGAGAACAAGTCTTTCACAACTAATTTAGGCTTATCCTTTAGCAATCTCAAGGCTACCTATAGAGCATTTAATGGATGAGAGATGGCAACAAAGGGCTCTAGGTCAAGCTATAAGTTTGATTATTGAATATCTAGTAAGGTTGCAAGATCTTCTAAGGAGGCTTGTACTACTAGTAATACAAGGTAGGTTGAAGGCTTAACAAAGTGGTCCTTCAAAGCATCTAGCGAGACTATAATATTTTCAGAGTCTTTTAGCCATTGAGAAGCTTGGGGTCAAATAAAAATTTGCATAAAATATTTCTAGGTAGAGGAGATAATAGACATGAGTTTTAATGGTGGTTTAGGGGGAGGCAAGGAATTAAGACAATGGGATTTTTACCAACAAGAAGTGGACAATCCATTCTTTTGTGTCCTTCCTTTCTACATAAATAGTAGGCATTAAGCCCTCCCTTGTAAACTATAAGGTACCAAATGGGGGAGGTATCATCCTCTAGGTAGATATTATTAAGGTCATCTAGACTAGGGAGTATTGAAAGGAGGATTCTAATATCAGCATTGGGGATTAGGGTGTTAGAGCAATCAATTTTAATGACCTTTCCAAAAAGCTAAAGTAATTGTAGAACAAAGTTGTGGATAAAAGTGGGGAGATTTCTAATAGTAATCCATCTTGTGCTAGCAAGGGAAAAGAGTTCATCGTTAATCAATTCAAGAGACCATGGCAATGCCCTAAATTTTCCATTACCAACTTTCTTGATTTTTTAATCTACAACAACTTTTGGGGAGTCGAGATTACAAAATATCACTATAAATAAACCTATCTACAAAATTTGAGAAAAACAAAAATAGTGCCCTAATTTATGACACCATACTCCTTGAAAACAATCATTAAGGAAATTCCTTGAAGGTAAATTGAGTGTGTCCATTGCAGCAAAGAAGATTATGGTGTTCTTTAACCTATTATTTTCTTTATTTAACTCAATCCTCATCTAATCATTAGGTTTAATAGTGAAGCAAGGTGAAGACGTATCCTTACCTCCATCTCCATTTCGCAAGTTGAATGATTGAGAATGAACTATCATTGATGAACTTGGCTTTGGATGGAACATGGTTGATTACTTGTCATGCTCGCTTGAAATAGACTTTTCTTCCTCTCCCATATTCATGGTTGCTTGCATCTTTTTCATATTCTCCATGACGAATGATGACATGAAAGTCAAAGGGAGTGAGGCTATGCAAAATAGAGTAGTTGATATAAGTTTTCACAGAGGAATGAACACCATTATGGTGGTTAAAGGTCATTATAATTAATTGCATAATACATTCTTCTTTCTTGTTCCATGGAGAGGCTAAGGCCATTTAATGCTAGCATAGGGGAAAATCATGAGGGCTCTACAAATGTTGGATTGCAGACCCTCTCTGCCCATTGTCCAACCTACTCTCTCTTCATTTTTTAATCCTCATCTCTCTGGAACCAAGAGACACAACTAAAATTTGGCCCTTGGCCTCCTTTGGCAAGGAGACTTCATGAACTATTTCATTTTAGATGGAGTCTAGTTATTGAAGTCCTCTATTACATACATTTTTTCAAATATTCAATCCAATAGATAAATGCTTACAAAAGTGTCCTAGCAAATTATATATACAAATATAGACAACTTTCAATTCATTTGTTTTTGAAATTGAATATGATTACTAAAAAAACAATTTTTTTCTATAGAATAAAATTGAATGTTAAGTGGGATATTTTCAAACCAACATTTATACAATTAATTAAACACTTTTATTTAAAATATTTTAGTTACATTTATAATTTATAGTGCTATATTATATCACAAAATAAATTTATTCGCTTTATTATAAAATTACTTTTTAAAAAAATTAAAAATTAACGAATTAAATTTTTTCAATTTTTTTATTTAATTATATACAACCGTAAATTTATGTTTTCAAAGTTTATTATGGTTAATTTATAAATCAAATTTACTCATTCATTTAAAAAATATTAATTTAAAAATTAAAGTAAGAATTTTTAAAAACTAATTAATAATATTTTTCAAAGAATAAATTATAAATATGAATAAAATAAATAATTATTAATAAAAAAAATTGAAAACTATATTTATTATATTATTTAAAATTTAATCAAGTTGAGTGGATAGGCTGTGTCGACGTGTATTAGACGACTCTAACATTCTTATTTGAAAAATGTATAGCACTTACAATGGATAAACATTATGAATAGTGAGAATATAAATATCAATCAATTAGATAAATATTACTAAGAAATAATTAATGATTCATAATACATTTCAGACATATTTAAGCCTCAATTCCCTAATTCTACAAATAGACTCATTCAAGACATCAGAATCCGTCCACAGCCCGTCTTAATGCAAATTAGAATATTTAAACAGCAATATAAACAAAAAAAAAAATTAGAAACTTTTACGATTTATATTACGAAGTCTAGAATTATGAAGATTGAAACTTACAAATATGGAATGGCAAACGCAGGCAAAGGACACCCAATCACACTTATTCCAAACACCTAAGCATGACAAATAAGCGGGGAAGATGACACGAAATGAAACGGACGAGTAAAGATCAACGGCTGATGACCATTCGTTTAAATCTTTTCGGTTATTGAAAACATATGCCGTGAACCCTGTAGGAATCAAAGCGTTTTATAGGTTTCGATACCCCTCAAACAACTGGATGTCGTCCTATTTATTTCCTTCTTCGTTTCAAGGCGAAGTATTAGACTTGAAGTAGTTGTCATTCAGGCAGTTTGGGAAAACTTATTATCAGCGCTATGAATATATATGGAGACCAACAGGTATCATGAAGAGATGCTTGTCTATTAATTACAATATATTTTGCTCAGAATTCGCTAATAATAATCCCTATATCTGTTTTCCTGTATGTTACTATGGTGTTGACATCTCATTTTGTCTTCAGTAACAATGATACATACATCTGTATAACAATGATACATACATCTGTATTTTATAAAGGACACCGTAAAAAAATTTAGGGTTGTCTATTTTCTTATTGTTTGAAGGCAGGAAGAGATGATTTGGGCGGCTGGAGGAGGCATACTATCAATGCTACAGATTCCGCTGGAAAGCTTACATACACGGACTTTCCTCTATTTCTTATCCTGTCTGTTCTATGCTACCTCGCTGGCTTGCTCCATTCAATATCCATTATCATCGAAACCTTAGGCACAGCCTGCTTCAGTGAGTTTTCCGTTATTCTTGTATTTTCTGTGGTAAACATCAGTGTCATATTTCTACTTCTGATCTTTGCCTTTAGGGGGTCTAACCGTACAAAGAACGTTGTCTTGTGGACATCAAGGGGATTTTACAATTTGAGTATGATTGCGCAAGCTTGCCTGAAGATGCAAAATTGGTCTGCAATCAGCTTCGTTTTAGGTTCTGTAGGACTCATATGTCTCGTCTGTATACAAATTTATTATATCTATCGAAGGCGGGATAAGCTTTAGCTTTCTTCGAAATAAAGAATCATCTTTTGGATCAACTTTGACATGCTTATTTTGCATGCAAACTTTTACTACCAAAAGTTGAATTCTGGAATAACTTTAACAATTCTGATTTTAAATTGCTAAATATTCCGTAAGCATTGTTTATTTCAATGCAATTGTCGTATGCTTGCAGCTTACAGTGCATTATTGTTTCTAATTTCTACAATCATTTAATTAAGGTGTTCACCGGGTTTCAAATATAGACTTTGGGAAACAGTGTATATCTAGTCTTTGCACAGTTTTAAATCCATCAAATGTTAGTTTTATATCTATCAAATCTTGTAAATGTAGTACGGGCATGAAAATTTTGTCTGATAAGATAATTTTTATCGTTACTATTTTCTCTTCCTTGATATCGATGAATGCACTCTGTTAGCACATATATACACTCTGATATCTTTCTTCTTTTATGGTGGTAAATTTCTTGAATGGCGTAAGACATAAATAATATAAAAGAAACAAATTAATATTTATAACTTTCGATCAGCGTAGAACCATTAAAATAGACAACATATACCTATTCATTT
The DNA here is from genome assembly GCA_028749045.1 of Cupressus sempervirens. Taxonomy (NCBI): domain Eukaryota; kingdom Viridiplantae; phylum Streptophyta; class Pinopsida; order Cupressales; family Cupressaceae; genus Cupressus; species Cupressus sempervirens. The sequence goes on from CM053787.1 coordinate 672,007,013, forward strand.
TAACGTCCACAGAATGTAAAATATTTTCCCTCAAAGATTAGCACTAATTCACATTATAGCATTATCATCTATTCAATCAAACCGAATATGATAGCCCAATCTCGAAACCTTAGATAATATTGTAAAGGCTATAAGTATGTCCTATGATTTAAAAAAAGAAAAAAAACCTGATACTGTTTTCCATACTCATTTCTATCTCCCTGCAAATATCTACCCTGCACAATTGTCCATACTTATCAAATTTACATCAGATTTCCCCATGTTATCTCCAAAGATATAAATCTTAATCCCGACATGAATAATTCTATTTTCATACCAAAGTTTGCAACAGTAATGCGATTCTGAGATTTATAAATGAAGTACTTTAGTTCTGATTTTCGATCCTTACTTCTAGTTTAGAGGAATAATAAAGTATATAGCAGATAGTGCGTCTAAATATAATTGCTCATGGATATTTATTGAAATACTATATTTATACATACACACACACAAATATACACACACACACACACACACACATGTATATATATGTATGTATGTATGTATATATATATATATATCTATATATGTATGTATGTATGTATGTATGTATGTATGTATCTATAAACATATATACACACACAAACACACACACATATGCACATGTACATCTATACATACATATTTGTATGTAGCTTCAATTCCAACCATGTATAAGTTCACTTTTTCATTGAATTTAATTTAATTTTTTTGTTTTGTATGTATATTTTATCATTTTAATTAATTTTGTGTTCTATTTTCTTCATTTCCTTACTAATAAGAACATGCCACAAGCATATGCAAAAATGAAAGAATAAAGAAAACTTGGAACATTATGATTTGAAGAGAGTTGAAATACTACTAGAGTTGTCTCTTAGGTGCATCTATTTTTATATAAATATCTAAGTTTACAAAATTTTCTTCTCTTCGAAGTACACATTTCTATCTACTTGAATAATTCTTACAATCGATAACTAGGAGATCATTTCACATGAAGTCAGATTGTGATATTGGTATTTGGATTTAACTATGTAGTTTATGAGTCAAACAAATTGTCCCATATTTTATGAGTGCTATTTCAACACAAATCTACCTCTCATAAGAATAAATAGAATACTGAGCACCAATTGGATCTACATGATGTTTACAATGGTCAATCCATCTCTCATTAGAATAAATAGAATTCTTTTACAATGTGAATGTTACAAAACCTTTGATTACTAAAATAGTTATAGAAAGAAAAGTAAATGATATTGATTGAAAATATAGAAAATAATGGAAGACAAGGATTATGTGTTTTCCACTAAGATCTTTTGCAAATTATCCCTTACTCTAGTCTGTCAACATAATATTATTTCCTAACAAACACTCCTTGTTACAATTAACCAAACACAATTTTTTTTTTTACATGCAAATAATATGGTTCGCCCAATCCATGGGCTACATCCATAGATAAGAGGTCCATTATTGTTATTATCTGGTGATTGTAATTCACAAACCCTTACAACTCAATACCATCGCAAGAAGCTACAATGTCACCATATATTGTGAAATTCCTAACCCTAAGCCATTTAAAAAAATATTTTTCTCCTTACAAAATTAGGGTTACAATAAGTTGTCCAATAGAAAAATAGTAGCTGATGCCTTTACAATAGTAGGGTCATTTTTTTACTTTGCGTACATTGCCCCTCCTAACCCCCATAGGGGCATTTTCCCTCAAGCCCACCATGTAATATGATAGAGAGTGCACTTGGGGCACTACCCCTTGACCATGTCTTGGGGGTTTCCCCAAACCCCCATAGAACTAATCTTGGTGGAAACCATATGGAATAAATCTCCAAGTCTGATTAGGCTCCATATGACAACAATGTCTTGCTTGAGACTGATCAAACACCACAACAATAACCTCCCACTTGGAGACTAATCATAACACCACTAAACCTACATAGCTCCCACTAGAATATCAAACCACCCTAGACTCTACTATTCTTTTATTCTATTTCAATCTACAAAACCAACCAAAGTTTCAGAGGAGTTTAACTTCTCCCTTGTGACTTCCTTGGTAAACATATTTGTTGGATTATCATATGTACATATCTTCTCTAGCTTTAACTATCCATTATCCAAACCTGAATAAATGAAACGCTACCACAACTATACATGCTTTTTCTTTGAATGTAGAGCCAAATTATTTAGAAGATGAATGACACTCTAGCTATTTGTGAATAAATAATTATCCTTATGTGGGTGTCCCAATTCTTTGATGAAAAACTAAATTCATATCATATCCTTAGTTGTCTCTGTATAAGCAACATACTCTTCTTTGTATTTGATAAAGCATTCACCTTCTGTAACCAAGAAACCCATCTTACTGCTACCTCAAAAAATAAAATATATAACCTATAGTATTATTCTTGGTATCAACATCACCTACCAAATCTAGGTTAATAATGCTTTCTAGATTAGTAGTAGAGACCCCAAAATTCATATCATATCCTTAGTTGCCTCTATATAAGCAACATACTCTTCTTTGTAGTTGATAAAGCATTCACCTTCTGTAACCAAGAAACCCATCTTACTGCTACCTCAAAAAAATAAAATATATAACCTATAGTATTAGTCTTGGTATCAACATCACCTACCAAATCTAGGTTAATAATGCTTTGTAGATTATTAGTAGAGACCCCAAAAAGTAGACACTTACTGATGTTCCTCTCAAATATTTGAGAGTCCATTTAATTGCATTCCAATGCCTGATCCCTATATGAATCATATACCCTCTAAAAACTCCCACTGCCTATGCAATATTTCACCTCATACATACCATAACATATATCAAGCTTCCTACTACTAAAGCATAAGGTATCTTGAATGTCACACCCTCCTATTATGGTGTCTTTGGACACATCTCCTTAGTCAACTTCAAGTGATCAAGCAAAGGTGTGGTGACAGATTTTGCATTTTCCATAGAGAAATGTTGCAAACCCTTCTCACTATAATCAGCCTGAGTTAATGTTAATTTTTTTTGCTTCCTATCACTACAAATTTTCATACCAAGGGTTTGGTTTGCTGCCCCAAAATCCTTCATACCAAATGAATGTGCTAACTGTTATTTTAAACCCTTAATGTGATCCATGTGAGACCTAACTACAAGCATATCATCAAGATATAAACATAAAATAATGCAAGTGTTATCATCCAACCTCTTAAATTAAACACACTGATCTAAATGATACCTACTGTATCCATGATCATGCATAAAACTATCAAATTTTAAATACCATTGTAGAGGAACTTGGTTCAAGCCATATAAACTATTTTTCGATCTATACACTAATTCTTCCTTATCATTGCCCTCAAATCCATATGATTGTGCAATATATATCTCTTCATCCAAAAAATCATGAATTAAGGTTGTTTTAACATCAAGTTGCTCCAAATGTAAATATTTCAAAGTCAAAATACTTAAAATAATACAAATAAAAGTAAAAAAAATAACCAGAGAAAAAATCTCATCAGAATCAATTGCTATTTTCTATAAAAATCCTTTTACAACTAACTTAGGTTTAAATTCTTTCATATGTCCATCCTCTTCTTTCAACCTATAAAGCTATTTATTTTGTAAAGTCCTTTTACCTACACAGAACTTGCACAAATCCCAAGTATGACTTTTTAGTAAATGTTCCATTTATTCTTTCATTGTAGACTCCCACTGAATCTATGTATCCACCTAAACAACTTCATCATAACATTCAAGTTCACTAGCATCAGTTAGTAAAATATAGTACAAAGAGGGAGAAAGTCTTTCTGGAGGTCTGAGTAGCCTTGTTGATCATCTAAAATTTATTGTACTATGTGGTATTTATTGTTGTGATTGTTATAGAGTATGAAGGACTTCTAGAACATCTTCATTTTGAGTATCATCTAACACTACATAATCATTTTCTTTCTTCTCATGTTCCTACAATAGATTTTTGTACAAAACTTTCTCATTTAATATGGCATTCATGCTTCTCTCAATTTTATAATTTTATCCCAAAGCCTATAACCATATATATCAATGTCATATCCAAAAAATGCATATTTGTTTGACTTATCTTCTAGCTCAATTCTATTTTCAAAAACCCATACGTGCAAATGCTTCACAACGGAAGGTTTTGAGAAAAGAATAACTCACCTTCTTACCAGTCTATGCTTCCTCTAGAATATTATATCCCAAAGGATTAGAGGGCCCTCTATTAATAAAATATACAACAATATTGACACCCTCTATCCACATGTTTAAGGGTAATCCAACATGAAACCTCATACTCCTTGCATGCTCCATTATTGTTTTATTTGTGCATTCAACCACTTCATTTTTCTTTGGAGTACCTAGAAAAGTTTTCTGTCTATGAATACCACTTTAGGAATAATAATCTTCAAATTATTTTTTGCAATACTCATCACCATTATTAGATCTAAGACATTTTATCTTTTTACCTGTCTCATTCTCCACCAAGCCTTTCCATTTCTTATAAGTAACAAGTATATCTAATTTTGTCTAAGAAGATAAACCCATACTTTTCTAGTAGCATCATTACTAAATGTAAAACAATAACGAGAGTCACCAAATGAAGATACTAGTGCTGGTCAACATACATATGTATGCACAAGATCTAATTTCTCATTTTCCTTCTCCTTTCCACTCTCCAAAAAACTAACTCTCTTTTGTTATACATACAAATTTCCCAAAAATACATATTAACACATTTAAGACCTAGTAAACATTTCTCTGAATGAAGTAATTTCACACCTCTCTCACTCACGTGCCCAAGTTTGTAGTACCATAGTTTTATATTAGAATCAATAACATCTGTTTGTTCTCCCTACTCAGCTACAATAACTATTCCTGAACATTCATTTTTCTATTAAAAAAATAAAGTAGAAGGAACAATATGACCTATAAAAAGATATAAGGAGCCTACTTTCACACCTTTTGCTAGTACTAGGTAACCTTTTGTAACCTTCCAATTTTTGTCATTAAAAGTAACTAAAAAACACTAATCACCAAGTTCTCCTACTGAAATTAAATTCCTCCTTAGCCATGGAACATGGTTTATCTCATGTAGTTGCCAATGAGTCACATTCTATAAATTAATGTTAACTTATCCTTTTCCAACAATATTATAGGTTTAATTATCCCCTAAATAAACAAGCCCAAAATCCCTTTGGACATAATCAAAGAAATGGGGTGTAGCATGAAATGAAGCCTCAAAATATAAAATCCAAGAATCATGAACACCTTGTAAGGAAAGAAGCAAATCATCCTCTTCAGATTTGTTACTTACCACATTTGCCTCCTTGTTCCCATCTTATTTTTCTCCTTCTTTGTTCTTTCAAGTCCAACAATATTTCTTTGCATGCCTTAGTTTTCCATCGTACCAACAATCTCTTGCTCCTCTAAATTGAGACCTCTTCCCCTTTGATTTTCCTATTGATTTCTTGTGATTTCCAAAATTACATCCTCTCTTAGTCATTTTGCCTCTTCTTTGTATATTCAAAACTCTTCCTAACGTAGATTCATTTGTGGTCACCCTATGAGTTTCCTCACTCATAATTACACAAATCACATCATCATATTTTAGGGCATTAGATCCAGAAATATAATTACTAAAAACTATTACCAAGTCATTCCATCTTTTAGGAAAAGAAAAAAAAGTCAAGAGAACCCTAATTTCTTCATCAAAATTGACATTCGTAAAAGAAAATTGACTATTAACTATTTACTAAATTTATTTAAATGATCTACGATAGATCCACTTTCTTTCATCTTCATAATAAATAAATTCATCATAAGTAATACCTTGTTTGAAGCAGATGGTTTTCATATAGTTTTGTTAGGGTTTTCCTCACCTCTTCCACTATCTTTTCTTTTTCAATGTTATATGAAATTGATGGTGCCAAGCATAATTGAATACTTCAAAGTATCTTTATGTCTAAAATTTCCTACTCCTAATCTATCACAATTGGTTATTTCTTTCCTTTTCATGGATTCAATAAATTATTTTGATAAAGATAGTCCTCCAATTGCATTTTCAATAACTAAAAGTTCCACCCATTAAAATTATCAACCTTCATCTCACCCTCATCTTCCATTTCTCCCACTAAATTGTGAGACTCCCACTCAACTATGAGACCTTTCTACAGAGGATAGGTAAAATACTATAGACACTGGTATGGGCTAGAAAAATAATGACGATAGTTTGTATGTTATACCACTTTCTAGGATTAACCACAACCACAAATAATTACACACAAATATAATGAATATCATAAACTAATAACTCTCATAGAGGAGAAAAAAATACACAAGGGTTTAATGTGGTTCACTCAATCCCTGAGCTACATCCACCAACAATAAGTCTAATATTATTATTATCAAAGATTACAAATTGCAATCCATTATAGCTCAATATTGCAACAAGAAGCTACAATATCAACACAAATTCTTAAATCCATAACCCTAATCAATTTTATAAAAAAAAATTCTACTTAGAAAATTAGGGCTATAATAAGTCATCCAACAGAAAAATAGCAATAGATGCCTTTTACAATAGTAAAGTCATTTTTAGCTTCGGGGGTGTTGCCCTTGAAAATCCCTTGCATGGGAGTTTTCCTTTGACCCCACCTTATAATATGAGGTCGAGCATCTAGGGAACTACTCCAAGATGTCATAAGGAGTGCTTCCCCTTCACACCATCTTGGGAGCATTTCCCCCAAACCCTCATAGAAATAATGTTGGAGAAAATCGTGCTAAATAAACCTCTGAGTTTGATTAGGCTCCATATTACAACACTCCTTTGATATTTTCTTAGTAAATAAACCTTATCTATCATATGAATTTTTAATTACCATCTAATGCTTTTAATGTCTATAATTTAAGTGTTCTATTTATAATTTCTTAAAACTATAGACCATTGATCTTTATAGTCTAATATATTTTCAACATGTCAAAAACAATCTGAAACTACAACAAATTAATATTTATAATTTTCAATCAGCGTAGAACCATTAAAATAGACAACATATACCTATTCATTTTCACATCCACAGAATGTAAAAAAATTTCCCTCAAAGATTACCACTAATTCACATTATAGCATTATCATCTATTCAATCAAACCGAATATGATAGCCCAATCTCGAAACCTTAGAAAATATTGTAAAGGCTATAAGTATGTCCTATGATTTAAAAAAAAAAAAAAAAAAACTTGATACTGTTTTCCATACTCATTTCTATCTCCCTGCAAATATCTACCTTGCACAATTGTCCATACTTATCAAATTTACATCATATTTCCCCATGTTATCTCCAAAGATATAAATCTTAATTCTAACATGAATAATTCTATTTTCATATCAAAGTTTGCAAAAATAATGCGATTCTCAGATTTTGCAGAATTTTCTTTTTTTGGCGACTATAGCTGCATAATCCTGCATTTTGCAACTTTAGAAGCTTTGTACAAGCACATCTGGTCACTTTTTTAGGTTCTATATTTTTTGAAAGTGCGTATTTTTTCATCTACTTTCTAGATCTGAAGTTAGATTCTAGGGTTGTGTGGACCAATTTCTCACTTTCAGAATTAGGCCTTCTTTGGCATTGTAAAGCTTTGGTTCTTTTTCAAAATTCTTGTAAAACTAAGCTATAGTGCTTAAGTGGTAGATTTTAGCCTCATAAGGTAGTTGTAAAAGCAAAATTAGAAAGTCCACTTTGTTCATTTTGACAAGTGGCCCATTGTAAATCCACTGCTTATAAAGTGCCAAAGTATCTTTTTTTGGGGGAGTTTTTTGATTGAGTGAAAAGGGGGGGTGTGTACTGTGTTTTTGTGTCTCTATTTTGTGCTCTTTTCATTTCTGTATCATGGGTTTTAAATACCCTCCTTTAACTTCACACAACTATTCTACGTGGAAAGATATTGCATGGAGTAGATTAATGGAAAAAGGATATAGTTTATATGTTGATGGTAAAATTACCCAACCTACTGATGCTAAAGAACTCATTGAATGGAAAAGACAAGACCAACAAGCTTTAGGTGTTATCAGGAGTTGTGTACATGGGGATCTTCTCTTTCACATTAAAAATTGTTCAGAATCTAAGGAAGCTTGGGATAAACTTGAACAGTTGTATGTGGATGAAGAAAAGGGGTTTCAAATTGAGGATGATCTACTTCTCTTGGATCCTAAAAATTATGACATAATTCAGGATTACATAATAAAAGTCAATGAGTATAGGGCACTTCTGAAAGATTGTGGAAATCCCATTAAGGATGATAGGTTGATTCATCACATCCTGAAGAAGCTACCTTATGAGTACACCAACTTTGTTTCGAGCTTTAATACTCATAGGTTAACCATGGGATCTACTCACAAGAAGCCTTCCTTTGATGGATTTGCAGACATGTTGATTGTTGAAAAATCTCACTTGGTGGATTTTGGACTTCTCAAGTCATCTAAGACCAAAGCCTTAGTGGCTAGTGATGATCACAAATCAAGTCAAGGGGGAAAAAGAAACAAGAAGAAGAAGCAATGGAAGTAGAAAACACAATTTGAGACAGAACATGACTCCTCTCAACAAGGCGATTCTTCTTCAAACAAGAAGGGAAGTAATGAAAAGAAGGACAAACTCTTTTGTGCATATTATAAAAATCCAAATCATGACAAGCATCATTGCAAGACAAAAAGAATTGATGAGTTAGAAAATCTACTCAAGAAGAACAAGATTCAAGTGCCAGGTACGTCCAAGGATTCTACTCCTACCTCTTCAAAGGGTAAAGGTCAAGCACTTATGGCCAACACAAGTTCTTCTTTTTTGGAATGGACACTTGACTCAGGTGCCTCTTACCATATGGGTTCTTCAAGGGAAGACTTTTCTTCATTGAAGCAATCAAAGGTACCACACATCTTTATGGGAGATGATGCTAAGATGGAAGTTGAAGGGAAAGGACATGTAGAAATGGAAGATGGGGAATTCAAAGATGTTCTCTATGTTCCAAATCTAAGCTCTAATCTCCTATCAGTTTACCAAATCACTCACCTAGGAGATGGTTATAAGGTTGAGTTCCTTCCTGATTCAGTGATGGTGCGAAGTCTTAAAGATGATTCATTGGTAGTAGTGGGGAAAGTCAATGATGGTAGGAGGCTTTATTGCTTCTCCCACTTTGTGCCTAAAAGTCCTTCTCAAGCCTTGTTAACTCACTCTACTTCAAACATCAATTTTATGGCATGAGTGGTTTGGTCACCTTGAACTCCGCTCTCTTCAGCAACTTTGCACAAAACACATGGTCAAAGGTCTACCCAATATCACCTTTTCTAAGGGAGAGTCTTCATCTTGTTCAGTGGATATGAATCTCAAGGAGAAGTATGATAAAGGGAAGCCTTCTCAAGCTTCAGTTGTTCTTCAGCTAGTTCACATGGTATTAGCAAGACCATTTGCAATGATTTCAATCAGCCAAGGCCACTACATACTTACACTTGTTGTTGACTTTTTGAGATTCACTTGGGTCTTCTTCCTTCATCACAAGAATGAAGTGGTTCATAAGCTTCAAGACATCAAGACTCATGTTGAACACAAGTCAAGGAATGCCATCAAAGTATTAAGGGTGGACAATGAGAATAGATATGTTGATAGAAGACTTAAGAAATTTGCAAAATTGAGGGCATTGATCTTTAGAACTCACCAGCATTCAGTCCACACAAGACAGATGTTGTAGCTATGAGGATTAGGACTCTCAAGACCATGCCAAGTTCCATAATAAAGACAAGGTCTCTTGATCCTACATTAGAAGTTGAAGCTATTAGCAGTGTTACTCACATACTTAACAGGTCTCCTCATCCAGCCTTAGATGGAAAGACTCCTTTTGAGCTATGGTGTGGTAGAAAACCAATTGTGAGTCACCTTGGAGTCTTCAGTTGTCCAGCATGGGCAAACCTTTCTTCCAAGAGTTGCAAGGCACCGACACCTAGGCCTTGTACCTTTATTGCTTATGAAGACAATGTGAAGCCTTATAGACTTATGGATCCAGAGACTCATGAGATCTTTGTGGAGAAGGATGTTCATTCTGAGGAAAGTTCTCCCAGCTTGTCCTCTACTCCTCTTCGCACATCATACACAGTGGAAACTGATAGTGACACCAGCGATAGTGCTTCAACAGGTTCAGACACGTGGGGTTCTATCGACAGTTGCAGTGAGAGGTCACATCAGTCCAGTCCATGTGCTTACATTGCCTTAATGAAAGGTCCAACATAGCATGGTACATCTTATCTTCCAGCTCCACCTTCAGTTGACTTAGGAGAAAGACTTGAGGACATACATCTTCTCATTGATGATGATTCTTCTACAGTTGTTGCGAGGGCTCACTCTAACCCTCATGCCCATTCTTTGCATGATCAATTTACATAGGTTGGCGTGATTGTGGATCCTTATGAACATCAATTAGTGGATGTCTCTTTGTCAATAGAGGAGACAAATGGTTCAGTGGAATAGGTTCAACAAACATCCTTGCTAGATCTGCATTCATTTTTTTTAGCTTAGTTGGAAGGGGTGAACTTCAGCATCAGTATAGGGATACTTGAGAAAGTTTCAAGGCCACCATACATCTTCAGGACTATACCTTTGGCATTGTTTCTTCCTAAGGGGAGGAACACTATTCTGCATTCTTGGACCAGCTTCTCCATCGGAGCAGTTTTCACTATTCGATATTCTTCTTTTGGGGGGGAGTCTATTTTGTCTCTCTTCCTTCTCTCATTCTCTTATGTATATACTGGATGTATGTCATAATGGGGGGGTCTTTATTACTCCATCCATCAATGCATCCTACTCTATCTCTCTTTTTTGGGGAGGGTTTTTCCCATAAGGTTTTCCTTCTTTCCCCGCTTTATGGGAGATTGCATCTTCATTATGTACATGGGTACCTAATATGGCCTAGTAGCCAGGACTCATTATGCATCTGCATCCTAGTTCGTAAGCTTAAGGGCATTCCCCTAAGTTGCACTTAAGGGTGGGTGTTGGGTGTAAATAAGTATTTACTTATTACACTTAGTTAAGTTTACTTAGGTTAATGCATTTTTAATTATTTTGCATTATTTTATTATATTTATTTGTGAGACACTTAGGAGTTTGCACACCTTTTGAGTTGTCATGTAGACAACACAGGAGTATGCAACTCTATTTTAGCACATGGTGTCTACAACACTGTTTTGCATGTCACACCCTTGTAGGCTTATCCTCTCATCACCGCACTTACTTCTATGCTTAATGGAGGATAACCCATATTTGGTGGACATGTGCTTGGTTGTATGACACTTCATGGTGTTGATTATTAGGCATTCTAGAAGCTCTCCTGAGGCCTTTATATTCAGGCACTCCTAGTGTACTCTTTCATCCAGTTATTGAATATATTGTTATTCTGATCATACTCTCCCTCTCTTTGGTCTACTGTGTGCTTATGTTTGAGTTATTAGTTCTTGGGTGAATTTTTCCCTTAGGTTGATTCTTACACTAATACTCCAATTAGAATTCCCTATTACATTTTTGGGTTGCAACTTATGACCAATGATTTAATCCTTGAAACAAAACCCTATTCCAAAACATTCTTTTGGGGTTGCAAAAAATACCAATGTATCAAGATTGGGTAACATCATATGACCAAAATTTGTTCAATTGCCTCTTTATTAAGCCTATAGTAATAATTATCTAGTTTACTAATTGTGAAGCAATTTGATGGTTATAACTAGGCAAAATAGTAATCCCAAGACCTATAATAGATGCAACAAAACCTACTTAACATCCATAAAGTGTTCAAACCCATCCTACACTTTGGTTTTTTCATCAATATAATTTTGATATCATTCAAATTATCCTATCACATGTAGATGCAAGACATGGGGATTCCTACAAGAAAAATATCCATTTTCATTGATAGACTAAAAATCTCTAAAATCTAGATGAAAATGGATGTATATTTTAAAATCTAGAAAATAATGATTTATGACCAGACGATGTAGGACTAAAATCCATATTTTGGCTCCAAATCCTAAGTTTAAGAGGGTTTCAAGTAAACATTATTAAGGTTCCTTCCAATTTATTATTCTAGCACTTGACATCTTCATTTAATTGGATTATGAAGTTAATTTAGATAACTATTCAAATCTATGGAGCTCTCAATGATACCTATCGAAGAACACATGAACATACAGAAAAATAGATAAAATTTATAGTAAAATTAAAGTTGTATTCTTTCAAAACAATTTTCTAACTTTAACTACCCTATCATTGGGAAATTATAGTTGTATTAATCTTTTCCCCAAAAGTACCTAATAAATTTAAAAGCTAGGTGACCATTGTAAGGAAGCAAAGTTGTGCTGAATTGCTTCCTACGCTAATCATTGAGAGAATGATTATGCAAATCCAAGTAACTATTACAAAGATCTCAAGAAATGCATAATAACATAATCAAAATAACAAAGAACACACAACCCAGTGATTACCATTGGGAAACCCTTCCGCGAGAAAAACCCCACCCTCTAGAACTCGCACAATGTATTATCAAACCAAGATGATTACAATACACTTGCAATGCAAGTTCTTACATGAGTGCATCACCACAACTCGAACTTGGAGAGACTCCTTCTAGCACCTACACAAACACCTCCCCAAGCCCTCTTTTTATAGTGATTTTACAACCTAGAAACCACTTATGGTTTTACAAAACCATGGAAAAAACTACCATGCCACATGTTACCCATTTTTTACATTTAAATTTCTAATATGGAAAAACAACCAGGTTAAAATAGTAATCCCGTCCACAATTTTGTCTCTTAGTCTAGACCCCCATAAAAGTCACAAAATGAGTCATCAAGGCTCTAAAAATGACCTACCTATATTCTACTATGGACAAGACTCATTTTAACAACTCACTAACCATTTTCCAATGCATAAACATGTGGAAAACTTCCACAAACAAATTCTAGAATTTTCCAAGAAAGGATTGCAAGGTTGAGACACATGTTTCTCAACAACCATTGGAAACTAATTTCTTAGTTTTCCAAAATGTTTTCATTGACAACATTTGTACAACTTGTCAAAAATTTTAAAAATCACCTTTAGAGTCATCCTAGGGCCTTAAACACTTAGAAACTAAATCAGACAACATGAAATAGCTTCAATAGCAAGGTCTAAGTGATCCTACATGTTTGACGTGTCTTAACTATACATTTTTGTACTTTCCCTAAATGGTCTCAAGTTAAAATATTATGCAACCCTTGGAGCTTACAATTTGTTTTTTTATTACATGGTTGACCCAAATGAGTTATGCAAACTTATTATGCTCAACATACTCTATTAGTGTTTCATTGATCTTTGATCCACTTTTTGTTTTTCATATTCTTGTGCACCATACTCCCTAGGTGGCCTAGTTCTTAAGTCCTCTATGTCCTTATTTCTTAATATCTTTCTTTAACATCTATGTAGTATTTGGTATAGGGAGCCCCCCTGCATTTGATGAAATGTTCTAAATATATCTTATGTGTATTGGTCTTGGTTTTCTAGGTGTCTAGAGTATAATATATCTATGGTGTATCTTTAGGTAGAATTTGTATGATACACTCTTCCTATTTTGTGACCACATTAGCTTCCTCCTCACCTATATTTTCTCGGCTCTTATACAATATCAAGTATGAGAAATTGAAGGTAGGAGAAACACCTATATCTAGTTGGACTTTAATTTTATATGTATATTCCAAATACTTGTCTATTAACATGGAAGGAAATATCTTTATCATCATAAACTTGTTGTAGATGCCCATGGGTAATGTTTATCTATTAAAATGGACTATAACTAAGTCTTGAACTATATATTATACATCCATTATCATTTTTTATTCACTATCCTTATCCTTTTGGGTACTGTATTGTAGGTTTTCCCTTGGTTTCTCATGGATCCCCTTCATAAATTCTTCCATGTCTTCTCCATGTTAACTGCTTTTAAATAACCATTTCATGCCACTAAGTTCCAAAAATCCTCTTTGATGGTTACTATACAAAACTTAAAATGGAATCATGCTTTGTGTTTACAATTTTTGAAATATTTTATACATATTCTACCTATGGATGAATTACATTAAAAATTCTTTTGTGGTCTTTTGTCATGCATGTAAGAAATTTTACAAATGACCTATTAACTACCTCAATTTGGCCATCAATTTAAGGGTAATAGGTTGAACTAAAGGAAAAATTTATTTCCAATTTCTTATATAAATTACTCTCAAATTTCAATACAAAATTACTCTATTGGACATAATTCACAATGATAAATCATGAAATCTTACTATCTCTTTGAAGAAAAAACCTACAATTTTACTTTCATCATGAGTAATTTTCCATGGAATGACACATGGAATCTTTTTGAACTTGAAAAGAATACTAAAAATATTACTATATATACTTTGGGTCCTATGTAATTCTATTAAAAATCATGCTAAGTCTCTACTAAGGTCTAGTTACTATTGCCACAGGTTGGAACATAAATATTCATTAGTTGTAAGTCTCTTTTCTTTCTAATAGATAGTACAACTCTCTAAAAGGTTTCTAACATTAGTATAAAATATTGGCCTAAAATATAACTTCCTTACCATGTATAGCATTTTTTTGAGCCAAAAATGGCCTCCTAGAACTCTACTAAGTTTCTCACTTATGGGTGAAAAGTTGATATCCTTTAAACAAAAATCCATTGTCCAAGGTGTAATTAAAAAATTCACTATGAATTGCATTCTTAAAGTTACTAAAAACCTTGTATATACCCTTGAAGTCATTGTCATCAACATAGATGTCTTTGAATTCCTAAAATATGTTACTTTTTGGTTTGTACTACTATACTATCAATATTCTCCTTCTAAGGGAATTTTCTACCTTTTTATCCTTCCCTCTCTTGTTCTCCATAGTGAAGATGTAGGATTTAAAGATCTGTACCCACTTCATCTTCTTGTGAATAATATTTTCCTATTAATTCAATAAACTCAAACTATAGTGCCACCACTTTTCCAAAACTAACTGGTGGCATAAAGATATAGATCATAAGAGAAATACTTTTAAATTTCTTTCTTTATATTTTCATCAAATTAAGTTATAGGTCTCCATTCTTGGGTGAACACTATACTAACTTCTAACCCACTTACATCATGTTCATTATAAATACATTATTTAAATGAAACAAAACTATGACTGATTACTTGGACACTCTTTACTAGAGAAATTAAAATAGTTTATTCTCCTCCTTTGCCAATGTGAACAACACCTTACATTGTTATTTTATGGTGTTTATAATATTGGAAGAAATATATCTTCTTCTTCTTTTAACAAAATTTGCATATAATAATGATATGCCATGGAAAATTCTCACTTCTACATTTGTGTGGCTTTTCCAACTTAATATGGCTGTTAATTTTGTAATATAAATCTTCAAATATCTCTTGGTGATCGTAAATCCCATGAAAACTTACTCTTGTTTTATGAACTCACTCTTATCAACGCTGACCTACAAATTTTACTCATAAAAAGTTTTCACCACTATCTATCTCCAAGTGTTTAAGGTGATATGTTTTAGTCTTTCTATATATTAGAATGTCATTAAGATATACTTCAATAAAACTATATATGTTGTCTTATGAAACTTCATTCATCAGTCTCTTGAATGTGCTAGGAGCATGATATAGAACAAATGGCACCATAAGGCACACAAAGTCCCACATTAAAAAAAAATCACCTTCCAATCATCCCCTTCTCTTATTCTAATTAGGTGGTATGAAATCTTTAATTTAATCTAATAAAAGTAAGAGGATGACCCTACAATTCATTAAATCCTCCATTCTTGGTATAAGAAAACTATATCTAATGGTTATCCTATTTATTACCCAAGAATTGGTATAAAACCTCCAAGTTTTACACAATGGTCTACAATCTGGCATGTGGAACCTATCCAACACAGACTTCACATACTTACTCTAACTCAACCAAAGTTTTTTGTCAGACCTATCTCTACTGATTTCCATACCCAAGATGTACCTTGCTGCCCAAAGATATTTCATATCAAACTATGCAAACAACTAATATGGATGCTTTAGGAGGCTGGGTGTTTCCCTCAATGAGGTTTTCTCAAGGTATATCTTGTGTCATAATTTTTGTGGGTATTTCCCTATTCTCTTGCAGGTGGATTTAAATTGAATAATTGTTTTAGATCTATTATGGGTTATGTGGAAACAACTATATTCTTTCTTTCAATTCTACTTACAACATATATAGTAATCTAGGGTACCCCATAGGTATCTGAAAACTCTTTTTACTACATCCCAATGTGCTCTTCCTTGATTAGACATGTAATGAGAAAGTACTCCCACTACTTGGCTAATGTTTGTTCTTGTATGTAAATTATAACATATATCAAACTTCCAATGACACTCTGATATGGTACTTGACTCATCTCTTCTATCTCTGATGGGGATGTAGGATACTGTGAGCTAGAAAGATTTGTTGCCATAGTAATAGGAGCACTCAATAGTTTGGAAACTTGCATATTGTATCATACCAGAATAGTACCAACATACTTACTCTAGCCTAGCCAAAAAAAAAATTCCCCCTATATATTATAATTTCCATTACTAAAATAGGCCTTGTTATACCAAGATCTTTCATTTCAAACTTTGTTAAGAGCCAAGATTTTTTTCTATAATTAAACCCTTTTATTTTCCAATAAACAACATGTCATCAACATATAAGTCAATAACTAGGAAATAATGATTATCTAACTTGTAATATATATAGTGATTAAATTTATATTACACAAATCCCAAACTCAATAACATATGTATCAAACTTCTGGAACCACATCCTAGGACTTTTTTTAAAACAATACAAGGATTTATTAAATTTACAAGCTGAAAGTCCTTTACCTTTCACCACAAAGTGCTATGGCTGTGTCATATAAAGTTCTTCCTCCAAATATTCATGAAGGAAATTTGTATTCACATCTATCTACTCAACTTATAGATCATAAGTTGCTACAATAGAAAGTAAAAATTGAATGGATGTCATTTTTTCTATAGGAGAAAAAAATTCACCAGAATCAATTCCTATGACTTGGATGTCAACTTACAAGCTAAATGTCCTTTACCTTTCACCACAAAGTGCTATGGCTATGTCATATAAAGTTCTTCCTCCAAATATTCATGAAGGAAAGTTGTATTCACATCTATCTGCTCAACTTATAGATCATAAGTTGCTACAATAGAAAGTAAAAATAGAATGGATGTCATTTTTTCTATAGGAGAAAAAAATTCACCATAATCAATTCCTATGACTTGGGAGTAAGCTTTTTCAACCAAACTTTATTTATACTTCACAATCCTTCCAACCAATCTTCCTTTTGAACACCCATTTATAACCAACAATCTTCATTCCTCTTAAGAGTTTCCATCTCTTCTTCCATAGCTATTTTCTAGAACTCTAAACCATTGATAACAAGAGCCTCTTCTATAGATCTTGGCTCATGAATATTAAGATTCACAAAAAAAAATACATTGTAATCATTAGGAAAATATCCATACCTTTCTAGTGCTTTCATTTATCTATTATATGTTTTACTAAGATTTGGTTTAGGTTTAGGTTCATGATCTCCCTCTTCCTCTAATGATTCTAAACTTTTAGAGCTCTCGTAGAGATCTTGTCTTTCTAAGGGCCTTGATTCAAATTTCCCAAGTGAAGGAAGAAGTTGAATCACATCTTTCTTTTCTTCTATCCATTCTGGCTGCACTATAATAGAAGAAGGCTTAGCTTCTCTCAAAATTTAACTTTTGGAAAGAAATACCTTTTGTGCAATAAGATCCAAAAAATTTTACCCTTTCATACTATAACTATATCTGATGAAGATACATTTGACATCTATTTTTTCTAATTTTTTCTTCTTGTCCTTTAGAACATGAGCATATGTTGCAAAACCAAAAACTCTTAGATGTCTAAGAGAAGGCTTGTGGCCCAACCATTCCTCCATTGGTGTCTTATCAACAATAGCTAATGTAGGAGACCTATTTACCATGTAGTAGCTAGTGTCTATAGCTTTATCCCATAACTTTTGTTTCAGTCTAGCTCAACTCAGCTTACTCCTAAGCTTATCAATCAAGGTAGAATTACTACTGCACTCAACTATGCATGCATCAAGCTGGTACAATATAACCAATTTGTTTCCTCTAGCTATTACCATAGAACCTCTCACCATTTTTACATTTACTTTGGAAAATTGTACAAATCCACTTGCATCTATTATATTTCTAACAAATAATAAATTTATTGCTAGTCTTGGGATATGGAAGACACCATCAAATCTTCTAATTCTACCATTAGAAAATTTCACACGAATACTTCCATGACCATTAATATCATAAACTTAATTATCACTCAGATAAACCTTACCAACATCAAACTTTTCAAAATTATTGAACAAGTTTCTTTTATGATTCATGTGAAAAGATGCACCTAAGTCTATCACCCATGCATTGTCACCTACATGAGTGGCCAAGGCTACGATGAAAGAATATCCATCTTTGTTCTTGGACTTAGAATTAAAATCTTATTTCTTCTTCTTCTTTTACTTTTCCTCTTTGCAACACTTTTTAAGTGTCCAAGTTTGTCATAGTTCTAGTAGATTACCTTGGACTTACCAAGAGATTTTGATCTCCACTTATTCTTGGACTTAAAATGGTCGTGCTACTTCTTTTTTTGCCTCTTTCTTTTGGTCTTTCTAGAAAACTCAAAGCATCTTTCACATTCAGAGAGACCTTCCTTATCATCTCTTCAAAAAGTAGAGAAACAAAAAGATCCTCCATCCTCAAGACAACTAAAGTGTTCCCTATGGCCATGACAAGGTTTTCCCATGAGTCTGGCAATGAACATAGATAGATTTGGCACCTTTTTTCTTCATCCATTGACACCCCAATGGAGGTCAATTTAGTCATTGACAAATTAAAACTTCTAAGATTCTTAGAAATTCATCCACGTTCAATTATTAAAGAATACAACTTCTTCCTGAAGAAAATCTTATTCAAAAGTGATTTTACTTTATAATTCTCACTTAGTTTTTTGCAAAGCTTCTTTGTAGTATGCTCTTCATGGACATTTATTAGAAATTAGTTTTCAAGACACAATATGATTAGACCTTTATCTTTCCTATTTGTCACATCGTATTGTATGGCTAAAGTCATATTTTTGGGTCTCTGCTTATTCTCTTTAATCACATCCCATGGATCTTGATCAATCAATAGATCTTCCATTTTTAGCTTCCATATCTCAAAGCTTATGCTAGAAAACTTCTCTGCATCAATAATCAATGATATTCTTTCCATCTTTACAATCCTATAACACATAAATGAAAATCTCTACACAAGATCCCACTCAAACCTTGATTAGCTCAAGAAAACCTTATAACAAAAAATAGAACCAAAATTGGCCTGGCTTTGATACCACTTGTAAGGAAGAAAAGTAGTGTGAAATCACTTCCTATGCTAATTTTGAGAGGATAATTATGTAACTTCTACTAACTATTATAATGATTTAAATGGACAAATAAATATGCATAAATGAAATATCATAATAAACACATGACACAATAATTACCATCAGGAAACCCTTTCTAGAAAAAAAGCCCACCCTCTAAACTTGCATAATATATTATCACATAAAGAAGATTACAATACACTTTCAATGAAATATTTTATAGGAGTGCATCACCATAACTCAAACTTAGAGAAACTCTTTCTAGCACTTAGTATTGAAAACTAAACTCGTTGATCCAAACACCTCCCCAAGTCCTCCTTATATAGTGATTTACAACCTAGAAACCATTTGTGCTTTTACAAAACCATGAGATAGCCAACCATACCATATGTTACCCACTTATCACTTGTAACTACAAGATGGGATAAAAACCAAGTTAAAATAGCATTTTCATCCATATTTTTGTCATCTACTTTAGACCACCATAAAATTCATTAAATGAATTACTTATACCTTAAAAATTACTCTCTTGTATTATAATAGGTAAAAGGAACATTTTTACCAATTCATACACCTTTTTCAAACACATAAACTTGTGGAGAACTACCACAAACAAATTCTAGAATTGTCTGGGAAATACTGCAAGGTTGAGACAAAATTTTTAACATTTTCCTTCACTAATAGCTTGCTTCATCTAATCTTCCTATCAAATAATTATTTTAGGGTTTTATCCCTTCTTAAATATATAATGGTAGAAAGTTCTAGATCTTGATCAACGATTAACATTTCATTCTTTTGTTATTTTGCCTTTTTTATTTTCTAATTGGTCAATCTTCTTTTCTTGTAATTAATATCTTCTAAAAAGATGCATAATTTTCTCCTTAACTATCTCTACAATCATTAAATGCCATGTAGAGGTTTCCTTAAGTGAGTTACATAAGTGATTGTGGAATAAAAAACTCATATATTAGAACTTGTTTACTCAAAAATCGAGTATTCTAATACTCGATCATAACTAAAATTCATGCTATCTCACAACTTATATTGACTCTATATATAGACTCACTTGACATTAATTAAGTTTACATTACTCAATCTACATTATTTTACTTGGCATGTAAGATTTCTTAGTTTTTTCTAGGGTACTAGGTAATCTTTGACTTTCTTAGCATGTAGTGATCTATAAGACAAGTCCTTTGTAGTTTGACCTTCTTTGGATGGCTCAACCATGTTAATGAATCACCAACACTACCTTGAAAATGACTAAGTGTTGAACACTACTGGGAAACTTGGGTGTGGAGATGAATAGCCATGATAGTTAATAAAATACATAGAAAAAATACCACCTTCCTTTTTAATACCTAACAATTTATTTTTGTATGGAGTTTATTCAAAATGAATTCAGAATACTTAAGTTACCAAAAGAAGAGCTTAACTTTTTCACTTAGGCTAGTAATTTCTTCTATTATAGAAATGTCAAACTTAAACTTCACCCTCCATGATTAACTTCTCTATTATTCCATCCATTGATAAATGCTTCCATCACTTTGAGTTTCACATATTTCATTCTTTCCATAAATAATGTAAGCCTACCTTCTTATAGTTTTTTCCAAACTTCTTTTTCCTTTCTCCACTTCTCACAATTGATAGGTTCCATTTTCTTTTCCTTTATACCCATTCTCATAGTGTGTAGATCCAAAGTCTTAGAGAAAATTGTGAAGAAATAAAATTTGAATGAAAAATCACAAAGAAGAGAAACCACCCATAAAACGTATGGCTTAACTAGTACTATGCAATTCCAACTTAAGCATATATTGAAATAATTATGATTCATTTCCACAATGACTTTGTTTGTTTGCGACACAACTAAATAAAATATTTCCAATTTTTCTATATGTCTCATCATAATTACTTACCTTTTTATTTTCATAATCAACATTGTCCTCGTGACTTCAAAAAGTGGTGATACCCCTAGTTCCTACCACATTTATAACACACTTAGAATTGAGATTTTTTTTTTTCAAAGAAAATAACATTAATTACTTTTTTATTGATGATAATCATGAAAACATAATTTTATTATGCAATACTTGATTTTCTAATTGAATGTTGCTTGCTACCAAATTTTAGCTATATGCTATATCATTTATTAGTCTTGTAATAATTTTTGTATTTGTTGCTACATTTTTTCATTTGCTTCAAAA
Source organism: Cupressus sempervirens (assembly GCA_028749045.1). Taxonomy (NCBI): domain Eukaryota; kingdom Viridiplantae; phylum Streptophyta; class Pinopsida; order Cupressales; family Cupressaceae; genus Cupressus; species Cupressus sempervirens. Next base: position 672,028,814 of record CM053787.1, read on the forward strand.
GGAATCAATATATTTATGTGAATGTATCTTAAGTTTCTACTTGACATTCCTATATTATTAAAACTTTAGATAGAATTCAGATTCATTTACTTTTTAGGGTAATATTGAGATTCCTTCCATTACTTTTTTCTTCTTTTCTCACTATATGCAAAGGCATGGGCTAGTTTGATATTTCCTCCTTAGCCATCTTTTGTGATTTTTAATTATTCTATATGGAGAAACCATTTTCATTAATAAAGTATTTATAGTTCCCATTCTCTTTTACGATGAATAGACTAGATTACAGAGAGATGGATAAATCAATAATCTATCAATAAAATTACATTTTAACATTTAAACCTTCATCTCAAGAACAAATTAACAAAAATACATAAAATCCTACTACAAAAACACAACCAAAAGATTGACATAGATATTTTATTCTGTTGAAAACCTAACTTGGGTGAAAACTATGGTTTATATTAGTACCAAAAGATTGTGCACTCTTTTGAAGTACACCTTGTGATTAGATTAACCTTGTAAGGAGTCACAAAGATATTGTTATGTGCCAACATGTTAAGGTATTTACCTCTAGCCCTCATAAAATCTTTACCCTATTAGGAATAGCTTAATTACAAGACATTAAAAACTAATTAATTTTCTACCTTATTAAAATATTTATATGAAAGGATCTGATACAATTTAAATAGTTAAGTGATTATAATGTAGAAGCATCATACATATAAAGGAAATATTAAATAACCCATTAATTTTTAGTAAGGATTATCTTATTCTAGAGTTACAATTTTTTGAGGCTTAGTATTTTAATTAAGTTTGTCATTGGAGCTCAAAATATTTTTATTTCTTCTCTAGAGTTTCATTTTAGATATTTTAGCCTCCTAGAAATGTTTCATTACAATATAAATTATAATTTTGAACATATTCAAGTTTTTTGTATTGGCAACAAAATATAAAATTGTTTAACTTGAATTTGAAGGCTTTAGAGACTCTAAAATGGGGTCAAGCCTTGGTTAAATGAAGCTTGTGTTATTCAAGCACAATAGAGAACTTCATATAATTTCCATAATGGGGTCCTAAGAATAAATCAAACAAATTATTATTGAATTATTTTCTTCAAAAATCATGGCACCTAAAATGAGAAAAAAATAAATTCATTCAAAAAATTCTTTTGAGGTCAAAAACATATACAAGCCTAATCAAATGTAATTAAATATGAAATATAATAATAATTTATGATTGGTTGACATTAGGGTCCTAGGTTTTTTTTAACCTTCTTGGGAAATAAAAAATTGCCAATATAATGAAGGCCTATAGGGCTTTCTATAATTGTAGTACATAGATATGTGGTAGCTAGTCCAAAACCACACTCTAGTAGATACCAAAACTTATGCTCACAAGTCCGACAAGAAACCAACTTATTTCTAGAGCCATGGCTACTAGCTCTTCTAAAATTTTGCTCCTATACCACATCGTCTTCTCGAAAATGGATGAATAATGACTAAAGACTCCACAAGACCCCTTACTTATACCCAACTAATCAACAAGTCATCCTAGTAAGCTACAAATTAAATAAACCCTTACATTGAATGTAGGTCACTACTACATTTACACCTAAATTGTGATGGTAGGAAAATCACAATTATGGTGTCACAACCTATCACCATACCAATTGTGATAGTAATAGGTTGCCACATCATAACTATGATAGACCTACCATCACAATTTTGGTGCAAATGTAGTGTTGGCATTATGTTGTATTTGTCATTAGTGAAAACACTTATTCAATCTTGTATGGTTACCGAGCTCATCACTTAGTCTACATTTTATACTAAGAATTTAGTGGTTGCTAAGTAAGTTCATCAGTTAAGTAGTTCACACTAAGCATTTTTGAAGGTACTGAGTGAGTGCATAGTCCAACAGTGTTTATCAAGCATATAGTTATCATCGAGTAGATAGTGGTCATCGAGCTTCACAATGTCTACAGAGTCATCAGTTTGTGTGATGTGAAGCTAGTTTCTACTGATTGAATGCAAGGTAAACAAAGGATTCAATATCTACTAAGTGACACTATATGTACTAAGTCTCCAATGGTTACGGAGTTTGAAGCTATGTTGTGTAATTAGTATGGACTAAGCCTCTAATTCTACTGAGTGCATGATGATTCTGAGTAATGCAGTGGATGTTGAGTGTCAAAAGTTCATTGAGTTAGCTTCAAAACCCAAGTTTTCTACTTTCTGGTCAACTCAGTAATATTTTTTTTACTTGTGTTTTAGCTTACCTTGTAATTGTAAATATTAGAATGATATATATGTAATGTATTGTATCATTTTCAATATAGAGGCATGAGAATATCAAGGAATGGATATGTAATATTTTGAAGAGTAATTGTTAATCACTAGTAGAGAAAAGTATACAACAAGGTCATCAAGGAGCAGCAAAGTTATATCAATCACAAGAGGTGATCTATACTTCAAGGATCTAATCAAAAAATCAAGTTGTAAATTAGATATACTATTTCATCCTAATAGGTGAATTAGTTTTCTAAATCCTTTAACAGGGTAGACTTCATAGTCTTTTTTTAAATCTCTTAACATAGTGCATACCTCATTGTATGTTTGTAAAACCTCTAACAAGGTGGATCTAGCAGTCCAAATTGCTCTTAATAGGGTGGATCATCAAAATTAGTAAATGTAAGCCCTAACAACCCAAATTTATACTACAGTAGTAAAGTTTTGTGGGTATCATCCCCACCCTAGTTTTACTTTCTATTTGGAAGGTTTCTAGGTCACCAAAATACTATGTTCATGTGTTATTAATGTTTGTCTTTTCTCATGCATGTGGTAGATTAGATGAATGAATGATGAATGAATTAAGTGTTGAATTAATTTAATTATTTTGAGGTTAGTGATTCACCCCTCCCCTCTCAGTAATGTAGCTAGTCTTGATTATTTCCAACATTAGTAGTATGTTGAGACACAAGTTAGCCTCCAACATAAATTAAATATTACCAAATGCATTAAAAGTCTTACAATGCTTATTAAATACATCAAGAACAATTAAACAATACTAAAATAGGTCCACACAAACTCCAATAATTGATACACATCATGATCTCAATCCTCATGTAATAAATGCACCCAATCATCTGAACAAATCCTTGAGAAATCCATCTTGTAAGCAATACTACTAAGCATCAGCAAAACCACAAGCATCATTAAGCTCCCATAAGCATTGTCATGCAACATAGTATACACCAAGAGAAAAATGTAGATGTTGGGAAAGCCTTCAATGATCAAGCACCTTGGTCAACACTATACCCAGTAAGGACCAAGAATGACTCCTTTGGTGACTTAGTCCACAATGACAAAACCAAAATACCTTCAACATGCATGATTTTTAAGAAGCCTAGGATAGTCATGCATAACATGACCTAGATTAAGATGATCATTGTTTAAATATTTCCATGAGGATCCCTTTAGATGATTCTATCTTTTGCCTCTTCATCTTAATAATTGAACATACACATAGGGATATGTGATCCACACCAAGTAAATGTTTTGTAAAAAGCTCTTCAAGTATTAAATGCTCTATAAATTCCTCTTCAAAACTTATATAAACCTTCCAAGTTGGCTTGATAATCATTTTTCCTAAAAATTTCTTCCATTCCTAACCTTTATGTAAACTCTTCATTTCTCAGCCTTTGTTAACCTCTTGACGCTTGACATATATTGTGCTCAACATATACTATATGAATCGGTTCTTTTATACTTCGGGGTAAAAGTATAAAGTCATGTCACCTTTTAGGCTGACTTATCAGAATAACTAAATTGGAGTATTTCTATCTAATAATTATTTTTTTTCAAACATTTGATCTTGATAAAATTATTCTAGCTAAATTATACATAGTTTTACACTTTTAAAAATGTCTATTAAATGCATGTTTGATACTAGTTAGTATCCAATTACTAAAGAAATACAATTATTTCAGAAAAATGATGCTTAAATAACTCTTACTATTTATTATGATTTTTTTTTAATAACATATAGACACCATTTTATAGAGCTCAAAGTCAAGAATATTCTCATATAGAGTTCATAGTGTTTTAGTTAGATATAGTATATTGTAATTAAAAAATTCTACAAGTATGTATTTTAACACTCGAGAAGATGTCAATTTTGAGAAAGAAAAAAACACTAAATAAGATCAAAAAAGTTTAAAATTATATGATGTTCTAGAGGAGAGTGTCCTCTTCCAAAATCTATAATTTTTCTTTTGGTTGGAATAGATTTATTTTGAAAAATGTGGTGGGAGATGAAAATTATCAATTTAAATAAGTTGAAATTTGAATCATTATAACTATATGGAAATTTTCTCTTTTATAATCATTCAAATTTCAACTTATTCAAATTGATCAAATAGAAATAAGTTTATTTCTGTATAGTTTTGTGGTTGGAATGAGACCCCTAATTTCTAATGTCTTTCAGCAACTAAAATTTGTCTTTAAAAACTAGAAAAATATATAATTTCTTATTTTGATTAATTATTTAAAATTATAATCCTAAAATTCATCCATTTCTACACATTTCATTAGTTTAGTTCATTTTAAAATTCTAAATAATAATACTAATTTTATGTCATTGAATGCGAACGACCACACTTTTGTTAGCCTTTTCCTTTGTAAAAGGTTGACATGGGTTTGTGCTTTTACCCTTGGAAATTCATTGAGTCATTAATCACTTTTTCAACTACTAATGAGCTTGTTCCATATAGAAAATTACTCTATGACCATATAGTTACTTAGCTTCAATAGATATTCTCAGTAGAGACTAATATGACTCATCCTATTTAGAGTAGCTTGATCACAGTGATGACCATATGACTCTTCCTTCTCAATGACTAAGTGGTTGACACTAATAGACAATAATAGTTTGAGATACCAAAAATCTCCCCCTTTGACATTAGTGGAAATTTTTTTTTCTCATATTTGCATTTTGATAAAATAAGGTCTCTCCCTAAGTCTTATGACTTATGAATAATGAATAAGAAATTCATTACAACCTTTATTCTATACCTTTAGACATTTCTTCTTTCTTTCTTCAATACACTATCCCTTAAATATACATTTCTCCCTTGTATGTCCCCCCATGTTTTTGAACACTAGATGGCTTCTGGGGTTGAAAGGGTTGAAGTAATCCATATGTTCGAATGAATTCCTTGTGAACTTTGGTAATCATGGTTGGTACATTATTCCATGTGGTTCTTGTTGCTTCCAAAATTTGATTATGTAATTGTACTATTGTAGATAAATCAATTAATCTCTCAGCCACTGATGAGTTACGATCTTATGTGATAAGATCCTAGGTTGTTTTTGGTTCTCTTCACATAACCTCCACATGAGGTATCATCATTTCTCACATTGAGATCAATTTGGATCTGATGGTGCTTTCAACTACTTAAAGCTCGACCATTTTTCCTTGAGCATGCAGTTGAATATTATATTCAGCAATGTTTGATCCTACTAAATCTTAAATAATACTATTGGATGCTTTCATATCAACCTAAATCTTATCTATTTGTGCATGAATATTATCTATAAATTTTGGCACATTTTGAAAAATTGTGTCCAAATCTTGTACTGTCTCTATTGTGTCAATCATAAATTTCTCTTTTTATTGCAATAGCTCACCTTCTTCCCAACAATAGTTATGGAAAATTTGTTCACAACCTTTTTTACAACTCTTCTTTCTAACCAATCCATTAATTTCTCATTGGATTCAAAATTGTCACCATTTGCCTATTAGTGATATTGACAAGTTGCTCAATGATTAAAGACTCTTCATCTAAAGTTTTTATGTTGAAGGAATAAAAAAAATATGCTTGACATCCTATATTTTATGTTTCTAATTCAACTCTCTTTGTAGTTCTTCTCTCTTTTTCTTCAAAATTTCTTGTAGAAAAAAGTTTTTCTGCAAGGTGAGATTATCCAAATCAATTTGTGGCATCTCAACGCTTTCATCTAGAGTAACCTCAATATATGGTGAAACATCTTTTATTTTATTTTCTCTTCTTATTTAATGAAGGGATGTTTCTTCTTAACACTACGTTAGGAGTAGGTGAGGGGGTGTCACCACTTGGTCTTGGTTGTGCATCTATAATTGAGACAATAATGGTCACACTAGGTTCAACCCTCTATGATTCTTTATTTTCATCAATTTGAGATATTGAGATAGTATTAATTCTTTATCTATCTTCATCATGCTTTGCTTTACTTTTAATCTTTAAATAATTGGGTTTTGGAGTGTCACGGGTGTTGGCTTATATAGGAGACATGGTTTTATCCATTATTATACACATTATCAATGTTTATAGTATCTGCTTTCTTCGTAATTAGCTTGAAAATACTTTTCCAAAGTAGCTCATCTTAATTTTGTATAGATTCCTTTTTATTTTGTAATATTAAAAAAAATTGTACTTAGGAACAAATCTCCTACTATATCTCTCCAAAAATGTGTTCATTTGATCTTCTAACTAATCAAGCATAACTCTGACTAATGTGGCAATTCTTATCTATGTTTCTAAATCCTTTGCTTCCTACCACCTTTTTTTCAGTCTTTCAAAAAGAACTTAAGGTATCCTATCCTCTATTTTTCTATGGGATAGTTTATTATTTACTAATTTTTCCAGCATATCCTCTTCTACTTTATTCGTATTAGAATCATCTACTATATTGTATTTTACAAATTGAAAGCTAGATAATCTTATTGATCTTTTCAAGTATGAGCATTCCTTTTCAATTAACTTATGTTTCTTTGATCTGGTCTTATAACCAATCAAATTCTCTTGGTTTGAGGTCAACTTAGCTCAGTAGTCTCTACTATTTTATGCTTTGCAAACTACTTGGTAATAAAAGATTCCTTGGTCCTTGGCTTGTTTGGAGGTGGAAGTGTCACTGCCTTCCTCTTCTTTGTTCTTTGAGCCTTATTTATTGGTGGCATGAAAACTTTGAATTTACCCTATTCATCTTCTTCTACTTCATCTTCCTCATCACTGCTATCTTCTTCTTCATCTCCCTGCAAGCTATCTTGATGTTCACTATTATCCCTACTTTGGCTTCTTCACATCTTCCAAAAGTTTCATTCGTGGTTTCTATTTATTCTTTTAATAGTCCATCAATATTTGCACTTACATCATCACTATCTATCTCATATTCAAATCTTTGTAAGCACACCATCCTTGGCTTAACTACTTGTACAATGTGTAGTCTGTATCAATAAGAAAACATGTAAGCAAACCATCCTCTAGAATTCTCATTCTCTTTTTCATCCTTCATTTGAATTCATCAAAATATGTACCCATAACATTTTCAAATTTGTCTCCCAATTCAGTAATAGGATGAAAGCACAAACCTGTGTGACCCTTTTACAAAGGAAAAGGTTATCAAAACTATAATTGTTCACCTCCAATAACATAAAACTAGTTTTATTATTTAGAATTTTAAAATGATGTAAACTAATGAAATGTGTAGAAATGGATGAAGTTTAGGATTATAATTTTTAATAATTATTTGGAATAAGAAATTATATATATTTTTATTTTTAAAGGTAACTTTTTAGTTGTTGAAAAATGCTAAATTAGGGGTCTAGTTCCCACCACAAAATGACATGGAAATAAACATGTTTTACTTTGATATAAGATTATGTTATAGATAGCATATGTAGCTAGAACAATCAAAATTTAAAAAATCGCTTTAGGCCTATATTTTCTCTTTTATAATGATTCAAATTTCAACTTATTCAAATTGATAGTTTTTATCTCCCAACACATTTTTCATAACAAATATATTCTAACACATTTTTCATAACACATTTTAAAGAAAAATTAAAGATTTTTGGAAGAGGACTCAATCCTCTACAATGTCATATCATTTTTATTTTTTTCATATGATTTAATATTTTTGTCTTTCTCAAAATTGACATCTTCTCGAGTGTTAAAATATGTACTTGTAGAATTTTTTAATTACAATATACTATATGTAATTAAAACACTATGAACTTTATATGAGAATATTCATGACTTTGAGCTCTATAAAATGGTGTTTATATGTTATTAAAAAAATAGTAAGAGTTATTGAAATGCCAATTTTTTGAAATAATTTTATTTATTTAGTAATTAAATACTAACTAGTATAAAACATGCATTTAATAGACATTTCCAATTGGAAAAGTGTGAGGCCATATATAACTTAGCTAGAATAAATTTATCAAGATCATTTGTTTGAAGAAAATTGACTTTAGATAGAAATACTCAAATTCATTCATTCTAATAAGTCATCCTGAAAGGTGACACAACTTTGTACTTTTACCAAATAAACTAGCTAATTTTCCTTGTTACTGGTTTATCTCATTCCCATACAACAATACTTATAGCAAGAAAATACTTCTAGATATAAAAGAATATGCAAAAATTAGGGAACCAGACTTACACATTCAGTTCTTTGCCTTTCTTATTGATGATAAATTTCCTGCTACTTGCAACATTTGCAGCTAGGGAAGATCATTTGATATTTCATCACAATCTTCCATTCTTGGTCCACCACCACACATGACATACTATTCAATCTTCTAGATTGATAGAATTTGTGAGTAATGTCTCTCTCTAAAAATTCTATGAGCAGATCTAAAATGTTTGTAATGGATAGGCTACATCCATTCCACTTGTCCCTTTATTTGCCTTGATTTCCCCTTCATTCAAGAATCACATGGTCTTCTTCTTATCAAGGGTTGGATGACCTATGACCCTATGTATCATTTTCTTTATGATCTTTACTAGTGTATTCTATAACCAATACTTCATATCAGAAATTTTGCTTAAAATAACTTTGATCCATTACATTTTAAAATTTTGTTGCTTAACTCTTTTCTCTCAACAATCTAAAACTCGTCCTTCAAAATTCCTTCATTACACAACTTCTCATAAGCTTCCCTAATTTCATAATCTCTCACTTCTCAAATTTTGCAAATGTAACAACTTTTGATATCATGTACCATAATGAATGTAGCTGGTATCAAAGACAATGCACCCATTGAGTCTCCATTTACAAAAATTTCTAGAATAGCAAGAAATTTAGGTCAAGGACCAGTGCCACTCTTTACTAGTTGAATTTTACTAACCTTTTGACTCATTCCACTTATATATGAAGCTTCCATTATCATAATAAGGATTTTCTACTATTCCTTCTCTAGATACTCATCTCTCATTCACACTCTCATTCAAACTTCTTGATGAAATTTTCTCATTGAAATATTTGTTGCTTGAATCACTATTATTTCTCTAAGATCTTTGAAAATATGGATTCAGGATATGAAATATTGTATTCAAAATATGTTATATACCTCTTTTAGATAAATTTGGTTCATCATTACTTTTTATGTACTTTCTTGAGTGAAAGCTAGCTTGCACAACAACTCAGTCTCTTCCATAACCTTTAGTGTTTATTGGAGTGCTCAATCTATATTGCAAATACTTGGTCAATATAGATAATTTTACTAATACTCGACAACCTTTCATAAAATTTGTTTTACTACATCTTTTATACGGAGATATGAAGTTTTGGCACATACACATTTAAGTAATTGATGTATGGTATATCATTTAGGTGTACCATTCCATATATACCTCTTTTTCTTAGTTAGAGATAACATGATCACCTTCTCTAGTGCATTGGGAAACCCCATCTCTATTAGCTCCATTGTGTCTTCTATTTTAATTTTTCATTTCTAGTTTAGCTCATTTATTACTGTCAAAATGTATATTTTTCCTGTGCCTTTTCCCTAATTTTTTGAATGTACTTGAGTTCTACAATTCTTGATTTGATGTCAAAACTTGCTACTCTTGGAGCATGTATTGTTAGGTGCATAATTATTCTTCCTCTAATTTGGCTAGTAGGGTTTTGTCTCTAATCTTCATTCAAATTCTCTATGCCCATATTTAAGAAAGTTATAGCAATATCCTTCAAATATAGGTGTAGTAGGTGTATTCCTCAGTCTTGAGCTACACTTATGTATTTGATGTCCTTGTTTTGTAAAGTAAAAATAGTAACAAATAAAATTAGATTTAGAATTTTTCATACCATGTTTGCTTCAATAGATATTTTTAGTATGACCAATTTTTTGATAGTGATAGCATGTTGGTTTGTCTTTTGGCTTTGAATTTTTCATTTCTCCATTCATGTATGATTCTCCTTTCTTTATCCAAGAATGTCCTGACCCATTAGAACAACTTCATGAATTCCTAATTTATTCAAAGTACTTCATTGCTTCCTTTTGTCTTTTAACTTTATCCATAGATTCTTTCTCATTCTTTAGTTTATTCTTTAGTATGTCATTTTGTGAATTGAATTTTGTAATTTCAATATCCTTGTGATTTAGCTTCTAATCTGCAAGCATTGGTTGAGTCATCAAATCCATTTGTGTATTTGTAAGTTTCTACACATTTGATATCCTTTCTTCATGTCTAATAGCCATTACCCTATTTTATTTTTTTTCCATAGTCTGTTCCTCTTTAGATTTCTTTCTCTATTTAGTCACTGCACATAGTCTCACTGATTGGATTTCATGTTCTCTTTTTAGTGCCCTTATCTCTTCATTGAGGAATTTATTCTTTTCAAGTAACTCAAAAAATGCTTTTTCATTAGCAATGATTAGTTCAAATGATCTTTCAGTCTCAACTTTTTCATCTTGTCTAACCTTTTGAATTTTTTGTAGTGTGCGTTGGATATTGATCACTTGATTATCAATAGTACTGTCCAGTTTGAAAGGCTCTATCTTAATGATGTAATCTCCAAGCATCTAACCTTTTTTAGAGAACTAGATGTTCTTATACCAATTGTTGATTTATGGAGATATAAATTAGACACTGAGGAGTAGGGGGTGAATCTAAATCTATAACAATTTATACTTTTCACAATTTCATCCACATTTATCAATAAATTGTGCATGAAAAACAATAAATGCAATTATTTTGTACCACATAAATAAATTTAATCACATGCATGAAAGTAATAACACATAACATAATACTTGTTACCATAAATCCCTCCAAGGTGAAGGTAAAACCAGGGTGGGGATGACACGCTTAAATCTTCACTACTATAGTAATAAAGTTGACTAGTTAAGGTTACAATAGTCAACCATAACATATTATCTATCTTGTGAGGATTTTTTTATTGTTATAGACTTAAGATAGTATTAGGTTTCATCTTATTAAAGGATTTGACACTTACAACTAAATAAGGAATCTATTAAGAGGATTACCTTGATTCAAGTCTACTAAAACAAACTCAGTATCTGACTCTCCATTTTTTATTCAAGCTAATCTTGAGTCTCCTCCTTACTAACTAATCGTCTCCTTTGATTTGATAAAACCTGTCTTCACCTTTCACTTTTAATGCTTATGAATAGGTCATTTTCTTTGTTAGATGATAATAGAACCCTTGAATGACTTTTGACCTCCTTAATCATTCATCATATAAAGATCCATGTTTGCACATAAAATCTTCTCTTCTCCAACCTTTCTCTTTTTTCACATGACCTAGGTAAAGATCATCACTATTTAAAGGTGTTCATGAAGAGTCATCTAGATCATTCTATGTTTTTCCTTTTAAACTTAATCATTGAATATACACATAGGGAAATATGATCCATGTTATAAATAGGATTTATTATTATTTTTTTTTTTTGGGGGGGGGGGGGGGGGGATGTAGTGAATCATCAATCTACAAGCTTTAGTTGGAAACTAGATATTGTTTGTTACTTTAAAACATATATAACAAAATAAAAAATTAATGTTAAATAGTAACAGTAACCATGCACACAGATAACTCATAATACCATATTTTGTAAACTAGGCATACCCTGGGCAAGGGAAAACCCCGATGGGGATGATAAGCACTAGACAATATACTAATATATAAGTTCCTTGTTAGAGGATGGACCCTATTAGGAGTCAATGAGAAAATTTAGTACATAAAGTCCTTGTTAGGAGTTGCAGTTTAATAGATGCAAGATGAGCCCACTACCCAAACATCGACTTCCAATTACAAGAAGAGCTCACTACCCAAACAATCAATCATAATTTTGGAATATAGCTTCTATAAATTCTTTCTTAGTTTGATCTCAAATCACAAAAATCTTGACTTCACATATTTCTCTTATATAGAAACTTCACATATAATAATTACTTTTACAACTTACACAATATATCTCAATCTTCTTATAACAAGATGTCCTTTGCATAACTACCATGCCTTTACACAAATTTTAGCTGATTCAACTCTGACCATAGTGCAATTTTCCAACTTAGAGTAAACATCTACGATGTCGACCCTTACTAGTCATGTAATTAAATTGTAAACAAAATAATTCCTTTTCTTTAATTTTGTTGTCCTATTTCATTGGCAAAACACAAATATTTCTTTTTGTACATTCCATATTAATTTTTGAGGTTATACATGTCATCATCAACATGTATACTATCTCCATAAAACTTTTGTAGTCCTAATATGATGTGGGTAATAGGTTATATACAAAACAATACACTTTTGTAAACCAAATTCATACTTAGACAATTTTTTGAGTACCAAAAACTAAGTATCTTTATTATTGATGTGTTCTATAAGCATGTACAACATTAGTTGCCATAAATGACAGCAATTACATATCTACATTAGTAAATTATCAACAATCTCCCCCTTTAGCATTGATTGCAACAAAATAAGGAAAATTGGCTAAGTATCAAAAATTTGTCTAAAACATTACAGTAACAATACATTAATTAACTATTATAACTTGTCCATCTTACATATGTTTCCCCTTACAATCTAATTATAGACCTTACAATACTATCTCCTTCACTTTACATAATTGACATTTTTTTTATGCATCTTCTCCCCCTTTGACATCAATGAAAAAGGTATGTCAAAAGCTATCTAAAAATTGTCCATCTACTATCAAAAACTATTATCATCTACCTTAAACTAATAGTATCTTCATGCAATCATCAAAACTTTCCTTAATATTGGTTAAACATTTTATCCATGTGTCCTTGGCTAATTCAACAGAGGTGAGAATTGTACATAAGGCATATGATGCAACCTCAACTGCATTAAGATAAGAGTATAAAAAGTTTGAGTAAGTGTCCTTAACTTTGACAAAGTCCTCCAGCTATTTCTCTGCAATAGATATTTTTAGAGAAATAGACTCTCTAAAATCTGAATTTTTTTTCAAAATTTGTTCCTTCCAAATTTCTAGTTTCTTGATACCACAATGAATACTGGCCAATTATTCTTCAAAATCATTAATTTTACCAAAAGGTTGCTATATCTAGCTAGATAGAGCCTCTAGCTCAATCATCTTACCTTTGATTTGACTATCAACATCATTGTTCAACTTTAGAGATAGGGTTCAATTGATGTACAATATCTTTCCATCCTATTGACATTTCTAAAGTTCCTTGATACAAGTATCAAGACTTATCAAATTGTTCTTGATGTTCTGAAAAATAGTGCTAAACAAGTTAGCATCATGTAAAATTTGTGCTTTAGATTTTGCCACATTCAAAAAAATTTTAAGTTCCTCATCAAAATATTTTATTACTACCTAGGTCCTCTATTTAGGATCTACCTCTATATGCTAGACTACCAAAGTATTGTGCAATCTATAGGCTTTTCAAGGTTCTTTGTAGACTTTTCACTATCTTGTTCTTCTGAATAAGTTTTTATAAAGATGAGATCAAGTCAATTTAATTATCATCTTTAGTTGTTATAAAATCAAGAAAAAGTAGAGTAGATGAACTAGATGGTTTAGTTTGATCTTCCATTTGCTTCTTTTCAACTACCTCTCTCTCTCTCTCTCTCTCTCTCTCTCTCTCTCTCTCTCTCTCTCATTCATTTTTTTCTCATTTTTTTCCTCCTCTATTGTCTTCTTCTCTTATTCATCTATTTTCCTCTTCTTTTCTTCCTCAATTCTTTGTTTCATCTCTTCTTCAATTAGTTTATTGTTAGCTTCTCCTATTTTAATATTTTCTTCCTCTAATAGCCTCTTCTCCTCTTCAATTAGTTTCAATTGATCTTCAATATCATCGGTACACTATTCAAAACTCTCAAATTGGTTAATATCATCAATGTTAATGGTAACATTGGTCTCATCAATCTGCATTGTGTCACCATTTACTCACACTTTTGAGGTTTTGGGTGTTGGTGAAGGTCCTGCCTTGGATTCTATCATCATCTAATTTATGGCTACCATTGTTTCACTTCTTATTTTGTCCTTCTCACCCCCCATAATAAAAATGGTCTCACCTTGTTTGTCAATTAAGGTGCTAGGTTCAACAATTTCTTGATTTCTTCTTCATCATCAGTCTTTCATATAGTTCTTAACATAGACTTCCTAAGTTATATATCCTCTTCTCAAGCTAGTGCTTTCTTCTCACAAAGTTTTTCATAAACCTTCTAGCTTACCATGCCTTCAATATCCTTGAGTTTCAAATTATGATCTATTATGTATGTCGTAGTAGATATATCAATCTAATATTTCTCAATATTATTATGCAAATCATACAATTTGTTCTTCTAAACAATGTTTCCTTCACATTCTCTTGCACTCCTCATCCTGATGATAGATCACTATGTGTGATCTGAAACATTGATGCTAATTTTTTTTGACACAATCAAGTTCTAGAAGATCTTATGTATTACTAATGGATTGTGGAAATTAAATGACATTAATGTTGCCTTCATTAGCAATAGCTGAGTTAATCTTCTCTATCTTTGACTTCCCAAGTTGCCAAGCTTTTCCTATTGACTACTTACAAATAGTAACTCTCTCTACCTATTTAGCTTCTTGAGCTTGTTATTTTCTTTCTTCACTAGATTCAATAATTTTCAACACTGTCTTTTGTCTCTTTCTTCGTCGAGTGGCTTATTGTTTGACCCTTTTTGTCTTGGTGTTCATAGCTTCCACTAATCTTTTTGATTTCATCTTTGGCTCACTTGGCTATTCATCTAACACTCTGTATATGGAATTTTTTGTTCTAAAGATGTCTCTGCAATAGATATTGATAAAGGTTGCACATTCATTATACCATGCTTCATAGTTTGTCTGACTTCTTGTGACTCACTTTCAATCATACCACCCTCTGTTAAATATTTCTTCATTATAGTCTCTATCTTCTTGTGAGATTCCTTCTCTAAGGATGCCTAATGAGCTGATTAGGTAATCTCATCATAAGTTCCAAATCTATATTCAACTAGGTCCTTCTTAAAGTTCAAAAATAAATCAACGTATCCAAATGCTACTCCATCACTCAATTCATAACCTAAGGGATCAAAAAATGTTTCTTAAGGTTCTACTACTCAAATATAAGTAAATTATGTATCAACCATAATACATATATCTTCTTTAAATCTATATACAACTATAGATGCAATTTTGAATCTTTATCTCATCCCATTTTGAAATCTTTTCATTATCAAATTCCCACTATCCAAAATTTTATCTATTGGATGTCTTCTACATACATCTGTGATCTTCTCCATTGTACATCTCTCACTACTCATAATCTTTGTGACTAAAAAATATGGAAATATCTTAAGTACATGATTAGTGACTGAAATCTAAACACACCATTCTTGGTCCTCTTGATCTTCTCCAACTTTTCAAGAAGTTGCATTCTTAGAATTTCACTAAAGTTAACTTGTTCTTTCTCAACACATATCTTACATGTTGCATAGATGAATCTAGCTTATAATTCATCAATCTTAGAACTTGCACATATAGACGAGATGATGATTCTCTTTAGGAATCTTACATCATCTTGCTTAATGGTACTAATCACTATGGCCTTTCCATTATAAACTACTTTTGTGTAGCTCTCAACCTTCTTCTTAACAAGTTTCTTGCCTATAGGTACACCAACTTATTTACTAAGACCAGTTACCTCATGAATAAGGTCAGCTTAAATATCATCTATGCTATCATCCATCCACACTTTTCCATCATGAATACTACTTAGTATTATTAGTGTCCATTCTTTTGTGTCCAATTCTTGGTAGAAATGATATTTAAAAGGATCTAGTTCCTTTAAATATTCAATTCTTGATTATACAGTCATATCATGGTTAAAGACTAATTTTGTATCCTTGTTAAAATACTAATTCCCAATAGATTCAAACATGTTGTTAAGATAACTTCCTACATCTTCCAAATATACTACATTGTTTAGAGTAATTGATAATGCTAAATTAGGGTTTCCTTTTATGGGTTTTATGAAAACAACCTTCAATTTTAGTTTGTCCTCATTCTCAACATTATGAACTACTAACATATCCATGATTCTAACCAGGATAAATTTTTATTGAATAAATATTGTGAATAAATGATAAAATACCACCTTTTGAAAATCAGGTTTGCTTCGAAATCTCTTTGTCAAGTCACTTCTCAATGCTTTATGCTTCTAATGTAATCACAATAAAGAAATAATCAAGTCTATACTCCATTTTATTCCTCCAATTCCAAATTTCATTAATTGTGTAATTTGAAAATATGAAAAAGATATGAATTTCACTCTAAAATAAAATATCTACTCAAGATCTTCTATCTAACCTTCAGATGCTACCTGAGGTTTACTAGAGCTTCCTTTCATCGTGACAATGCTACACAAAACTTTGCTTCACAAAATTCTCAATAACTCTTAATTCCTCCATAATTAGTTTAGATAAAGTCCAAATTTCAAGAAATCTTAGATATAATCTAAACTATCTCGATACACATTTTCCCAACTTCATTATCCCTAATTTGATTTTTGAATGAAGTTTCAAATTCTGATGCTGTGAATAAGCTTAACTCAACTTAATTGAATCAAACTTGATTATTGACTTTGATCTTCCTATCTAATCATCATATAATTTATCTTTTGAGATGTCTAATCCTTTTACAAATTCCTCATTGAGTTTTTCTTGAAGTTCATTGACTATATTTCTTTGTTCCTCATTGTCTTTCTTAGTTTCAGAGTTGCTTTGATGGTTCCTTTTGTCATTTCTGACATTTCTTCCATCATTCCTTCTATTTCTAAAGTTTCTTCCATTGTTCCTTTCATCTTTGAAGTTATTGTCCATTTGGAAATACTTTTTTGTATGTCTAAAGTTGTTGAATAACTAACATACTAGAATTTTTCTTTTAGGATTCTGTTGATCATTAGGTGCAAGAAAATTCTAAGATATGTGTCTAAAGTTCTTAAACTTATAACACACAATCTTTCTTCTATCTTCATAAGATCTTCTTTCTCTTGATTTCCTTTCATTAGACATTCTTCTATCTACAAGGTTAGTATTTTGAAACATTCTACTATTCCTTTATCATTATCATATTTAGGTTTCCTACAATCATTTGCTCTATGACCCATACCATTACAATTATGAAAATAAAAATTTGTAACATGATTAAATGACTTATTTTTATAATCTCTTTTCACATGAAATATTTCATTATAAGAAAAATACTTACCTCTAAATTCATACCTAGTTTCCTTAGGAGATTCCACTTGCTTTGGTTCATCCAAAATCTCAACTTCCTTGTCTTGTCCAACTTCTTTAGGTTTGTTAGAAGATTGACTAGATTCAATCTTATCATTAGATTTATCTTTCTCTTTTGGATCTAATCTAAATTTAGGCTTCTTTGTAGACATGCTAAATAGATAACCAAGACTAGTCTTATCATAAGTAGGTCTCTATATATTACATTGAATAATCAAGATTTTCTCTGCTAGAATAAAGCTTCTCAATTTTTTTCCTACATTGAGTTAACTCATCTTTCCCAATAGTATTGTACTTATGAAGTTCTTCACGATATTATTTCAATGTCCCAAACTAAAATTTCTTCTTTCCAAAACTTTCTCTAAAATTTGTATTCTTAGTCTTCAATTCAACTTCAAATCTTCTAGGATCATTCTTCAAAGTCAATTTTAGATTGGTAATATTCAATTCATGCTTCAAGTTCTTGAAATTTGTCTTCAATTTTGAATAATCATCATCACTAGTTTTAGATTTAGTAGATTTAGGCTTGGATGTGAAATGTTTAGTCTTTTCCTTCAACTATTCAATACATACTTTGGATTCTTCATATCTATTCTTTAACATATCTCTTTCTTTAGTAAGGAAATCAGTTTGTTCAAGTGCTTCTTCAAGGTTCTTCATCAACTGTTCCATATTCATAGTGATCTTACTCAAGCTATTAAGCCTCTTCTGAGTAACTATGCTCTAATGCTAATTGTTAGAAGTAGGAATTACTTTGAGGTAGGGGGGAGAGTCAATCAGTAATCTACAAAATTTTATCACCAACTAAATATTTTTTACTACTTCAAACCATACATAAAAAAGTAAACAAGTAATGTTGAATAGTTATAGTAACCATGCATAAATATTTTGTTCACTAGGGAAACCCTAGCCAAGGGAAAGCCCTAGTAGGGATTAAATCCACTAGATAATATAATATTATATACATTCCTTGTTAGAGGATGGGCCCTATTCAGAGTCAATATGAAAGTTCAATAAAGAGAGTCCCTATTAGTAGACTTTGAATTCCTATTAGGATATTCTAACCATGTTAGGAGTTGTAGTACAATAGATGCAAGATGAGCCCACTACCCAAACATGCACTTCCAATTACAAGAAGAGTTCACTGCCCAAACAAGTAATCAGACTTTTGGAATATACTTTCTATAACTTCTTCCTTAGTTTGATCTTAGATCAAAAAAATCAACTTTGCATATTTTTCTTTCACATAAAGTTTGCATATCATAATACTTGTACAACTTACACAATATATCACAATCTTCTTATCCCAAAATATCCTTTTCATAAATACCATGACTTTACAAAAATTGTAGCTAGGTTGGCTAAGAGCATAATACACTTTTCCCAACTTAGAGAAAACATCTGGGATGCCATCCCTTGGTGTTCAAATAATTATTTTGTAAACAAAATAATTCCTTTCCTTTAATTCTATTGTCTTGTTTCACTGGTAAAATACATATATCTCTTTTCCATACAATCCATACTAATTTACAAGATTATACACATCAACATCAATATTTATACTATCTCCATGTAACTTTGCTAGATATAGTATGACATCAGTAACAAGTTACATACAAAACAATACACTACTATAAACCAAATTCATACTTAGACAATTTTCTCAGTACTAAAAGCGAAGTATCTTTATTTTTGAGGTTTCTTGTAAGCATGTACATCATGAGTTTCCATAAATAACAAGAATTATATATCTACATTAGTCAATTGTTATCAATCTCCACCTTTGGCAGTCATGGCAACAAAATAGGGAAAATTGGATAAGTATCAAAAAATTGTCCAAAACATTACAATAATAATACATTAATTAACTATTACAACTTTTTCCATATTACATATGCTCCCCCTTACAATCTAATTATATATCTCACAATATTATATCCTCCCCTTTATATTATTTACAATTTTCTTATGCATCTTCTCCCCCTTTGATGTCAATGACAAATGTATGTCGAAAATTATTCATATGCTATCAAAAACTATAATCATATACCTTAAACTGATAGTATCTTCATGCAATCATCAAAACATGCCTTAAGATTGGTTAAACATTTTATCCATGTGTCTTTAGCTAATTCGAAAGAGGTGAGAATTTCACATAAGGCATAGGATACAATCTCAACTGCATTAAGATCAGAGTATAAAATATTTGAGTAATTGTCCTTGGCTTTGACATATTGCTCAAACTATTTCTCTATAATAGATACTTTCAAAGCAATAGACTCTCTGAAATTTGAAAATCTTTTCAAAATTTGTTCCTTCCAAATTTCTAGTTTCCTGATATCATAATGATTACTGGCCACTTGTCCTTCAAAATCATCAATTTTACTAGAAGGTTGTTATATCTAGCTAGATAGAGGCTCTAGCTCACTCATCTTACCTTTGGTTTGACTATCAACATCCTTGGTACATACTATCTTATGTACATGACTCAGCCTATGTAGAGTAGCTTGGTTGTAGTGAATACTATCTAAATGTACCTTATAAATGACTAGTGGTTGACACTAATAGACTACAATGGTTAGAGATACCAAAAAAAATTATGGTAAATCAATAGTTCTTAGTTAATTTCAAGATTGGGACCTACCAAAATGAGGTTCTTATAAGACATTATACCCATGGATGCATGTCATCTATTGTTGGTCAGGGAATCAAAGTTTGACAAGTGTACCAAATACATGATGGTCGTACAAACACATATTGCCTGATAAAGGATGGAGAGCTACATAAGTTATAGAAATTTAATGATATTTATGTTGATCTTAGATTTGTTTTGACAATTGAATGCCAACACACTGAAGACATTCACTTAGTTCATTCCAAACTAGTAATTCATGCTGGGTATAATATGTAAATACAAGAACATGCCAAGTTGCAATGAGTGTCGAGACACTCAAGTGCTAAGAAGATAGATCATGCTAATTGATTCAAATGTCAAGTAAAATAGTTAATGATGACTAGCTCAGGTGTTGAGCCAAAAGAAAAATTATAGTATGTGCTGAGCATCAATCATTTCAAGTACCGAGTAGCAAAGATTTAACATAGTTGTATGTGATGGCACAAACAACTATGTAAACTTTTTCTATGCTGACTTATGGATAGATCTCAATCTTTTAAAGATAAGGATGAATCTATTTGAATTTCCTATGTGGATAGGAAGAGTTAAGTGGAAAAATGGATGAATCTTAGTTGTAGATTCATAGATAACCCTAAGGCACTGAAGTCTTTACAAGGAAGATGAAGCCCCAAACATTTTACATAGAGAGAGTAGTGATGGAAGGAAGATATCAAAGGGTAAATGATCCAATTGTTCAAAATGCATTCAAGGTGACCTAGTAGTGTCAAAGAATTGTAGAATCAGTTATGTAGAATTAGTTAAGTATAGAATAGAGGATAGAGGACACAACATTGTTATATTAGATCAGAGAGGATCAAGAAGGACTAAATTGTGATCTAAAATTTGCAAGACAAATTTGTAAGTTGTATTAGATCAAAGCTTTACTATTACTTTCTAACAATTATATCAGTTAGGGTAAAATTCTTTGGACTAAGGTTGACTTAATAGTCATTAGCAAATCCTTTAACAGGGTGACATTCCAAGTGAATGTTCTAAAGTCCTTTAACCAGGAACACTTCTAATACGGTATTAATATCCTCTAACAAGATGGGACTTAATAGTCTTTGTAGGCCTTTAATAGGGCAGGTCGTTCATAGGGTATATCATGTTTCATGGTCAACCTATTGTAACCTTGATTGGTTACAATTTGTTATTGTAGGAGTAAAGATTTGTGGGTGTCATCCCCACTCCAATTTTACCTTCTTATTCAAAGGTTTTTTGGGTAATCATATCAAGTGTCAAGTGTGTATGTGTAATTAGATGTCTTATATGAATTTTATTTACATGTTATTTCATTTTATATATTGAATGCATATAATAAATGGTGAAAGTTTTAATTGCTAAAGTGTGAATTTTTGATTCACCCTACCCCCCTCTCAAAAGTATATGTTTCCCATTTTAAATTCCAATAATTGGTATCAAATCTGAGTTCTCAAAAGGAGAACCTTTGCAACTTAGAGAAAAGATCTTGAAATGGAAGTCTACAAACTTGGAAAGATTGTTGAGAACTAAGAAATTGAGATACAACTCATTCTACATTCATTGGATGAGGCTAGAGAGGATTTAAGAAAATCCTTAAAGAGAAGGAAAGAGATAACCATTACACAAAATGACACACAATACAAAGAGATTGACATCACTAGGCTATTTACAAATGGAGACTCCAATGAATTTAATGCAGCAATTCCAGATCTAATAGAAAAGAATAGAGTACAAGCTGAGGAGATTAGAAATATCAAGTTGGAACTAGAATCTTAAGCCATGATGCTATGTGAGGTAATTGAATAGAAGAAGAAAGATATAGAAGACAAGGCCATGATTGAAGAAGATAAAAGGATTCTAACACACTAACTAGAAGAGAAGTCAATAGAGCTTACCGGAATCTCAAACATGCAATTGGATACCCTAAGTTAGATGATGAATGCTCAACATGAGTTGAATGTCAAAGACATTGAGATAACTGCATTAAAGTTGTAGAATGAATGACTACAAAATGACCTAAGAAGAGAAAGAGAGATTGTTGAAAGTTTGAACAAGCCAAATGAATCCATCAAGTACTTTGAGCAATTACTAAAATCCCTTAGATCCAACAATGATACATCAGGACTAGACTACACAAACACTGAAGAAGGAGAATCATCCAAAGTTGTTGAAGAAAGGAATAACAAAGGTAAGAACTCCAAACCCAATTATCGTTATTTTTGTAAGAAAGGACATACTACTAATGTGTGTATGAGCTAGAATACAAATAAGCATGTCAAACCTAAGAATATGACTCACTATCATAAGTGCAATAAGAAAGGTCATCAAGCACATGAAAGAAAAGCCAAAACCATGCATGCACCAAGATTTTAAGGTTACTTCTACAATTGTTAGAAATATGGACATAAAGCCTTTGAATGCAAATCCAAATCTATGTCATCACTAAATAAATGAACAAGAGAAAGAAGCCATGGATGCTTTTATAATTGGGATTATAACACAAGACATAGCTATTATTATTGTCAAGAATATGGACATATCCCTAAGAATTGCTTTAGGACACACTTCAATGGTAACTATAACAGATGGTTAAGTCAAACTACATGTTTGAGTTGTTTGAAGATTGGTCACATCAACAAACATTGTCCAACTAGGTCAAAGGTACGAAGTTGTGAATTTGATAAAGGAAAAGGCAAGACAAATGTTGAAGACATCAAAGGAGAGATAAACAAGACATGGAAAAAGAGAGACGAATGTAGCACATCAAAAGGAGGGATCACTTCACCTGATAGGTCAAGTGGCCACTCCTCATCAAACTAAGAAAATAAGAGGTATGAGGGATTAATACCAACTATTACATTATACATTACTTCCAAAAGAAGTCAGTACTAAATAGAATAAATTTGCATGAATCAAGATGCAAGATGATGAAAAAAGTTCAAGGTTAAATCTTCAAGTTTCCATGTTTTTGTTTAGTATTGAAAGTCTTCTATAGATGCCGAGTAAAATGCTAGTTAGTACCGAGCTCATAGTCAAAGTTAGTTGTTGCCAAGTCTATAATAGCTTCTAAGTGAGCGTAATATATGTACATACTAAGTAAACTAGAAATTGTGTTGATGTTGAGTTTACAGATGTACAAGCATTAAGCATTAAAATTAAATTTTTGAAGGGTATAAGGTCAATTTTCACTCATTTTTACATCATAATGAATTCAAGGAAGAGCAAGAAGGCAATTCAAAAACCTATTCAAGACATCTAAAAAGATCATAGCAATTATTAGGCACTAGTTCTTTGAATCTCCAAGGTATTCTTCATAAGCCAAGTGATGCACTTTAAAATTTGTCAAACTATAGCTTGCGAATTGGCTTCTAGTTCAAATAATGTAAAAGAAAAAGAGGTTTTAAATCTTTAATTAGTTAGAAATGAGGTAAAACAACTAGATTTCAAAGAGATTCTAGATGTTGCTTACAAACAAGACTTGTTAGGTGCACTCTCCATGATTCCCCCAAATGACATAATGGTTCAGGATGTTAGAAAATGGTATAAATACAAAATAGGAGAAATTGGTGATATGAAGATAAGGGAAGCATACAACAAGTTATGTGAAAATAATGATTTGAAAGAAGAATTCAAGATTGTTGAAAGGAAGGGTTTGACCTGTACCCTAAAATTTCCTATGACATTCAAAATGGAATGGATTAAGATAGTGTTAAGCAAAATACATGATGGATGCTTATGGTTGGAAGGAGGACCAATAAATATTTCAAAGAGAATAATTCATAGGGTGACTAGTTTTCCAACCCTAAATAGGCCAAAGACTCTATGAAGTGATTCAAAATAGGTAATAGAAAAGAGCATAGGTGCAAAGTGGAATAAGCATGGAATGAAAAAATAGGAGGAATTGGTGATATGAAGATAAATAAAAAATAGGAGGAATTGGTGATATAAATACAAAATAGGAGGAATTGGTGATATGAAGATAAGGGAAGCATACGACAAGTTATGTGAAAATAATTCTTTGAAAGAAGAATTCAAGATTTTTGAAAGGAAGGGTTTGACTTGTGCCCTAAAATTTCCTATGACATTCAAAATGGAATGGATTAAGATAGTGTTAAGAAAAATACATGATGGATGCTTATGGTTGGAAGGAGGACCAATAAAGATTTCAAAGAGAATAATTCATAGGCTGACTAGTTTTCCAACCTTAAATAGGCCAAAGACTCAGTGAAGTGATTCAAAATAGGTAATAGAAAAGAGCACAGGTGCAAAGTGGAATAAGCATGGAATGACAATAGACAACATCAAAGATCCACTATTAAACTTTACAATAAGGGTTATTTGTCATAATTTGTATCAATCAAGAAGATTGAATAGCATACCCTATATCGCAGTAGATGTGGGATATAAAATTGTAAAGAAAGATCATACCTATGATCTAGCTAAGCTTCAATTGTAGCAAATAATGGAGAACCTTGGAGTAGTTAGGAAAACCAAGAGTGCATAGTGTAAGTTTGCATCAATACTTGTTTGCATATTTTTCTATGTTTAGAACATATTCCTATCCTTTCATACAGTTGGTTGGAAGACAAACAAATTATACAGATCAATGAATACATTGAGAAAATGGGAGAGAACTTTGAAATTGTTATGACTAGCTATTTTAAAGACTCCAAGAAGTCTATGAAGTAGAGGATTAGGATACTTGTCACTTTTTTTGAACAATACTACAATGATATATGCTTTCTTGTTGATATTAATTACACATACGTATAGGTTGCCATACCTAGGGTAAGATGGCTAAGACCCTTAGGATATGAGATTAATGTTGATGAAGCCTTAGCTGCCATCACTGCACTTCTTGCCAAAGAAGTTGATACATTGACCCAAGGCATGGGTGAGGACAAGGAAGAAGAAGAAGGTGCCAAGGAAGACAAAACTGAAGAAGCATAAGTACAAGTAGAACCAAAGAAAAGAAAGACCAAGGCACAAACTATGGTAAAAACAAAGGCAAAGAAGATTGGTAAGCCAAGCCTAGTAAAGCCAACAACACCAACAACTAGGGAAATCACATCATGCACTACAAAAAAGACCAAGGAGAAACCCAAAGAGAAGAAAAAGTCTATAGAACAAAAAGGGATAGTGAAAAAGAAACAGAGAAGGAAATGCATTGTACAACCAGAAATATATGATGAGAGAATACAATCAGAGGATACAAGTCAATTTAGAGTGGTAACTCATCCACCAAAATATAATATTGAAAATATTTGTGAAAAGGTTATAAATAAAGTACATTTTACTAGTTTGAAAAGTATTGACTTTGAAAAACTTGAAAGAGAGGAGAAGAACCAAGTAGAAGAGTCAATATATGCAACGATATCTAAATTCAAGAACATTCCACTTGAATTAGATAATACCATGCCAAACGAATTATATACTATTGTTGAAATGAGTGACATTATTGTTTAAACATAGATTTTTTTTTTAGAGAATCCACATTAGCCTAGGTAATGCCAGAGCTGAAAAAAGGGAATATTGTCAAAGGAAACAAGGAATATGGTGGAAGGTTTGCACCAAAAAATAGGGTATTCAACATTCTTCAGAATAACATTGAAGATGTTGTGAAGGAATCCACTCAAATGTGGAAATTGATTTATGGATTAACAACTATCAAAGAAGGTGAGGAAGATCCCTTTGAAGGTAGAAATAATGGAGATGAAGATGATGACAAGGAGGAGGACAAAGAAACGGATAATATTGTGGAGGAGATACAAAAAGAAAACCGATGACATGGCTATAGCTAAAGAGTAGTAGGAAGAACATAATGTGAAAGATACACAAATGCCAATTATGAGCCCTCCACATGACACAAGTATGCCTACAAAAACTATAATTGTTAAGGATGATTCTGATGTCTCTATTTAGAATATCAATCCTTTAATTGTAGAAGATTTGAAAAAGGTACTAGACTAATCTACACTTCAAGCAAGATTATGTGAAAATCTAGTATTGGTCATTGTAGATGAACTTCAAAAGGCAATAGCTGAAATCACAAGAAATAAAGTGAATAAAAAAGAACCACCTTCTACCATCCCTTTAGCTACTAGTTCTCAACCTTTGATTCAAAAATCAATAGAATCATCCACAAAGGTTAACAAAATTGTTAAAGTTGATTTGGTTGAACAAAGACAAACTGCATTAGAAGAGATAGAAAAAACAAATGATCAACCTGATGCACAAACACGCGGTTTAAGTCAAATTATTGTCATTGACCAAAGTATACCTGAAGAGAGTAAGGACACACCAGAGGAGAAGGAGAAAGAGGCCATTCAAGCATTTGTAACTCTACCAACATCAGGCACCCCTACGAAGATCCTTCAAAAGTCAAGCACTAAAGCCATACCCTTACAAATTCAACACTAGGTCCATGCTCATCTAAGGTTGAAAAGGTAACTTGCTATGGAGATGTAACTTTGGATGAAGAGATAGTGATACCTAAGTATGATTATGCAACTATAACATTAGAATAGATAGGCATTATCCAACAAGCCTTAGAGAAGAAGAAAAATTAGGAAATACTTAAGAAGGACTATCGAGAGAGGAAGGCACTACAAGAAATTAAAGACATCTTCTTAGATGCATTCAAATCACCAACACCTGAAGAGACAAAGCCACTATTGGATCAATTGTTAGAAATTGTGGAATAGTTGAACAATGAAGACCAAGACACATATGCCAAACTTTTGGAATTTTCTAAAAGATAGTATCAAGGGAAAGTAAATGAGAAGATATCTAGTGACATAGCACTGACACAAGTTGCATTAGAAAAAAAGATTGATAAAGTGAAGAAGGTACTTGAGAACATACTCTCATTATACACCAAACTATGTAATCCCACACTCTTTACTCAAGACATAAGCCATAGAATTTTTGAGTCTGGAGAGAAATTTAAAAATCTTAGGTATTGAACTACCTCAGAACCCAACTCAGAGTCAAAAGTATTTTTCATACATTTCTTTAGTTATAGAGTCAACTAGTTGTGTTAACAATAGAAGAGGCTAATATAAGAGTGAAGTTGACCAATATCTAAGCTTTCCTTACCCTCCATATGGAAATAATACTTAAAGAACTAGGATATGTAGAAACATTGTTGAAGAAAGATCATAATATTTCTATATTAGATGGACTAGTTCACCTAGCAACAAAGCTAGCTATCAAAATAAAGTCATTGGATGTTGCATGTGACAATTGGAATGTTGCTCTAAAAATAATCATGGAAGTTCATAGATCTTTCTTGGAAAAATATACTCTAAGTATATAGCCCATTTGACATAAGTGTCAAAAAATGGGGAGACAAAAGAAAAGATAAACCAAAGGGGGAGAGTAAGATAGCGAGCAGAGAATAATGAAAGGGGGAGCAAATAGACTAAACAAAGGAGGAGAAAACTCAAAATAGAAAAAGAAGAGAAACCAAGCATATCAAATGAAAGGGTATAAGTGTATTGAAGCCAAAGATTATCAACACGAGACAAATCTACTTAGATTCGAGAATAGATCTTTGATAACACAATAGGTACATTAACTCAGGGGGTGTTATACATTTTGAGGTATATAGGTTATTACAAAATTTTGAATTTTTAAAGTTTTGTATATATGTCATGTTGTGAATATGTTGTACTTGAGAAGATTAGGATAATTATGTATAGTTAAGTGTTTTTGACACTCATGTCAAATGAGAAGATTGTTGATCTTGGATTGGTTTTGATAATTGATTGTCAACGCACTTAAAAAATTCACTTAGTTCATATCAAACTATTAATACATTTCGAGTATAATATGTAAATACAAGATGATGTTGAGTTGCAATGAGTGTCGAGTCACTCATGTGTTGAGTCACTCAAGCACTGAGTAGATAGATCATGCTAAGTAATTCAAGTGCCAAGTAAAATAGTTGATGCCAAGAAGTTCAGTTGCCAAGCTAGAAGCATAATTACAATACGTGTCAAGCATCAGTAACTTCAAGTGCCAAGTAACATAGATTGGACATAGTTGTGAAAACTATGTAAACCATTTTTTGTGCTAACTTATGGATAGATTTTGATCTTTTAAAATAAGGATGAATCTATTTGAATTCCCTATCCAATTACAAGCAACCAATCAAAAAATTGTAAGAGTTAAGTGGCAAAATGGATAAGGAAGATGAAGCTCCAAACATTTTACATAGAGAGAGCAATGATAAAAAGAGAGATATAAGGGGTTGAATGATCAAATTGTTTAGAAAGAATTCAAGGTGACTTAGTAGTGTGAAAGAATTGTAAAATTAGTTAAGTACAAAATAGAGGATAGAGGACACAAAATTGTTATATAAGATTAGAGAGGATCAAGAAGAATCAAATTGTGATTTAAAATTTGCAAGATAAAGATGTAAGTTGCATTAGATCATAGTTCTACTATTACTTTATAACAATTGTATCAGTTAGGGTAAAATCCTTTGGACTAAGGTTGACTTAATAGTCATTAGAAAATCCTCTAATAGGGTGACATTCCAAGTGAATGTTCTAAAGTCCTTTAACTAGGAACACTTCTAATAGGGTGCTAAAATCCTCTAACAATGTTGAAATTAACAATTTTTGTAAGCCTTTAACAGGGTAGGCCTTTCATAGGAAAGATCATGTTTCATGGTCAACCTATTGTAACCTTAATTGAGTACAGTTTATTTTTGTAGGAGTAAATATTTGTGGGTATCATCCCCACCCTAGTTTTACACCCCGCACACCCCCCCCCCAACTTGAGAAGTATATATTTCCCATTTGTAATTTCAACAATTAAAAAAAAAATAGTAATTCCATAATTTGTTTAATTTATGGGCAAAACATTCTAGAATATAAGGCATGGGAATATTCTTCACTTTAATTCCAAAAGTTGTTAGAATATTTACAATAACTGAGAGGGGGGTGAATTAGTTATCTAAGGTCTAGATGTACCAATTGAATATTAAAATAATTATACTAATCTATATCTAATCATTAAATAGCTCAGTCTTTATAAAATATTATGAATAACATCAACTAGCAGCGCAATAACCTAATAAGTATAGATTTGTAGAATGTAAAACATTAACCCTAAATCATCACACATAACATCCACACATGTTTGACACTAGGATTTAAATTCAAAACCCAATTTGAAAATAAACCACTAGTATCATGTCATCAATATTATCACTCTTCTTAAGTGAGTTATATTACGAGTCAACCTTATTAACTAAGAACATTCAATAAGAATGCCACCTTTATTAAAGGGTTTAGATATAATTATTAGGTCAACCTTTATTTAAAGGATCTCAATACTAATATAATGGTTAGAAAGCAATATTTTTATTTGATTTGACAAGTAAAACACACTTTACAAATATAGATAACTTTTTCATTAACATTTTGATCCACTTATTGACCTTTATTCTCATCGCTATCTCTAATTTTCTTGGAAACCATTCAAGTAATCAATAGCATCAAAAAATACTTGAACCTCTATTAGACATTCACTAGCTCTACTAACCTTATCAAGCTTAGTCATTGTACCTCCTTAAGGTAGAGTTGGTCAATCATCACTGTGAAAAAGTCACTCTATATAGGTTGAGTTATATATTTTTTAGACTTGTAATAATCTTGTATATGCTGAGCTCTACAAGAGCTAAGAAAGTATATGGTCATTGAGTTTACCTTTGGAAGTCAAGTTTAGTGAATACTAAGTAAAGAAGATTGAATTGATGGCCAAGTCATATAGAAAGAGCCAGGCTAGTTGAGGTTGAGAGTCAACAAACATAATAGTTAAGATCAAGAGTTAGAAACTGTATGTGCTAAGAAACATAATTTGAACAAGAATTTTTGGAATGACACAAACTATTTGGTAAACAATTTAGGGCTCACACGTAAATGAACCTCAATTATTGTAGGGCTTATTAAAAATATTGCTACATAATTTGGAATGGATCACCAATAAGATCAAGAGGAGAAATGGAAATATCTAGATAATTGATTATATCCTAGAAGACTCTTGAGATATTTATTTTAGGGAAGATCCAAACCCTATTTTGTAATGGTGTGAAGTATGCTGATTGCATATGTGAGTGAATTGTATTTTAAATGTTGCAAGAATTTTTTTGAAGTGTCAAAGTATAATGACGAAGTCAATAAGTGAAGATCAATGAAAAGATATATTATATAGGAGATAAGATTAGAGAGTTGAAAGAGAAGATATGTAATTAGAATAATGAGTGCACACTGAAGGATCATGTGCTGATAGATTTTAGTAAGTGAATTAGGGTAAATCTCTTAATAGAGTGTTCCTAATAGGCCTATGCAAATTTCTTAATAGAGTCATTTACTTTATTGTAAGTTTTAAATTCTTTCATCAAGGTATACTTAACTATCTAGTAAATCTCTTAATAGGGAAGACCCCTCACATGTTAGATCATTAGAAGTGATCACATTTTTAGCCCTAATAGGAAAACTTTGTTTTTGTAGTAGTGAAGAGTTATGGGTGCCATCCCACCCAAGTTTTACCTTCACCTTAGTTAGTTTCTATGCAACCAAAATCTTTAGTGTTATGTGATTGATTTAAGATTATGGATGTGATGAGTATTTATATTTATTTAAGCATTATGAGTTTAACGTTATCTTATTAATGATCTAGATATGGGATAGATTAAGTAGTGAATGCAATTATTATTTTTATTTTATTTGAAAGATAAAAGTTTTACTGATCTTTATTCAACCTTCCCCCTTCTTAGCATCTCACATTCCCAAATAAACTTCAAAAAACTAGTATCAAAGCTTGGTCACATGTTTAAATCTCCTCGGGTGATTCTCAATAGGGATTTTTGTACTAACAACGAATGGTCCCCTTCTAGATTCATGACACGTCTGAACTACCTCCTATGTTCTATAAGTCTAGTGGTTGTATCAAGCATTGAAAGCTAAATATTTTGGTGCAACAACAATCCTAGTTTGCAATAAATTTTATCTAAGATTTCTTCTCTTAGAAGAATTATAACCACTCGAGTATTGAGATCTTGAGTTGGAGGCTAACATATTGGGAAAGATTATAGAGAATTAGATGATAAACATATAGGTCATGCTACAACAACTTCAAACAACAAGAGAGGAGTTAAGGAATCTGTTGAAAAAAGGAAGGACATGGCCATTCAAGAAAATGGTACAATCTGCAAGAAGGTAGACACCAAAAGACTATTTTACAATGGAAATTATAGTTATAGTGATGCAGCAATAACATATTTATTGGAGAAGAACATCAATATGAATGAAGAAGTTATAGGAATAAAGAGAGAATTTAAAATCCAATAAGTAATACTGTGTTAAATGAGTGAATATAAAAAGAAAGCTTACCAATAAAAGTCATGGCAAAAGAAGATAGAAGAAAAATGACTGCAGGACTTGATGAAAGATCATCTGATGTGCAAAATCTTACAAATAATTTGCTAGAAATATATCAAGAGGTGAACAAAAAAGGCATGGAGAAGTAAAATATGAGGAATGATCTTGGATATGAAAAAGAAGTAATAGAAATGATGAATAAACCAAGTGAAGTTTTTAGATACATTGAAGAATTGATGAGATCACCAAGAACACCTAGTGACACCACTAGAATATGACTTAAGAAGAATCAATCATCCACTAAAGAAGGGGAATCATTGAAGAATGGAGAGAAAATAAATTCAAATCCAAGGAACAAGCCCACATGCTATCACTATGGAAATTTTGGACACACAAAATGCATCTACAAAAGAAAAAATGATAAGTAAAATCCCAAGCCTAAGTTTATTGATAACTATTTTAGTTACAAGAAATAAGGTCATCAAGAAAATGAGTGTAGATCAAAGGTTATTAATAAACATATTGCACCTAGATTGGACACATAGAACATTAATGTAGACCAAAATAAATATCTATCTAGACACCCAAAAGGAAAGAAAATGAAGCAAACAAAGGTAACTCCTATAATTGAGATTATAACACATGAAATAGTTGTCATTATTGTGGATAATATGGACACATTATAGAAAATTGCATAAGAACACACTTTAGATTAAATTACATGAAATGGTTGAATGGAAGCTTAGTTTGTTTTTATTGTCACAAAATTGGACATGTGAGAAAGAACTATGAGACCCAAGCACTAGCACCAAGAAATGAACTCATCAAGGGAAAATGAAAAGTGAATGTAGAACAAACAAAGAAGGAGAAAAACCAAATCTAGAATAAGAAGGTGGAAGCTGGAAATAGTGGAACAAGTGGAGCCAAGATCAACCAATCCAATGGACAAGATGATAACACTATCTAAACTGATAAAGAAAGGTATGTAAGGAACTAAAAATTCAAATGTCATATCATTCATTAGTGTCTAAAACAAAGTGTGTCGAAGTTAATATTTGCATTAGGATACATTTTTGGAAAGAACTAAGAAATGGAATCAACTACACTATTAGTGTAGAGAATTAGTGAAACTATATGTATTGATAGAGCATTGTAGTATGGATCAAATGCCTACAAAGACTGTGCTGATGAGTTGGTTGAGTTAAATAGTATTAATTGAGTTGTGTAATGGAGATTGAGTTAGAAAAGGTATAATAACAATCAAGATAATTGGATTGCACCTAATGAAGTACACAATATTTATGAGTACCATAATCTACACAAATCAAGGTATATAGTGAAAAATTGAAAGTATTTTGCATACTTGAATTCAGATTTCAAGAGATTGAGCAATTTTAGGAAGTTGAGAAGAGATTCTAGAAGTGATTTAAAGAAAAGATATTGGTGAATTGTGACAAAAAAATTATTGTTAAAAGTGTCAAGTTAGTCAAAAAGATAATCTCAAACCCTAATTGAAGAAATGACATCTAGGGAAAAGAGGTTAGTATTTTTCAATAGGTGAAGAGTGACACTTTTCCTCCACCTAAATATAGTGTTGTTCCAAATATTTCTATCAAAGGAGATTCAATGGGTGTATTATCATCAATACCACCTAGGGTTATTATGGTACATGATGCACAAAGTTATTATATATGTACGATTAGTCAAGTTGGAGACTAAAGATTGAAATGGAATATCAAAAATTGTGTGATGAACAAGTTTTGAAAGATGAATTGAAGATTTTGAAGAAGAAAGGGGTAACACACATCCAATATTTTCTTAGAAATTTAAAAATTGAATGGATTAAAGTAGTGTCTATTAAAATTCATGGTATAGAGTTATTACTAGATAATGGGTTGGTGAAAATCAAAAGGAATATTATACATATAGTCATAGGGTATCTTGAATTTGAAAAGAAGAAGACCCTAATATGCTAGAGAAGAGGTTTTATTGAGAAAAACACTAAAGCCAAGTTGAATGGTCTTGGCATAATAATTTCAAGTATTACTGATCCATTTATAGACTTATTTATATGAGTGATTTTACACTAGATTTACAAGTTAAGAAAACTAAATAGTGTTCCCTATATGTCACTAGAAAAAGCTTGGAAGATTTTGATGAAACATCATGTGTATGATCTTTTTGAGCTCAAATGGTTGTAATTAGAAGAGAATCTTATATCAATAGGGAAAGAAAAGAACTATATTTGTAAGTTTGGATCATTATTAATGTGCATCTTCTTATATGTTCAAATTTATTTTCCTACTATCAGTAATATTATTTGAGAGCAAGGAAAAACCTATTACCAAATAGATAAGTGAACATATTGCAAAACTAGGAGATAGTTCTGAGAATTTATTGGATGGATACTTTGATGATGATTTAAATCTTAATTTGAGAAGGAAAACAAGGAATTATATTGTTGTAAATGTTTATAATAAATTTGAGGGGGGGAGGGGGGAGGTGAATCATTTACTCAAGATCCATAAGTACCATTTGAACAATTAAGCATCAAAACATTCACTATTCTTCTTATCCTATTGTTGCTTGGTCTCTAATATACTAATAAAATAATTATTGTCCTAATAATAACAAACTTTGTTGAATGTAATCATGTAAATGTAAATCACCCTAAAATATTCAATAGAAGTTTGACACTAGGATCCTACGTGGAAACCCAATTTGTGAAAAACTACTAGCAAAATCTCACCACTTTTTCACTCTTTCAAAGTGAGCTGTAATAGGAGCCAACCATGTTAAAGTTTATAATACACACTATTAAATGTGGTTTAGTTAGAGGATTTAATCACCCTATTAGGAGTGGCCTTATTAGAGGACTTTAATCATTCCATTAAGAATGTCACATTGCTAAAGGATTTACATAGATTATTAAGTCTTTTAAATGACTATTAGGTCAACCGTTGATTAAAAGGATTTCAATAAAAAAAATTTACAATTATTAGAATGAAAACAAAAGGGTTTTTATCTATATGTTTAAAACTCACTTTCTCATGTTCAGATGATTGTTTACTTCATGTACTAATTGACTGATAAATCCCCTTGTCAACTCTATCTCTTAACTTCCTCCAAAAACTTTCAAGTAGTCATCAACATTAACATCAAAACATGAGCCTTCTTCTTAGATTCAATTATCAACTTCAACAACATTTGTGCAAGTAATCCTTTAACTTCACTCTCACTCTTACACATTTGTGTTCAATATTGTGCACCTCTATTCCACCTTTCTCTATGTGCATCCACTCAATAATGCTTGAGACTATAACTACTTAAATAGGTAATTCTTTCCTTTCCATTTTCCATGATCACTATAGATCTTAGGGTTTGCAATCTAGTTCATTGGATTCATTGTATTTTTTCATTTTCCTTATTTTATGGAAACTTATCTTTCATCTAATTTGATCATTGGTATTATACCTATTGTCTCTTTAAATATAATAATCTAGCTCATCAATTTTATCTTCAACATGGTTTCCATTTCTCAAGAAATTAATTAATTCAACAGGAAATCTTGATTCTTCTTGCACATTCAAAATATTATTATAGCAGAATCACCAAATTTTGGCATTTGGTCATCACTTAATCACTTGGTCAATTTAGAACGGTTTAGCTCAATATCAAATAACTTCTCAGTTGATATTGATGCTAAGTCAATGCTGAATTTTCTTGACACTTATTCTGGCTTGTTTGACACTAGCATCAATCAACACTATTTAATCTTTTACTCTATTGCTTAGCTTAGGTTTACATTTTTATATAAAATATCATGTTGTCTTGTCACTGTCTAACTAAATAAATTTTCATGTAAGTTCCTTTATAACTCAATATTTTTTCTAGGTTCTATTTTTATGAGAAATCTCTCAAATCCATTTCATTAATCAAATAGATATGAAACTTAGATCTAGTAGCAATAAGTCTTATCAATGATTTGGTATTAATGACAAAACAAAAAATTGTTCTAATTGTAAGTTTCAAATAATCTCCATCTTTCGTATTGATGTTAATACCTTAATATCTTAACATCTCAATACATATTTGTGTAGGAATACAATCACCATCTTTGTTAAAATACAATCTAAAAGATTTCAATATCATGAGTGATCAATATCCTTAGTTTCATTCTAATTCTAATCTGCAAGATCAAAAACTTCCTTTATCATATCTCGTTGTTTGATACATCTCTCCATCTTTGTCTCTCAGTTTATCTCTCCTCAAGTAGCATATTTCTTTCTCTTTTGTAGCCTTGTATATTTGTCCCACTTATAATATGTATCTCCCTCTTTGACAACAATTCCAAAGACACTTAGCTTTCTTGGATTCACTCACTTCATACATAGGAATAATGTAGATATTTGGATATTTAGCTGATTTCTATCATCTATTATGTTGTACTTGACCATTTACCTTAGAAAGCTCCCATAAGTATAGTTGTTTTTCATCAATGTGCAAGATGACTGATTAGCACATTTCATGCAAAGCAGCTTTTCTCCTTAAGTTTCTTTACTCAGGGTAATCACCCCTAATTTACCTCTAATATATTCATGAACATCTTTAGGTGAGACTTTTCTAAATATATAGGTGAATATAGAGATTTAGTGAGAGTTTGCAATGAAAGAAGACATGAGATTTATGCATATTGCCTATTGGTAAAAGGGATTTACAAAATAAATAAGTTTATAGGTTGAAATAAGAGGATGGAGGTAAGAAAAGATTTAAAGCTAGGATAGTGGTAAAATGATTTACATATAAAAAGGCTATTGATGTTAATCAAATATTTTGTCCTATTATAAAAATGACTTCTATTTGTACTATTTTAAGTATTGTGGTTGCTTAAGATTTTCATTTTGGTCAACTTGAAGTTAAAACATATTTTATTAATGGTGATTTGGATGAAAATATTTATATGGTACAATCATAGGGATTTGAAAAAAACATTTAGATTTAGGAGAATCTAGTATGTAGATTTAAAAAAACATTTATGGGTTAAAGCAAGAACCTTGACAATAGTATATTAAATTTGATAGTTTAAAGAATGAACATGGCTATACATAGTGTCATTCTAACCATTGTGTTCATTTTATGAGGTTAGATGAAGATAATTAATTTTATTATTATTATATGTTGATGTTATACTTGTAGTTGGGTCTACTATGGATCATATTAATGGCTTAAAAGAATAGTTAACACATTCATTCTCTATGAAGTATTCTGGGGCCAAAAAATAAATACTTGATATGAAAATTTACAAAGATAGGAAGAAGAAAAAAATGGCACTATCTTAGACTGAATATATTGAGAAGGTGTTGTAACTTTTCTCGATGGAGAATGCTAAAGATGTTAGCACACCTTTACCTTGTCATTTAAAATTGACTAAGGATATGTGTCCAAAGACACTATAAGAGGAGGATAAGATGTCCAAGATATTATACTTTAGTTTTAGGAAGTTTAATGTATGCTATGGTATGAAGTAGGATAGATATTGCACACGAAGTGGGAGTTGTTAGTAATTATATAAGTCATCTAGGGCTTGAGAATTGGAATATAGTTAAATTCATTATCAAATATTTGAGGAATATGTGAGTTTACATTTTGGGGGGCTCTAGTACTAATTGACATGGCTATGTTGAGTCAAATTTTGTGAGAGATATTGATACCAAGTGGAGTACTATTAGGTATTTTTTTACTATTGGTGGGACAATAATGATTTGGATTTCGTGGTCATAGAAGTTTAACACCTTATCCACTACAGAGACTAAGTATGTTGCTACTAAAGAGGTAGCCAAGGAGATGATAGTGCTTTAGTTCTTCATGCAAAAATTGGTATATCTAGGGAGGGGTAATTATTTATTTATAGATAGCCAAAGTGCCATTCATCTTTCCAATAATTTTGATCTACATTCAAAGGACAAAAAAATAAAGTTGTGGTAACATTTCATTGGATCATTTTTGGATGATGGATAGTTAAAGTTGAAGAAGATATATAAATGATATTATAGTAGATATTGTCTTAAAGGAAGTCACAAGGGAGAAGATAAACTCCTCTTTAACACCAGTTAGTCTTCTACACTGAATATAACAAAAGAATAGTAGAGACCATGGTGGTTTGATATTCTAGTGGGAGTTACATGTTTGGTAGTGCTATGATTTGTCTCTGAGTGGGAGGTTACTATTGTGGATTTTTGTCAGTTTCCAAGTAGGAGATTGTTATGATTTGGATCCTAATCAGACTTAGAGCTTTTTTTTACATAGTTTCCACTATATTATTCCTACATGGGTTTGGAGGTACTTCCCCATGTGCACTCCCTATGGAAGTACATGGTGGGGTTAAGGGGCAATGCTCCCATAGGGGTTTTGGGGGACAATGCCCTCCAAGCCAAAAATGGTTCTACTATTGTAAAAGGCATTAGGTGTTATTTTTACATTGGATAACTTATTCTAGCCCTAATTTTTTAAGCAATAGAAGCTTGTATAAAATAGCTTAGGGTTACGAATTTCATGATGTATGATGATATTTTAGCTTCTTATGGCAGTATTAAGCTATAAGGGGTTGCACATTACAATCACCATATAATAAAATTATTTGACTTGTTGGTAGGAATATCCCAGAGATTGGGTGAACCATGTTAAATCTTTATGTATTGTGTTCTATTTTGTGCATTTTATTAATTTTTGTTATTGGTTATATTTGAATGTAACTATTAATTCTATCCATGGTTAATCCTAACAACCATAACTCAAATTATCCTAGAATAAAGAAATATGATATTGAGAATATTTTGAATAGTAGAGTAAGCAAGAATACCAAAGAAAAGGACTACATGGAATACATTGTTCAGTAGAAAGATAAGACAATTGAAAACAACTCTAGGTTAGAACATTAGTACTTCCTTATATGGGCATCACTTCTTTGTCAACCACAAGTGTCTAATCTAGAAGCATCTTGGGTTTACGAGAAATTTTGAATCAACCAATTTCTTTTTCCTATATTATACATTTATTTGTAAAGTAGATGTTGCTTCTTGTAGCTTGAAGGCATGCAAAGTTATCATTTATCGAGGAACTATTTAGGATCTTCATCCTAAGTGCATAATCCTTGATCATTTGTATATCTCAAATTTTGTGTCATTCTTTGCAATCTTTATTTTTGATGTTTCTCTTCTTATGAGATGTGCTATTTCTTTTGTTTTAATTTTCAAAGTCATGTTGGCATGTTGCAAAGTTAGGATTTGTCTCCTCAAAAATTTCTAGATTAGCCTTCAACTTGGGCTTAACATTGTTTATTTCAATATAAATTCCCAAACCTCCTTTTTTTAGGCTAAAGTGCCCAAAACTCAGTTAATAACAACTCAAATAAATGAATTCAATTTTGTGAAAATAAATCACAACTCTAAAATTTTTGCATGGCACAAGAAGGTTTTGAGTGTCAGTTTTCTTAGCACCAATGGATGTCGAGTGATAAGAAGTGGATGTCAAGAGAGCTTGGCACAAAAAGAAGTTGAGTTAACTTTGCACACAAGGGCAACTTGGTAATAGTGTATGTCAACTAAGCTTAGTAGTGAATATATTGAGTAAGCTCAGTCATCGTTGCAAGGTTATGCTCGAAAAAAGAGGACACTGAGCGAACTTGGCAATAACAACAAAGAGAGAGCCCTATTAAAGACTAAACCAAGTGGACAGTATAATATACTATAATTAAAACACATAGAGCCAAAGGATGAAGCTTTCAAATATGAACTTCTCAAATGCAATAATATCATGCAATGATGAATAGAAGAAGGAAACAACATGGATTTATATGCCTACCTGCTTGCTTTCTTTCTATTCAAATAAGATAAAACTATTAAAAAAAATCTAGGCTTCAACCAAAAACCCCAAAAATCTTCAAAACTACTAAAACTTAAAAACTTTAAACTTACAACTATAATGGCACATACAACAATACCTAGCAAAATCACTCCTTCATAGGTTGAATCAATAATCAACTTCAGACCTACTATTATTAGTTTTGGGGCTGTCTTACTATTTTTCATTTTGAATCTCTCCAAGATCTGCCTTGCATATTGTTGTTGAGAGATGAAAATGCCATCATGCATTTTTTTTACTTCTATACCTAGAAAGTACTTCAAGAGACCTAGTTCTATCATTTCAAAATTATTTTTCATGGCCTCTTTGAAGTCACCAATTAGGAAATTATATGTCCAGTGAAGATTAAATCATCTACATACAAGACAATAATCAACACATCTCTATTTGTTGCCTTGATGTAAAGCATGGGCTCACCATTTCTTTTTCTAAACCATTTCTCATTAAATATGAGTCAATGCTACTATACCATGTCCTTGGAGCTTTCTGAGCCCATATAGAGCTCTCTTCAATCCATACACTTTGTGTTCTTCATCTACAACTTCATAACCAGGTGGTTGCTCCACATATATTTCTTCCTTTAATACACCATTCAAGAAGGTGGACTTCACATCCATTTGATATACCTTCCATTTGTGTTGGGATGAAATTTCTATGATAGCATGTACTATGATAGCTTATACCCCTTGATCACTAAACACACCTTATGCCTATCTATTTTTCCTTTAGCACTACACTTGGTATTGTATACACATTTCACTCCAATTACTTGTTTCTTGGGAGGTAATGTAGTTAACTCCCATGTCTTATTTCTTTCAATGGCATCTATTTCCTCATCCATGGTATTACACCATTTTTCTTCATTGAGAGCTTCCTCAAAATATATTGGATCACTATGAGAAAATAATGCAAAATTTACACTCTCATCATAATCTTCCTCATACCTTTCATCCTGGTATATCTCCCTTATAATTTTAGTCTTTATTGGCAATAGGAAGGTAAGAGTGGGATCTAAAATCTCAATATTTCTACTGCTACTATTTTGTATACTAGCTCCAGGTTGTCTTGATGTGCTTGGAGCTATTGCTTGGCATGTTAAGGGCTGCTTGCCTTTCTGCTTTTGTCTACAATCCATTTTTCTACTCCATCTTCTTGTTGATCACCAATGTCATCTTCCTCCTCTTCAAAAGAAGGCACTTTACTTGAAATGCCTAAGGATTCATCTATCGAGGCATCTCATGACTAATTTTCATGAAACTCCACATCTCATGAAATGATGATCTTCTTGTTAATTGGATCATATAGTCTATAAGTCTTTGATTTTGTTCTATAACCTATGAATATGCACTTCACACCTTTGTCATCCAACTTTTACCTTTGTTCTTTAGGCACCTGTGCATATGCTACACATCCAAACACTCTCGAGTGTTCAATTGTTCATCTGTTCCTTGACCAAGCCTCAAGAGGAATCTTGTCACAAACTAATTTTTTAGGACACCTATTAATCAAATATAATAATTTTGCTATAGCTTCTCCCCAATATTCAGTCTAGAGTTCTTTTTCTTCCATCATGCTTCTCACCATTTCAACAATGGTCCTATTTTTCTCTCTGCCACTCCATTTTGGTGTAGAGTATAACTGGCTGTAAGCTCTTTTCTTATGCCAAATTCCCTACAAAATTTTATAAACATAATGAAGGTATACTCCCCTCCTTTATCTAATCTAAGGATGTTTATACAGTGTCCACATTCTTTTTTAGCTAGGGCTTTGAATTCAACAAATTTATCAAATGCTTTAGATTTGTTCTTCAAAAAATACACCCATGTCCTATGACTAAAATCATCTATAAATATCATAACCTAAGTACTCCTCCCAATAGAAGTAGTTTTCATAGGGCTTACCAAACCATAATGCACCAATTTTAATGGTGCTCTAGCCCTTCTAGAATTTCTAGAACTAAAGGGAAGCCTATGTTGCTTACCCAAAATACAAGCTTCACACTTGACATTGGAATCTACTATGCTTGGCAAACCATCTACCATTCTTTTTTTGGACAACAAATTTAAACCAGGAAAGTCAAGACGTCCATACTTGAGATGCCAAATCTTGGAGGGGTCTTCAATCATGCTCCTAAGAGTTGATTGCTAATGTACTATTGTACATGCATGCTTCGGAGGTGCAACACTGACTTAAGAAGAGAAACATGTCTCTATCCTCAATGGGAACATCTTGTTCTTTATCATTTGGACTACTGCAAGTAATCTATTATTCCCATCCTTCTCATGAATGACACATTTGTAATTCTCCATCAACACTTAATGTCCATTTTTAATGAGTTATCCAACATTCATCAAGTTGTACTTCATATTGGGTAAAAAATACACATTATGTATCTCCTTCTTCTCACCTTTCTTGGTGTGGACCATGATAGATCCTTTGTCCACTGTGGGAATGGTTCCATTATTTCCCATGATAATTTAAGACTTAAAAAATTTTATCAATGAAAGAAAACAAACTTTCATTACCACTCATGTGGTTGCTACAACTACTGTCCATGTGCCATACCTTAGGGCTTCCTTCTTCACTGATGTTACACATGATGAAGGTTGTGGGATTGATTTCATTTCCCATGTTCACCTTAGCCACATTAGCATTCTACTTTGACTAATCACACTACATCTTCTAGAGTTCACTTGCATAATGCCCATACTTATGATAGTACTAGCATTAACCATTTCTCTTAGTGGAGTCATAATTCTTCTTACCTCCTTTAGTGCTATTTTGAGAGGTGCTTGCTCCCTCTTGGTTTTTTTCTCTTTCTAAGCTTTCTACATTAGCATTCCTTTGACCATTCCTTCCACGACCTCTACTTCTTGAGCCTCTATTAGAGCTATTTATTTCTCTACCCCTACCTCTTGAATTATCTTGAGCCTTGAGAGACTGCTCTTGGGAAGTTGTTGCTGATCTATTTACCCAGTGCTCATGGGTTTGAAAAGTTCCCATCAACTCATCAATGGTCAATGTGGTGAAGTATTTTTCTTCTTATATAGTCATCACAAGGTTCTCATATTTCTATGACAAAATCCTCAATATCTTCTCTAAAATTCTCTTCTCCTCATAATCTTCCCATTTAATTTGAGTTGGTTTATCAAGGTGGAGATTGGTGAGCTAAACTCTACAATAGGTTCATTTTCCTTCATTTGAATATGCTAAAACTCTCTTTTGATCATCTATAGTTTCACTACTCTGATCTTATCAGACTCCTTGAAGTTTGTCTCAAAGATGTCCTATGTTTCCTTTGCATAATTTGTTGTTGTAATCTTGGAAAAGATTCTCTCTGTCATTGCTGCCTCAATCAAACTTAATGCCTTTGCATCCTTTCTCCTTGACTCTTTCAAATGAGTCTTTTGATTTTTATTTAGGGTAGCACACTAAGTTGGGTCTATCAAATCATTGAACCCATTAACCACAAACTCCCACAAATGATTAGCTACAATTATGCTTTTTATCCTCTTTGCCTATATATATCATGTTTTTGTCTATTAAAGGATAGTGACTATTGTCATATCTTTCCTATATCTCCTGCCATGTCAAATATACCAAAAATAAATGCCCTAACTCACTATGGATGTTGGGCCTCAAAGCTCTAATACCATGTGAAAAAATAAATCACAACCCTAAGAATTTTTCTTGGCACAAGAAGGTGTCGAGTGTCAATTTTACTCAACACCAATGGATGTTGAGTGATAGGTAGTGGGTGTCGAGTAAGCTCAACACAAGAAGAATTTGAGTGAACTATACGTATGAGGACAACTTGACAATAGTGTATGCAGAGTTAACTTGGTAGTGAAGATGCTAAGTGAGCTCAATCACCATTGCAAGGTGATGCTCGAAAAAAGAGGATGTTGAGTGAGCTCGATAATAACAACAAAGAGAGAGCTTGGGCAAAGACTAGACCAAGTAGGCAGTATAATAGACTACTATTAAAATGTAGAGAGTCAAAGGATGAAGCTTTCAAATATGAACTTCTCAAATGTAATAATATCATGCAATGATGAATAGAAGAAGAAAATAACATGGGTTTGTATGCCTGCCTACTTGCTTGCTTTCTACTCAAATAAGATAAAACTATTATAAAAAATCTAGGAGCATTTAGCTTCAACCAAAAAATCCCAAAATCTCCAAAATTGATCAAACTTAAAAACTTTAAACTTATAGCTCTAATGGCTACATACAACAATGCCTACAGTAATCACTACTTCGTAGGTTGAATCAATAATGAACTTACATAATGAAAAAAGGATTCAACATGTACTAAAGCTTCCTTCTACCTTATAAACTCTTACTTGTTCTACTAATCAACTTCCTTCTCTACTCTATGGCTGAAAGAATAAACCTCTGTCACCATTTGTGATATCTTCAGGGGTTTTGGCCAGAACCATTTTGGCCGAAATAGTTCTGGCCAAAAGGGTTCCAGCTGAACACACTTGGTGATTTTGTGCACTAACGTGGCATGTACTATTTCGGTCGAAACAGTTCTGGCAGAAACCCCGAGCTGTAATAAAACTACTGTAAACATCCTGCAGCTATCATTTTCATTTTTGTGGTTCCCAATTTCTTGGAGAGCAGGTAAAGTGTTTCGGTCATAATTGGTTAGTGGCTTTTTCCTCCCCAAATTTTAATGATTTTTGAACGTGTTTTCTGATTAATAGATGTTAATTTTACTTAAAATAGTTTTTTTAATCTATTTTATGATTCAAATATTATTTTAATATGTTTAAATTATTTTTATTATTTTAGATTGTTTTAGAATGGTATTTAAATTAATTTTTTAGCAAAAATTGTAGTTAAACATGACATAAAAACATAGGAAAACATTAGTTAAAAGTGTAGAAAAACATTAGGTAAAAATTTCAAAAAAATTAGTTAGAAAATATAGAAAAACATGAGGTAAAAATGTAGAAAAAATATTAGTAAAAAATGTAGCAAACTTTTAGGGGACATTGTTTAGTTTATAACATAACCTGATGGATCTAGAGGTGAAACAATAATCTCTTATGGTGAAATTAATTTTGACATTAAATACACCTTCTAACATAACCCTATATTAACTACAATCATAACCCATACCACATTCTAACCATAACATAGGCCCTCTACTAACTGAATGAACCACACTTAGATATTGATGATGTTCA
Organism: Cupressus sempervirens; assembly: GCA_028749045.1. NCBI lineage: Eukaryota > Viridiplantae > Streptophyta > Pinopsida > Cupressales > Cupressaceae > Cupressus > Cupressus sempervirens. The sequence goes on from CM053787.1 coordinate 672,073,569, forward strand.
TTTTAACAACTAGTTATTGTTAGGTAATAATGAATCTTAAATTACCAAACAACACATTAAGATCACTTATACATTAAATTTTTTTGTATGTTATCCATACATATGTGTCTTAAGGCAACATAGGAGTCATAATAGGTCATACTATTTTTTATAGGTTCTAATAAGCCTTAATATGTATTATTATGATATAATAGGTCTTATTAGGTAATGATGATTCTTTCATTACCAAATGACACATAACTACCTCTTATGATATATTTCCAGGTATTTTTATCCATATATATGTTAAGAAGACCTAGGGACTCCTAATAGATCATTACGTCTGTTATAGGTGCTAATAGGTATTCATATGTTTACTAGCACATAATAGGTATTTTCAAGTAATAATGAGTCTTGCATTACCAAAAAACACATTAAGATCACTTATGTTGCATTTTTTAATACGTTATCCATACATGTGTGTCTTAAGGGGACATAGGAGTCCTAATAGGTCATAGTATTTTTTATAGGTTCTAATAAGTCTTAATATGTATTATTAGGATATAATAGGTCTTATTAGATAATGAGGATTCTTACATTACCAAATGACACATAACGACCTCTTATGACACATTTCTAGGTATTTTTATCCATATATATGTTAAGGGGACCTAGGGACTCCTACTAGGTCATTACGTCTATTATAGGTTCTAATAGGTATTCATATGTTTACTAGAAAATAATAGATTTACCTTACTATCAACCCTAATAAAACTATGTCCCATTTACTTTATTAACATTCTTAACTCCAATTCAAACTACTAAATTAAGTCATGAGTTCTAAATTTTAAACTAACATTTGCTAACTAAACTCATTTACTTATCTAGTAACAAATTTTTCTATCACTATGTCCTAACTCTCATCTACACTCCCCATAATCATCAAAGCATTTACATCAAAATCTAGAATTTAGTCAAGAATTATATTTTTTTATTGCATGTATGCATGTGTACACTTAGTCATCATTTAATGAAGAAATTTTATTTTATTTTTATTGCATATACACATGTACATGTACGAATATTTATTTTTCACATTTGCACGAGCACGTTACAATGCACATTAGATATGGTCTCTAAGATAATTTGTTTTAAAATACATATGTATGTTACATGATTGAATTTAGCACCATACATTTAATGTTGTGTATTTATATGTACGTGTGTTTCAAATTAAATTTAACTTTTAATTATTTTAATTTAAATACACTTGTATGTTTATATTTGTATATATATCCATGTGTAGATCTCTAGATACTTATTAGTCTTATAGCTTCACATTCATATCCTCATATTTATTTTCATATATACATTATGGCATTCAGTTCTGGGGATCGTGCTCCTGCATCCTCAAGGGATGCCAGTGTTCATGGGGGGGATCAAAGTGCTGAGTCTAGTACAACACACAGATCGACCTCCTCCACTCATGATAGACATCAGTTATTCAGAGATATAGTTGTGAGATTATCTTGTGCTATGTAGGATTTGGATAACTCACTTTCCTCTTCTACCACCCTCCCTAATAGGGAGAAGGTCACAGCGAAGCGAGAGGAGTTATTTTGTGTGATTCAGATAGTTGAATCATACAATCCTTTTTATGATATGAGCATTGAGACATTTTATTCTTCTTTATCTCACAGTGTCACTAGCACTATGAAGTACACACAGATTGACACTGAGGTTTCCACCGGCATGGTGAGATCCATGTTTCTAGCTTATACAGATCATCGCAGAGTTAGAGGCTACTCTGTGACGAAGTGTACTGATCCACTCGTTGCACCATTGATGTATCCTCATTGGTTGGCCACTCATCATCGATGGCCATAGAAGGATGAGTTTCCTCTATATTTTTGCGAATAATTGTTTGTAGAATTTCATTTACACTATGATGTTGACTATACAGATTATCTAGGGCATGTTGGGCAGGGTCAAGGGAGACTTTCTGACAGATTTAGACCCCATAGAAACTCTTGTGCCCATTAACAAATGGGCAATGGTGGGTCCACGCATTTTGGTTATGCCAAGAGGTCCACATATGGTTGCTGTAGGTGAGAGTGTTCCTAATGACACAATTGGGACACAGATTTTTTCAAGCATCACCATCATCGCTACACAGTTACACAAGATTTCTTTTGATCGATGTAGTAGATATATGCTACGGCCTTGAGGTACTGCTCCCACAGTTGCATCATCTAGCACACCTGTTGATGAGGATTATGGAGTTGCAGACATACCTTCTCCTGTAGACATTTCTACAGTCTTAGAGGTGGATGCATTGCATTGTTTGGCATCATATTTAGCATCTAATATTTTAATTGCATATCGAGCATTATCTACACTCTCAGGGATTCCACTTCATGACATGAGCTGTCAGATTAGTCATATTTGGTCATGTACAGCAGTCCTAGAGGATTTACAGAGGCAGGAGGACATTCCTGCACCTTCTACTACTCCTACTGCTACAAAGGCCCAAGCTACAACACCAACCCTAGCTACTCAAGATCCTACAACACCCCCCCTACTTAGGATCTCAGTTCCATATACCCTAGTCTATTTACTTCCATGCTTTCAGATCAGGGCCACACTATTGACTTGGACGCTAATACTATTTTCTCATTACATGATTCAGATATCAATCAAATTGGTAGAGCAATACATAATGCTACGGTAAATATCTCTATATGTTTAGATTTATTTGTATTATAGTAAATAATATGTCTATATGTTTAAATTTATGTATATGTTTGTGTTTGTGTACATGTGTTATAGGGTTTGAGTGATAGTATGTTACATTTTTCTGATCTGTAGACACCGATAGATCCTACACGTCATAAGTCCCAGGTATGTTACAATATATATATATATATATGATTTATGTACATGTAGATCTTGATATAATTTGTTTGTACACATAATTAAATGGTTCAAGTTATCATTTGACATAGGGTTCAGATGCAGCCGATAGACCCTTTTGGGGACAAGGCCTAGGATCAAGAGCGGGGATGTAGCTGATTAGATCATATGTGGCCTTTTATTTTATTACACACATGTTATGTCTAGATACATATTTATATGGACACTTTGATGTTTAATATGTTATTTCCATATGCATACATTTTATATCCAGACACTTTGACATGTCTTATATGTTATTTTCAAATACATGGTTTATATGGACACTTTGATGTTTTATATGTTATTTCTAGATACGTGTTTATATCATGGACACTAAATGATATTTTATATGTTATTTCCAAACATTTGATACATGATCTATTTTTATACATTTGATATGGGTACATTATATTCTCCAAATATATGCACATGTATGTTATTGGTCTTTTGATGTTTTAATCTTTTATGTAACTTATGTATGTGTTATGTACATGTTTCTATATGTTATTCATCTTAATTAACTATATAATTAACTATCTAAATAATCTAATTATATTTAATGTAGATCATGTATTAACTATATTTAATGGCATGCCTTAATTAACTATAATTAACTATATTTAATCTAATTATATTTAATGTCTTAATAATTAACAACATTTAATTAATAAAATAATCCATCTTATAATACCTCAAATATAAGAGCCAATCAAGTTGAAGTAAAATATTTAAAAGAAATTTAGATGTTAAAAAACTCATATATAAACAATCCAAAAATAAAAACTTAAAATTAGAAGGAAAAATAATTAGATCTAATTGGTTGAGATGCAAAAAATTAATCATTAGATATGTTAAACTGATTAGCCTATGGTAAATACAATAATAACATCTTTAAAAAATTCTATAATAGTAACATTTTCTTACCTCTCTTTGAAAATGTTATTTTATTGTCTATCCAGTGAGTACCCTGAATTGATCACACCATCTTTGGATCACTTTGTGACTCAATTTGTTGTTTTTTTTTTTTAAGTCTTTTGTGTGTGGCATATGTGTACTATTGTCCATATTTTTATAACCACCTATATACATTTTTCTTATATGTGTTTAAACATAATAAAAATATGGGAGATATTAATTTTTTTCTAATCATCGATCCTATCTATAAGGTTTAACAAAGATAAAGTGAATAATGTGTATATCTTTCCCTATGCTTTGGCCTGTATATATTTAGCATGTCTTAGTTAAGTATGATAAACCTCTAATAGATCAACTAAATAAGAAAAAATATTAAAGGTCATGTAAAGTTTGAAAACCACATTGCACTAAATCCCTCAACTCATAGGACCAACATGGAATGAGAAATTTAGGTATTCCATAAGATACTAGATGGTGATATTAGAATTTGGTGAACTTGATATCATGGGAACTCTTTTTTTTCCTGAATCATACACTAATGAAAAATTCAATCAATCTTAATTGAGTTCCCTATTGCATGAAGAGTAAAAAATGGAGTAGATCTAGTAATAATTTGAGACTCAAATGACTGAATTTCAAATGAGAATGTACAAAATTCTATCGAATGGAAACTATTTCTCTAAATCTGATGGCGGTCACAACCCAACTACTAGAATAGACACAATAGAAAGGGGAAATTATATTAACTGAGAAAATAAGCTGGTACAAATAGTGCAGAGAAAATAAACTCAAAACATGCCCTGCGGGCTTACAATAGCATAAATCTGGAGAATATTTCTCCTTTTAGCACCTCCTCTCAGGCTCCAATCCGAACTGCCTTTTACAATGCCAGAAATCTCCTTAAATAGACCCCGGAGGGTTAAGGACTAGGAGTACATTCTAGAAAGTGCTAGTAGGCACCCACCGACAAAATAGAAGGTTCCGAAAGCTGCGTTAGAAGTCGGTGCAATTCTAGAAGAATCTAGAAACGGTAGCCGAACTTCCGAGTGGCATAACTTTTGAACCATAACTCCGATTGACGAACCGTTTACATTTTCGGAAAGCTCTCAAAGCGCTCTATAGCCCTATGGACAAGCTTTGCTCATCCCCCATTTTTCAACCCTTTTCGAGGTCATTTAATGCCCCAAACTTGACTCTGAAGCATTCTTAGGGGGTCTCCAAAACTCGAAAAACTGCAATAACTTTCAAACCGTGGGGCCTTTTGACCTGATTCTTTTTCTGGAATGCTCTAAATCTCGATTACATTCATCTGGCCAAGTCACACCTTCTAGGTCACCAAAATGATGGTCAAATTGCATGCTCCTATTTTTTCGGGATTTTCAAATGCACTGATAGTTGAACTATGAGAGTTGGAACCTTTATTTGAGCGAAATGGGTATCCAAAAATGTAAAGACATAAAATAGAAACTAAGTCTAATTACATTTTTTTGGGTGACACAGGATTGCCCTTATACCTCTGGATGCTCCTGCATCAGACACCCAGGATAGATTGAAAAGTGACCCTGTCACTTTATGGATGGTAGAGGAAATCCCAAATGGGAAACCTCAGCTGCTGAAATCCAAGTCGAGTCCTCAATTGGCCGTCCTTTCCATTTGACCAAATACTCTTCATACTGCCTGTTTCTGGTACTCCTACCCACACGATGATCTAGAATGTCTTCTATCTCCTCCTTCTTAGAAGCAGGAATTGGACATGGCTCTAAAATCAGCTCCTTATCAGCACCATCATCATGATACTCTGTCAAATCTGCAATGTTGAAAATGGGAGAAATGTGAATACCATCTGGCAGCTCCACCTCATATGCATTTCCTGAGTTATGTTTCTTCAAAATTTTGCAGGGGCCAAATTTCTTCATTTTCAGCTTGTTGTAAGTACCAACTGGAAATCTTTCTTTTCGTAAGTGCACCATGACAAGATCCCCTACTTGGAATTCCTTATGTCTTCTCCTTTGATCAGCCCTAGCTTTATACTCTTGATTCATCTTGATAATGTGTGCTTGAACCTCCTCATGTAGACGCTTAATGTGTTCAGCAAATTCCTCAGCTTCAGCACTTGTTCTCTCCCCTTGTTCTATCTTCCTCAATTCTGGTGCAGTCCTTGGGCTATTTCCATATACAATTTGAAATGGTGATTTTCCAGTACTCCTATTTACAGAGTTATTATAAGCAAACTCTGCCTGTGGTAGAATCAAATCCCATCCCTTGGACTTATCTCCAACTAAACATCTCAGCAAATTGCGCAGACTTCTATTTACCACTTCTGTTTGGCCATCAGTCTGTGGGTGATGCGTGGAACTGAATTTCAAGTCTGTTCTCAACTTCTTCCACAATGTCCTCCAGAAATACCCCACAAATTTAGTATCTCGGTCAGAAACTATACTCCTTGGAAGACCATGTAGTCTTACCACCTCTTTGAAAAACAAGTCTGCAATATGGACAGCATCATGAGTTTTGTGGCATGGAATGAAATGTGCCATTTTGGAGAACCTATCAACCACCACGAATACTGAGTCATTACCCCTTTGTGTCCTTGGCAATCCAAGAACAAAATCCATACTTATGTCCTCCCATGGCCTTGATGGAACAGGCAATGGCTGATATAGGCTAGTATTTTGACTAAACCCCTTGGCAACTTGACAAACCTGGCAACTCTGTACAAACTTCTTCACATCCTGTGTAATTTGAGGCCAAAAATAATGTTCTCTAAGAATGGCAATGGTCTTATCCCGACCAAAATGTCCTGCCATCCCTCCACTGTGTTTCTCCTTAATCAGATTTTCCCTCATGGAACTCCTTGGAATGCACAATTGACTACCTTTGAACAACATGCCATCCTGAATCAAATAGTCTAACCACTTGGTTCTATCTACAGCAACAGGTTCTTTACAAGCTTTCCATGCTTCAGCAAAATCAGGATCCTCGGGGTACAAATTCTTGAGTTCATCAAACCCAACTACTTCAACCTGCATTGTTGTAAGCAACAACTGTCTCCTACTTAATGCATCTGCAACCCTGTTAGATTTTCCACTTCTATGCTTCAACACGAATGTATAACTCTGCAAGAATTCTACCCACTTCATATGCCTCCGATTCAATTTACCTTGGCTATTTAGGTACTGTAATGCCTGATGATCAGTATACAAAACAAATTCCTTTGGCAATAAATAATGCCTCCATTTCTTTAAGGCCTGAACTATTGCATAGAATTCTTGATCATAAATAGAATACTTCTTCTTTGCATCATTCAATTTTTCACTAAAATATGCAATAGGCTTACCTTCTTGACTTAATACAGCCCCAATAGCGCTACCACTAGCATCACAATCCACCTGGAATACTTTTCTAAAATCTGGAAGTGCCAACACAGGCTGTTCAGTCACCTTCTTCTTCAGCAATTCAAAACTTCTCGTAGCTGCTGTAGTCCATTTGAACTCTTTTCTATCCCCTCTTATTGTATCAGTTAGAGGTGCACATATGCCACTGAAATTCTTAATAAACTTTATGTAAAAACTAACCAGACCATGAAATGATCTTACCTCAGTAGCAGACCTTGGAGTAGGCCATTCCAAGATGGCTTTTACCTTCTCTGGATCCATTTTGAGACCTTCAGGTGATATAACAAATCCCAAATAGACTAACTCCCTTTTTGCAAAGACACACTTCTTTAGATTAATTAACAATTTCTCTTCCCTTAGCCTTTCAAGGACACTACGAATATGCAGTAAATGTTCTTCCAAAGTCTTGCTGAAAATTAAAATATCATCCAAATAGACAATAACAAATTTTCCCAAGAACTTCTTAAGTACCTCATTCATGAGCCGCATGAAGGTGCTTGGGGCGTTCGTCAATCCAAAGGGCATGACTAACCACTCATAAAGACCCTCCTTGGTCTTGAAGGCTGTTTTCCACTCATCTCCTTCTCGAATTCGTATCTGATGATAGCCACTCTTCAGATCTATGTTTGTGAAGTACTGAGCTCCACTCAAGCAGTCCATAAGATCATCCATCCTTGGTAAAGGAAACCGGTACTTGATGGTTATCCTGTTTATAGCTCGAGAATCTGTACACATCCTCCACTCTCCATCCTTCTTTGGTGCAAGTACTGCAGGTACTGCACATGGACTCAGGCTCTCTCGAATCAAGCCCTTCCTCAACAGCTCCTGAACCTGTCTATTTAGCTCCTCTGTTTCAGTAGGAGTCATCCTGTGAGCAGCCTTGTTAGGCAAACTAGCTCCTGGAATCAGATCTATTTGATGACTGATTTGCCTTACTGGTGGCAATCCATCTGGGACATTATTAGAGATAATATCTCCAAATTCCCCTAGTAAATCTGAAACTTCAAATGGTATTTCACTACTACCTTCTTTATCTTTCCTAGGAATCAAAGCATAGCACATACGCTGATGTTTCATGCCATCTAAAAAATTCCTTCCATCAACAAGACAAATCCTAGCACTGCTACATACCTTTTCACCTTCCTTTTTCATGGGCTTCAATTTGTGGCGAACTCCATCCTTTGTCAGAGAGTATGTGTTTTCATGTCCATCATGTATTGCATGTCTATCAAACTGCCATGGTCTACCCAACAATAGATGGCAAACATCCATCGAAATAACATCACAAAGAACTGCATCATGGTAACTCCCAATTTTGAATTTTACTAAACATTGTTCACTTACCAGGACCTTATGATCATCTTTTACCCAAGAAATCCGATAGGGCTGGGGATGTTTCTCCCTCTTGAACTTCAGCTTAGAGACCATCTCTTCGGATACCAAGTTATCAGTGCTACCACCATCAATGATCACATCACAACATTTATCCTCACACTTGCATCTGGTACAGAACAAGCTCCTCCGTTGTCCTAGTTCATTTTCACCACTTAGTAGGACTCTTTCATTTACCAAGGTCTCTCCTCGTTCTGCATCCTCTGAATGTGACGATTGTGCATCCTCATCCACATGAGCAACCCTAGCTTGGCCCTCAGCTCTACTATATGTCCTTCCTTGTCGTTGAGGGCATTCAAAGGCACGATGACCTTCTTCATTGCAATGGAAACAGGTACCACGGAAGCCTCCTCTTCCTTGCCCACGTCCTCTACCTCTTCCTCTTTGATTTCCAAAGTCTTGATCACGGGAGCGGTTGAAACCCTCATTCCTCTGGTTCTTGCTAGTACCCTCATCTTCATTTTTCTTTTGAGTTTCATTGCGGCCTCCAGATGATCTACTGCTTCCCCTTCCTCCTTGACTGCGCCCTCTTTGTCTTCCTTCAAACCTTTTACTCAGCTTCTCTTCGACTCGTAGGGCAAACTGGTATGCTTCTTCAACACTGGTCATTCTTACTAGACTTAGTTCCTCTTGGATGCTAGGTCGTAACCCACTGATATAACGAGCAACCTTCTCCTTATTTGCTTCTGCATGCCCCGCTCTAATCAGGAGTCGGTAAAACTCCTCTGTATATTCTTGGACTAATCTTCCTGCTTGCTTTAACCCATGCATCTTCTTAAACAGATCAAGCTCGTAGTCCACAGGAATGAATTGCTTCTTCAATTTGTCCACCATGCGATCCCATCTTGTGATCTTCTCCTTTCCTCTTCTAAGCCTTTCCAGTTGAATCTCTTGCCACCAGATTTTGGCATGGCCTTTTAGTTTGGCCTTTGCAAACTTAACCCTATCTGGGTCCCTTATATCCTCATATTCAAAGTATTCATCCAGTTCATTGATCCAATCGATCAACTCATCTGGTTTCAAATTTCCCGAAAATATACCCACTTCAATTGTAGGTCTTTTCCCAAACCTAGAAATGGCCCTAAAAAGCCTTTCCTCTACAGGATTCAGAATTTCCCCGTCAACTTCCATTACTTCCTCTTCATTGTCATCCTCACTATTGTCATCTGCGGCAATATTTGCTCCTCTACGAAGCTCCTCTTGCAATGCTTGTACCTGTCTCTGGAGGGCTCTAACCTCCTCAGGATCAACAGCTCTGGCCCTTCCACCATGCTCTCTTCATGGAGGCATCTTCTAACTCGAACCCACAACCACACAGTCCTGGTGCAAACTGCCTCACAGTCGGCACTCTGTCTACACACTCAGGAAAACCCGCTCTGATACCACTTGATGGCGGTCACAACCCAACTACTAGAATAGACACAATAGAAAGGGGAAATTATATTAACTGAGAAAATAAGCTGGTACAAATAGTGCAGAGAAAATAAACTCAAAACATGCCCTGCGGGCTTACAATAGCATAAATCTGGAGAATATTTCTCCTTTTAGCACCTCCTCTCAGGCTCCAATCCGAACTGCCTTTTACAATGCCAGAAATCTCCTTAAATAGACCCCGGAGGGTTAAGGACTAGGAGTACATTCTAGAAAGTGCTAGTAGGCACCCACCAACAAAATAGAAGGTTCCGGAAGCTGCGTTAGAAGTCGGTGCAATTCTAGAAGAATCCAGAAACGGTAGCCGAACTTCCGGGTGGCATAACTTTTGAACCGTAACTCCCATTGACGAACCGTTTACATTTTCGAAAAGCTCTCAAAGCGCTCTATAGCCCTATGGACAAGCTTTGCTTGTCCCCCATTTTTCGACCCTTTTCGAGGTCATTTAATGCCCCAAACTTGACTCTGAAGCATTCTTAGGGGGTCTCCAAAACTCGAAAAACTGCAATAACTTTCAAACCGTGGGGCCTTTTGACCTGATTCTTTTTCTGGAATGCTCTAAATATTGATTACATTCATCTGGCCAAGTCACACCTTCTAGGTCACCAAAATGATGGTCAAATTGCATGCTCCTATTTTTTTGGGATTTTCAAATGCACTGATAGTTGAACTATGAGAGTTGGAACCTTTATTTGAGCGAAATGGGTATCCAAAAATGTAAAGACATAAAATAGAAACTAAGTCTAATTACATTTTTTTGGGTGACACAGGATTGCCCTTATACCTCTGGATGCTCCTGCATCAAAATCCCTATGAGACTAACTTGAAGGTGATTAAAATCAAAACTCAAAGTATTGAATCATAATGGTATTTATGAACAATATTCATACTTTAAGCCTTTCTTCTAAAAAAGATTCAATGACTTTCAAATAATATTATGAAAAAATGACAAACAATGGAAAATGAGAAGAATATTTTGAGATTATTACACCCTTAATGTCAACTTACACCAATATTGTGAAGGGCATGGTATACCAGATCCTCAAATTTTATATTGGAGATACTCCCACACTTCATCTCTCATATCATAAGGGAAACCACTATGATAGTTTTTGTTTCATTAATGACTATTATAATAATATGGATTTCAAAATATGTGTATTCTTATATATGGTCAAGATAAGTGAAACTTGGTGAAGAAACTAGAAACTAGCTGATAGACTCTTTTTGTATTTATTTTTAAAATATCGTTGTTTCTTCACAAAAGACACCTCATTTTTAACTTTAAAATGAGGAACCTATTTTTCTTTTGAGCCCATGAATCTAACATTATTGTACATATTGACACTAGTACTATTAATGTGAAAACTCAATTAGGGTAAAAACCTCTTGGGAATTATCAAGCAAAAATAACTCATTCATAATGAAATGATTTGACAAATATGTAACACACATTCATATGTAAGAAAACATAAACAATGTACATATAAATACATACAAATACTAAAGGGGTTTCCTTAAGGAGAGGTTAGGTAAAAGGTGGTACTAAGGGGATCTTCTAATAGGTGGTCTTAAGGGGAGGTCCTAATAGATTGTCTTAAGGGGAGGTCCTAAGAGACCTGGTCTTAAATGAGATATCCATGTCGAATTTAAATAGAAATAACAATACATGTCTAATTTTGCATATCCAAGATAAATGATCCAATGTACAAAAATTTATAAAACAAATATCCTATCAATATTAAATATTAAAGTATAAGAGCTATACAGGCATAGCTCAACTAGAGCTCCACAATAAGTACATAGGTAAACTAGAGCTCCACAAACAATGTATTATTAGGATCCTCTCTACTTTTTATTATCTCTAGAAGGGTTTCATGTTCTTCAATAGGCAATTTCCACTTTTGATTTTCATTATGTCCTTTTCTTTGTATTGCTTCAAATTGTAATTTGGTTGCTATAACATGGTTACTATAGTGTAAAACCTTTTCTCCAGGCTTGTATTCAATAAATTCAATACCACTATCAATTACCCTTTTTTTTTGATAATATATTCCTTCAATAACAACTGATCCAATTGGATATGACTATTGATCAGCATCTATGGTTCCTTCTGGGAACTTGTGTTTTTCTTTTGTGCATCTTAAAAGATAATAGTCCACATTTTTGGCATTATATGGTAAGGCTTGAACTGAAAAAATATCTCCTACATGTATATAAAAGTATAGATAAATACAAATTAATTTTGAAACAAATATACATGTATATTAATTGAAATATATGTATATATGCACACAAACCTACCATAACTAAATAAAAAATGTGCTCATAATCAGCTGAATATACAGGATCATGAATGTCAATGTCAATTTCAGCATCTTCAAAAGGAGGCTTTCTAACTATCTCCTTCAAATCCCAATGTGAAACATATCCATTCCCAATATTTTTACATGCACTCACTAGATTGTCCTTAATCCAGCCATGCCAAAAACATGTTTTCTCTCTTACTTTAATTACTGGAGGTTTATAGTTTCCTGTAGTCACCACTTTATGTAAACTTCTAATACCAGGAATCGTTTGACAATTGTAAGGATTAGATCGATCTATATCTGTTACAAATACAAAAAATAATTGTCATATTTCAAAATAAATATTTAATTAAAAACTCAACTTGATTTGTAAAATACATTAAAAATAAATATAACTTAGTTCACCTTTCACCTCCCAAAAGTAATGCTTATTGTATTCAGTATCTCCAATAGCAAAATGAACTTTGCACCATTCAACAATTTGATTTGTGCTCTCTATCCTATTCCCTGTATGTACATACAATATGCATGTGTATATAAAATTTAAAATATATGCTACTAGAGTCTTAAACATGCACATTTAAAAATGCATATATTTACCTACAAGTTCATGTTGTCGAAGCACACATTTTATACATGCTCCTACTCAATCATGCTCCCCTTTTCCATGTCCACTTTCAAAGAAATTCCATAAAAACCTAACATTGGTTCTAGCATGTTGCTTTGCTAACCAATTAAATGCTTTTGCAGATTTGAATTGTCTTGTGAATATGAAACATGATAAGTATCTACGATTATCCCTGTACATATATCAAATAGAAATAGACATGTCCAAATAAATATAAGTTGAAATAATGTTAAATAAATGTGCAACTATTTCATGTATACTAACCTGCACATCCATCAGACCAAATCGAGTGCTCTGAAACATTTATTCCACGATTTTTGAGATCTTCAGAGAACATTGCAAAATAATGAGCTACATAACTCCTATCATTAACTCTATCATCACTAATATAGAAATGAACCTCTCTGATGATGATGCGTTCATTTTCATTAAATCTTTCTATCTGATCCACCTCAAATTGTGCATGTCTATAGGTCACTTGCACAAATATTGCAACTTGTTTAGAATGATAATATTGGCTTTGGAGCTCTGTATGAGGTGCAAATGTATAATTCTTAGAAAAATCTACAACTGAAAGTATACAACCAGGTGGAAAACATTTTTTTGGAATCACGAAACTGTTTAGCTTGCCATCGTGCACCATGACAATGTTGGATATGTGGATATATCAATGGACAGAACTTGGTCATGAACTCATCATAATGTAATTCACTCTCCTTCAATACAATTTTTCTAGATTCATCTCCTCTATTATTTTGGTATGTCTCATATTTATGTCTCATCCATGAAACTGGTGTGGATTCATTAATATTCTCAACTTGCATAATTTCAAAAATTTTGTGTAAATCTCCACAATCTTCACACTAATTTTTGATGCATTGCACTTTGAATTCATCTGAATCTTATAATTTTTCACATAATATGGACCTCACAAATTGTGTTGTACTGCTAGGGATGACCAAATTAGGATCAAGTACTTCCATAAATTTTTTAAATGATTGCAAGTGTAAACCAAATTCAACATGATTTCTACAACAACAAGTTTCACACATCTTATTTATGCATACAAAGGAAGGACATAAAATCTCAAACATTCTCTGACATATTTTGACATTTGAAAATTTTTGTTTGAATGCTTCAAATAATTCACTTTGAGTTATATCTATGAAATGTTTTGGATGTTCAATTTTGGCCCCTGTTTCTTGATCTTTAATTTGTATAGTATCACGCCTGTTGGAAGAAACACCAGAATGTGTGCTCAAAAATTCAATAACTTGTCTTTTTACTTCTTCAAAAATCTTGTCTTTTTGAGGAACTCTACAAATATTCACCCAGTTATTCTCAATGTTATCATCTAGCATATTTCTCCTCTTGATGTATCTTTTGATAGTTCTTCTAGATATATGTAGTACATCAAAAATTGCACATACCTATTTTCTGTGTGTCAATTTTCTACTAGATATAGTAGTCATCAATGCTCTATGTGCATTACTCAGATCACCTCCTCGAGTTGTGTTGTCAATTTTGTTATAAGCATTTTGCAAGTTTTCAACTATTTTTTTATTAATATTATGTGCATGGCTTTTCCTATTATCAACACCCAACAACTCTAAAATAGGTCTCATATCTTTTCTCCTAAATAACTTGACAAATAATTATGCCTATCCAAATATACTTTTATCCTTGAAATATTCATCCCACATGTTCTGACAATGCTTTCTGATAGTGTTATCATTTATCATATCTTTAGATGGAATTTGGTTAAAAAGTAGTTCTTCATCCAAATCCATCAAATTTTTTATGCTTTCTAATTTGTCTCTATCAATAAAACTGCCAATTTCTTCCTCTTCATTACTTTCATTTTCTTCATGAATCTCATCTTGTTCAGGAATTTCAGTAGGTTGGTTTTGATTATGTTTTGTATGGCCTTTCATTTTGTCATCTCTTTTTCTATCATATTTCCTTGATCTTTTCTTTTTACTACCCATTGAATATTTCAATCTATAGAAACAAAAATAAATAAATTTAGATTTCACTAAATATCAGCTAATGGTTCAATATATAATACATAAAAATAAAAATAAGTAGACGAGAAAAAAAGCACCTTCAGAATATTCGATCCTTTGTAATATTGATTAAATCTGCATAATAGTTGTTGAAAATTGCATCAAAATTAATTGTCTTTTGAAAATCCTCTTCCAATTTTCGCTATCCTGAATATTTTATTTTTAAAAAAAGAAAAACAATTTTTTTTATATCAAACAGTGACATTAATCGCTAGAGGTTTAATTTCCTATAGGGGTTTCGACCAGAACTGTTTCGGCCAGAATAGTTTCGGCTGAAACAGTTTTGGTTGGAACTGTCTGTGTGGCATCCCATGCAGCAGCCAAACAAGAAAAAATTAGAACTTTTGTAAACATCTCACTTTGAAGGGCAATTTGACCTGCTAAATTGATTTTTTTTCTAAAACTAAAAATATACTTTTGTAGTTCTCAGAGTCACGATTATGATCATATAATTTTTTTAAAATGTTGATTATGAATAATATGTTATAATTTGAAATTATTACAAGTAGGTATCTTAAGATTCAAGAAGATGTCTATTCAAAAATAAGAAAAAAATAGTAAATCATGTTCAAAAATAAATTTTTTCTTATGGTACACTAGAGGAGAGAGTGTTCTTCAAGAATATGTAATTTGTTTTAAAAAATATGTAGATTTGATGGAAAAAATTTGACGGGAGAAAAAAACTGTCAATTTCTGATAACTTTGACTTTGACTAGTTATAATTTCAAAAATATTAGCCAAATTTCAAATTTTTTTTTTTTGGTACACTAGGTATACATGTTAACTCTAACATATTCTAAAATCAAACCAAAATATGAACATTTGGATATATTTGTTTGATGGTAAAAAAGCTCTATATTTTTAGTATTTAAAAAAAATAAAAAAATACACTTTAAAAATTCAAAAATAAATAAAATTTTCACTCAATTTTTTAAAAAAAAATTATAGACATAAACTTGATCCAATTTTACACATTTCATTAGTTTACATCATCTTCAAATTCTAAGCACAAATGCCACTTTTATTTCGTTAAAGTTGAAGACTTCAAATTCTGATATCACTTCTGCTTTATAAAAGGTGACACAGGTTTGTGCTTTTACCCCTATACTCTTGCACTTCTCTACTATGCTCTACTCTACAACTCTTCAACTAATTGAATGAATCAGATTTATTCCTTTTGTTGCTTGGCAAAAATATTTTCCCTCTCTTTTCAAATTTTAACTGACCTACCACATTCAATGTTTCTAGTTGTTGCCAGACATCAAGGTGGTAGGTGGGTGTTTGGCTCTAGGGACAAACCTACTGCATTTAATATTCCAACAAATGTGTCTAGAGTTCCTTCTATAAATTGTCTTCTTATTTTGAAACCAACTCTTTTTTATAACTATTAAGTTTTATGTTGTAATACCTTATAACCTTACCATCACATTGTTTGATGGCAATGGGTAGACATCACTCTAATTATAAACTCTGACTTTGCACAATGATTGTACTCCAAAATATTGACAAAGTAGAATAAAAACTCATTGAAGCTTGATTCTCTATGGTCTTTAAAAAACCAATATTTCTTTAATCTTATATAGTTCCATGCATTTATAATCCACTTATGTAGTTTCATGTAGTGAAACAAAGGGCTTGAATTTATACTTAGTTATTATACTTCAAAAACATGATGAAGTGTATTGTTTTAGAGGGCTGCTAATTCATAAGAAAATTTGGGTCTATAGTAAACTAGTAAACTAGGAAGGTTTTCAATCATATCCAATGGCATTTTAATTCTTACACAAACAAGGAAACCTCATACATTTTCTAAATGTTTAAATTTGACTGTGGTGTAGTGTCTGTGCATCTTTTTTACAAATTCATAATATAGGAAAAATTTCCTTTTTATTTTATTAGCTTTGTGACTTTATGCATATTTCTTCTTATTTTGATATGTTTTTCCTTTATCAAATTCACTCTAGTATGATGGAGTTGCACTTGTTCTTTAGTAGAACCTTGAAAAGTATTTTTCAATGATCTCTTGTATTTGTATTTCTTTCTAATTGAAGTGTTGGAATATTTAATTTTTTTAGTTGTCCTATGCCCACTTTTCAACCTGAAATCAGCTCCAATAGACATAATATTTATTGCAGGTAGGTGAGCTTAAATTTGGAAAATGAGGGGGAAACTTTTGGCGACAATAGGAAGGCAAAAGAGAGGAAATGTTCTTTCATTTTGTAGGTAGAGAAGACATTCTGTGTGATTCAAGGTCTTGTAGAGAAGCAACAAGAAAGAGTAGTTTTAGAGTGTGCAATAACACCATTTGGAAATTTTTCTAGTTTTTTATAAGTTAATGATTTGTCTAGTTGAAGCAGTGATTGTTCAAAGCATATATGTATGCAGTCATACTTGCTACATGTTGGAAATATAATTTATTCTACTTTTACATTTGATAAATCAATATTTTATTGCATTGTTAAATACCTCACTAATATTGTATTTTGGTATAAGTGGAGAAATAATTATGTTTAATTTTTCATCTCTAGCTCTATGGATTGTGTAGTTGTTAGTATGTTAGAAGTCTTGGGGGATTTGGTGGTGGAGCTCACAGATGAAGGGGATAATATGTAGAGTAATTCTTCTCCTATTGAGCCACAATGGATTGAGGAAGATGTTAGAAATTAAAAAAAATACGTTTGGACTTACCTTTGTGAAGGTGGGTTGATTCCTATTATTGAATGTATAGAGTTTCATGACGAAAGAGTTTGCAGCCAATATTTTGATACTAAGAAGGACCAAAGGGTTAATGTTAATGGGATTTCATTTTCAACATTAAGGAATTCATTTGTGATTCCACTTTCCTCACCCTAGAAGAGAAGAAGTGAGGGAAATAGCCAAGGGTAGCTGATGAAGCTAGATTGAGGAAATTCCTTCAACAAGATGGGGCTCCTATTCATCTTCATGGTAGGTTTGTGTGGGAGAAGCTTCTAGAGCCATGAAATATTGTCTTCTATGCCACAATAAGGCACATTATGCTTTAATATAGGTTAAAAAGGTTTTATGCTATTATTAATTTCTTTTTCTTAGGCATTTTAGGAATAAAGATATCATTTTCTTTCCTTACCTATTGTTACCCTCTCTTAAGGACTCTATTTGAGATGTGCGCAAGAAGAAAGAAGAGGGTAAGAATAATAGAAATTTGTAACAAGCCCTTATATGTTTCCTCTCTGTGTTTGATAATTGTCTCAACCCTAAAGTGCAAAATCTAGTTCCATCCTCATAAAAAACATCTACTACCTCACATAGTTTTCCTCTTTTGGTTAGTCCAAAGAGGATAACAATCACTCTTCTATTGTGAAGAAGATTATAAAATAAAAAATGTATGTTCTTGAGGTGGATAGTGTTATTTCCTAAGGTAGAAAGTAACTTCATAGGTCTAGAAAAGGATTAAGGGAGAAGAATCCCTCTATCCTCTAGGTCAAGAGAGTTTTCTTTGTTTTGATACTACTGACAATACTAAGAAGAAAATTTGTCCTAGGCCAAAGAGGAAAGCTACCAAGAGGAACTATGGGGAACAAGAAGAGGCGGATACTTCTAGCGAAGACAAAGGTCAAGAGACCACCACTACTACTAGCAAGTAAAACCTTTTGCCATCATGTGTGTTGAACTCCTTCAAATATTCTTAGAAAAGGAATCAACAATTATATGTTTACATTGAAAAATGTAATCTTATGATCATTAGGAAGATTATTTTTAGAGTTTTATTTTTTTTACCATAAGATTAATGCTTTGTTTGAGGCTCTTTACCTATTTTTCCTCCTAAGTTTTAAATCTCAAGATCTAATTTTTTTCATTGTTAATTGATATTAGTAATTACTTTGCCACCATTGGTGGATGCAATACCCTCTTATCTTTTCCCTTTTCCTCACTTGGCAAGTAGACTTCACAAACTCTTTCCATTATAGATATAGTTAAGTTTTTGATATCATCTATCACTTACTCACACCATCAAATATTCATTCTAATATCTAGTTTATTCCAATAATGACCTATATATATATATATATATATATAGATTTTTTAATTTTTGTAAGGAAAAATAGTTTTTTTTCGTTAAATTAAAAATAGTATGTTTGGTGGTAGAAAAAAAAGGTTACATGATTACTAATTTTTTATTATTATTATATTACTCATTTTTAATTATTATTATATTAAAACTATTTCTTTACATTATATTATTTTAAGTATATGAATTTCAATTAACTAGCCTCCCCCCCCCCCTCTCTCTCTCTCACACACACACACACACACTCTCAACATAGGAGCTCAAATTAAAATATAAGTATGTATTACTTAATAGATTAGTTTGTACAAATAAAATTATAATGTAAGGTTAATTTTAAAATCATATATGGTACATTTTAATATTTATTCATCACTAAAAATTGAAATGCATTTATTAAGTAAATATATTAATTTTGTTCAATACTTTGAAATATGAAAATACAATCTCTAAAGTGTAACTACTTAAGTAAGAGCATGGCGCAAAAATTCATCAAATATAATTTTAGAAAAATAATCACTTTATAAAGCATTATGTAAACATGATTTTAATTTTTTTAAACATTGGTATACAATTGCAATAAGAATTTTTCTCAATTAATTCTTTTTTTAAAAAAATTAGCTAAAAGAACTATATTTTTAACAATTTAACAATTAGATTTTGTAATTTTCGTTCAATTTTTTTTTAATGTTGTTTAAAAATCATTCAAATAAATAAGGTCTTCTAGGCATTGCTTGTTCAACTATAGTTTTAAACATCTATACATGTTTCAGTTTTCAACATTAGAAGACATCACATATTTCTATTAGTATATAGATAAGAGGTACCACTATTACTATTGCCATACATTTTAACTTTTTAGAAACCATTATGCTTTCAAATTTCTTTGTATTTTTAGTTTATATGAGCTTTATTATTATTTTAGAATAATATAAATCTTCATTTAAAATGTTGAAATGCAAAATTGAACAATTAGTACCTAAGTATCTAGTATACAATTATTAAGCCAATAGGCTTATTGATGGAGCTCCTCAAATTTTTTTGATAGAAATATTATGAGACTTTACCAATTTTAAGATTTTTTAATAATGTTTTATTGTTTTCTAAAGATGAAAAACTGCTTGTTACAAAAAAAAAAGAAAAAAGAAAAATAAAATTCTTTTAAAAAAAAGAAAGTAGAAATTTTCAAAATTTTCTTGTTATATGGTTAAGTTTCTAAGTTTCATTATTTCATGGGTAAGTTGCTAAATTTCCTTGTTTTATAGGTAAGTTTCAATTTTTTTAAAAATATTTATAGATTTTCTTGAGGATTGTTTCAGATAATTTTTCATTTTAGCTTGAAAGGAATTGCAACTCAAGAGTTATAGATTTTGTAAATATAAGTATTTCAATTTGATAGAATTATGAAATATGATGCATGTATAGTTACTATTGAAAATGTTATTTTTTTGTCAAGTTGATGTAGGTTGAGGAATCTATGATTTAATAAATAAGTTTTGAAGGTTACAAAATCAACATATATTACATCTTTTTCTTCATTGAAAAGATTTCAATTCATGGAAAAATAATATATTTTCTTCTTCCTTAATATGTTTAATTTGAACTTTAAATAGTCCAATAGAAATTGATTGTAAAAGTTATATTTCCTATGTTTCCATATGGAAAGCCAATTAATCCATCCATTGTTTGTAGGGTTACAACAGTGAAAAATCTGATATCACTTCAAAATTATCAATACATGTTGTATAGGCTATGATCAAATAGATTGTACATATAGATCATGGTGGATAAGTACCTAAATTGTAACAAATGCACAAAATATCTTTAATATTGTAACACTAATGTTACTATTTGATTGGAATTCTTAAATTCTAGAATTTGTGGGGTCATTCAATTCCAGGAGTAGAAAATGGGGGGAAAAGATTTTATTTTGGATCAGTTTGGGATGTTACAAAAGGTAGAAGATTGAGATGCATATGGTTTAATTGTTTTCTGAAGCTCAGATTGGAGACCAAACATGTTAATTGAGGTTTTCACCATGGAACAGTTAATAGGATACATTCTCATAAGGTTGCATGGAATCTTCTATTTAAAATTTAAAATTTTGTTGTTCATTTTTTAATGTTATTTTTGACTTGCAAATTTTAGTCATGATGATGTTAAAGATGACAAGCATAGAAAAAATTATCTGATTTGGTTGATGGAAAAAAATATTTAGTTATAACAAATGTGTCACTTTTTTACTATTTTTGATAGTTTTGTTATGTAATTATTATTATTTTTTGTTGAATAAAAGGACTATTCTTAGGTCACTTAGAGTGCATTAAAATGGTCCCCACACTTTAATTTGGAAAAAAATTAAAAAATTCTTTTCTATAACACTTTTAGCTCTTTGGAAGCTATTCAATTCCATGCTACCTCTTTGGCATAAAAGAATGGTTATAGTTTTGAATATATACTATTTTATATATTATAAAAAAGATTTATTGATAAACAAATTATGAATAGTTGGAATACTGATTAGAATCATTCTTTTATTAATATTATGAATACAATTAGATGTAAGTAAATGTTATGTTAGAAAAATATAACACAAAATTGTTTGAATCAATCATTTTAAAATAAAAAATTTCTTAATAATTTTTTTAAAACATGAATAGAACTTTGTAATATTGATAGGTTACTAAGGTGTATGTGATTAAACTGAGTAATGAAACTTAAAATATAATGTAAGATTATATTAATTAACCTTAAATATTTTCTATAATAAAGATAATAATATAATAAGCCCATACATTTACTAAATTTTATTAATATATGCAATAATTAATGTTAAAAATAAATTATTTTAACAATATATTGATTCATTATTTTTATTTAACTGAAGAGAGAAAAAATTAAATTAAATATGCCTACATGGATGTTATGTGTTATTAGTTTATTTTTTTAATTAATTTGATATATTTTTATAAAAAATTATGATGAGTAGTGTTTAAAGCTTTTTTAATTTGAAAAAATATATAAATTCAAAGATATAATTGTTAATGGTTTATATGATAAAGATATTGTAGTAAAATGACTTTACTCTTTTATATAAATGACTTTATTGTAGTAAAATCTGACATCAATTTGATTTTTTAAATTTTTAAAAATTTAAAATATAATTAATTTTTAATATTAAATTTAAATAATAAGAAAAATCAGTATATGTTACAAATCAACAATTTTATGTACTAATGTTGAATGCGTAAAAGCATGCAACTGGTACTATAATATTGTTTGAAAATTAGAAATTACAATAATTACGCCGAGAGGCGTTCTATACAATGGCAGCACAAATGCCCAGCACGGGAATATGCCAAGATTCCTTGTCAATAAAAAAGAATTGGGAGCAGTTACGAACTTCCAAATTAAATATTAAAAAAGAATTCCTGAAATAATAGCTGGCCGAAATAATAGGAAGCCAAATGGAGGCCGAAATAATAGGCCCGAAAAAGTAGGGCCCGAAAAAGTAGGACCCGAAAAAATAGGGCCCGAAAAAGTAGGGGCGAAATAATTTCAATATGATTTTTTTTTTTTTGTTAAATATAATTTTGCATGCACATTCATGCTTATTTTTTGCGGGGAGTGGGGGAATTTGAAACAAATTCATGGAATGTGAAGAGATGTCTGTTGGGGGATATGAGGAGCCTCTCAGAAGTTATAAAACCAAGGCTCCTCTTTTCATTTTCATTTTATGTTTTTGCAGGAAGGAAGAGGTGGAGGTTATTGGAGGATTAGATTGGAGTTTTTGAATAGGAGTAAATTAAAGTTTTGGAGTAACATTTTTGCAGGTGAGATTTCTATTTTTTATTTACATTTTCATTTAGATTTAGATGTAGATGTAAATTGAAATTCAAAATTAGTTATAATATTCTACTTTGATTTAGATTTCAATTTTAATTAGTTTCAATTTGGTTGGCTCTCCTCCACAACAAACAGTGTATTGTGTATTTACTGGGTGCATTGGAATGCAGATTATCAGCCTAATGGCCAATCTCCAGTTTCCTCCACAAGCAAACCAATCTCTGGAAAGATCCCTCTTCCGAACCAAAAGGATGTGGCAGATTTCTCTCCTCCCCGGCCTCTGAAAACAGAGGAAATTCCCAATATAGTTGCTGATTTTCGAAATGCTGCCAGGAATGCAATAGATGCAGGTATGTTTTTTTATTCTGATCTATCTTGGTTTGAAGAAGACAATGTTCCTTTTGTTGACATAATCAGTCCTTTTACGAACAGGGTTTGACGGTGTTGAGATCCATGGGGCGCATGGGTACCTTGTGGACCAGTTCATGAAGGACAGCGTGAATGATCGAACAGATGGCTATGGTGAAACATTGAAGAATCGTTGCAGATTTGTACTTGAAGTTGTGGAAGCAGTGGTGGAGGAAATCAGAGCAGAGCATGTGGGAATTCGGCTTTCTCCATTTTCGGATCATGCAGAAGCGTATGACTCAAATCCAGAGGCACTGGGACTTCACATGGCGGAGGCTATGAATAAATATAAGATATTGTACGCTCATTTCTTTGAGCCCAGGATTGATAATTCGCAGACGACAATAGCGAGTGAAAAGAGCCTGATTCCCATAAGAACAACATTCAAGGGAACATTTTTGGCTACAGGGGGTTATGATCGGGATGATGGTAACGAAGCTATTTCCAGTGGCAAGGCAGATTTGATTGCTTATGGCCGACTATTCTTGGTAACTGATATTTCTATTGTATATTCTCGTGCCCAACACAGGAAGTTTTAATCTATACAGTTTATTTTGTGCATTTAGTGCACAAAATAAAGAATGCATATGCAATCAATTTTTTTTATCAATCTTTATGATAGCTTTTTTTTTTAAATAGAAAATAAAAAATAGAAAATAGAAATTATTCTTTTATGTATGTAGAAAAAAATTAGAAAGATTTTATGTATGTAAAAAATTAAAAGAATTCTATATACATCTAGATTTTTTGAAAAGAATTCTATTTACATCTAGATATTTTGATTGAAATAACCATAATGTAAAAACAAAATATAAAATAGAAATGTTAATATATGTATGTAGAAAAAATTAAAAAGATTGCATGCATCTAAAAAATTCTATTTACATCTAGATTTTTTTAGAATGGAAAAAAATGGATAATAGAAATATCAGTTGCATGTTTGTAGAAATAAATTAGAAAAACATGTATCTAGAAATTAAAAAGATTCTATTTGTGTCTAATTTTTAGATTTTACTTTATTCTAAACTAATTATTGATGGAAATATATTTTAAAAATATTTATGTAGTTTAAAGTTTAGATTTTAATTAATTTGTATCCAAATAGGAAAAAGAATAAATATTTTATATATATGTAGATTAATTTCTTTTTTTAAAATTTACAAGTAAATGAGTACTTTATTCATTTAAAGTAAACAAGTTTTTAAGTAATATATTTTTATTTTAGAAATATATTAATCATAATGTTCATTTATTATTACTTATTTAATATACTTACTCTCAAATCTAAGACAATAGAAATGATATTTTATTAACTTTGAAATAGGGAAGTGTTAAGCAAGTTCATTTACAAAAATACCAAAAATATATTTGGTCTTTGATCAAATTGGAGTTAATATTAGAAATATAAATATGATCATTAACAATTAAACTAAATTCAGTTCAAAACAATAATATTATTTAAATTTAAATAATTTTTTTGAAAAGAATTCTATTTACATCTACATATTTTGATTGAAATAACCATAATGTAAAAACAAAATATAAAATAGAAATGTTAATATATGTATGTAGAAAAAATTAGAAAGATTGCATGCATCTAAAAAAATTCTATTTACATCTAGATTTTTTTTAAATGGAAAAAAATGGATAATAGAAATATTAGTTGCATGTTTGTAGAAATAAATTAGAAAAACATATATATAGAAATTGAAAAGATTCTATATGTGTCTAATTTTTAGATTTTACTTTATTCTAAACTATTTATTGATGGATATATATTTTAAAAATATTTATTTAGTTTAAAGTTTAGATTTTAATTAATTTGTATGCAAATAGGAAAAAGAATAAATATTTTATATATATGTAGATTAATTTCTATTTTTAAAATTTACAAGTAAATGAATACTTTATTCATTTAAAGTAAACAAGTTTTTAAGTAATATATTTTTATTTTAGAAATATATTAATCATAATGTTCATTTATTATTACTTATTTAATATACTTGCTCTCAAATCTAAGACAATAGAAATGATATTTTATTAACTTTGAAACAGGGAAGTGTTAAGCAAGTTCGTTTACAAAAATACCAAAAATATATTTGGTCTTTGATCAAATTGGAGTTAATATTAGAAATATAAATATGATCATTAACAATTAAGCTAAATTCAATTCAAAACAATAATATTATTTAAATTTAAATAAAATAAGCCATGTTTACTTTGAAACATCAAACAACTAATTAACTAATACAATAATTAAAATAAATGAATCTATTATGACATAGAAAAATATTTTCGGAGTATAATTTCTTTGTTTTTGAATCAATATGAGTTTTTTTTTCTACTTGAAAAGATAAACCATCCTAATTGTCATCCTTAGTTAACCCTAACAACAACCCCTACCTTAGCCCTAGCCCCAACAATGATGTACAATATAACTATAATCCAACATTAAACTATAATTATAGCACTAAAACATATCCCTATTGATATTCTAAACTCTAATCATAATGAAAATCTCAGTCCAAACCATAATCTAAACCAAAAACCTACACACTAATATTGGTTATAGTCCTAACCCTAAAATCTAACCCTTAACCATAATGTAAAAACAAACTCCAAAATATTGATCAAAATCCTAAACCTACCTATATGGATAACCATGATATTAAACTCTAAATCCAGTCCCAAGGTCCTAACCATGGTGTAAACCTATAACCGAACTCTTAAAAAATTTACTAATCCCTGATCCTAATCACATTCCCAACTTTAAACTTGAACCATAAACCATAGTTGTAACCATAATCATAAACTTAAACAAAACCCTAACCCTAAAGGTACAATCATAAAATTAATAATAGCTTAGACCCTAATCCTAGCACAGACCACAATCATGACCAAATATAAATCTTCACCTTACCCCTAATCATAATTTCAATGTTAACCCTAACATTAGTTTCAATCCTACCATGATATGAACCCTAATATAGACTTCACCTTGATCCTCACCCTAATCTTAAGTCTAATTAAACCCTGACTAAAACCTAATCTAAATTATATATCTAACTATAATCCTAACTTTAATTATCATACAACCCAATGCTAACCCTCATGTATATTTAATCCCTAATCTTAACTCTAAATATTCTATAAACTCTAGAATTGACCTTGATTCTAACCATAACCCTAAAATCTAAATTGTAACCATAGCACGAAAGGTGGGGACCCC
The DNA here is from genome assembly GCA_028749045.1 of Cupressus sempervirens. Classification (NCBI taxonomy): domain Eukaryota; kingdom Viridiplantae; phylum Streptophyta; class Pinopsida; order Cupressales; family Cupressaceae; genus Cupressus; species Cupressus sempervirens. Next base: position 672,100,167 of record CM053787.1, read on the forward strand.
CACTACATGGCACAACTCTGGGTCTTGGAGCCTCGTGAAAGAACTACAGAGTGAGGAAATGTCAGAAAGGTGACATGTAGTAGCATGACGCAATTTTGGGCTTTAGAGCACTGCAGAAACAATGTAGCGTAAGGAGGCGCTAGAATGGAGACTCATGGAAAGAAGAGGAAAGACATTCATGTTGCTGGCAAAAAACTATGAAAAGAGATAACATGATGTCTTAACCTCCCACAAAAAATGCAAGGTTGATCCCAAGGGGGAATTTGGTTTCCCCAAAAATGAATGATGGTCATCGATGAAGGTCTTCCTCTCGAAATAGATGGCATAGATGCATCGTGAATCCTCACCAATGAAGGATTAAGTCGCAACCATCGATGTAGATTCTCCCCTCAAAAAGGATGACTGAGATGCAATGAGGAAACTCCTCCCAGTGAAGGATTAAGTCACATTCATCAATCAAGATTGGCTTTATTTCTAATGGATGACTAAGATGTAGTGAAGAGATTCCTCCCAACAAATGAAGCAAATAGCACAAAAGGCGTGAACCCCCTCCATGTGGCACAATTTTGGGTCTCAAAGACTCATGAAAGCATTGTGGAGTGAGGAAATGTTGGAAAGGCAATGCGTGGTAGCATGATACAATTTTGGGCTTCAGAGAATTGAAGAAACAATGTAGCATGACGATGCATCAGAATGGAGATGCATGGTAACATCTTGTGCAATTCTAGGCTTTAGAGTGTTTCGAAGACACTAGCGTATAAAGAAACGTTAGAATGGGAATGCATGGAAAAATCTTGCACTTTTGGGAAGATGGGAAGATAGCTCATGAAGAAATAAGAGTTATCGAATCTCGCAGCATGAATCAACCCAACCAAGAAAAAATGATCCAGCGTGGTCAATGAAGAAATCGAGCCAACACAAAATGTTAGCCGCCAACTTTAGCGATGTTAACCCTCTGCAAAGAACCTATCCCATTTAAGGTCTCTTAGATCAGACATCAATGATGGGTTGAATAGGGGGAAAAAATAGCACACAATGCCCTCCTAAATGAAATTCTAAATGTAACACTAATAACCATGGTCCTACTTCTTTCCCTAACCTTATCCATGAGCGTGGGAATATACATATTATTATATAGGGCACCTTATATAATAATAAATATAATCTAAAATCCCAACCCTTACTCCCCTCCTAAATATAACTGTGACCATAAGAAAACTTCTAAATATAACCCTTCCTCTAACTCTAGCCTTAACCATGAGCATAACCCTAGCCTTAACCATGAGCATAACTCTAACTCTAGATCTGACTCTACCATAATTGGACACTAACCCTAACCCTAACCTTAATTTTGATCCTAACTCAAACCCTAACCCTAACTCTAACCTTAACCTTGATTCAAACCTTAACCCTAACCCTAACCCTAGCCTTAATATAACCCTAACCCTAATCATAACCATAACCATAACTCTAACCCTAACCTTAACCATGACCATAACTCTAACCCTAACCTTAACCATAAACATAACTCTAATCTGAACCTTAACCATAACTCTAATGATAACCATAACCATAATTCTATCCTTGACCTTAACCATAGCTCAAACCCTAACCATAACTCCAACCCTAACCCTAATGCTAACCCTAACCCTAATTCTATCCCTAAGGTTAACATTAACTGTAATGTTAACTTTGTCCCTAACCATATATCTACGTATGACTATAACATTTTACATTACAATATCCCAAAATTTTTTTTTTTTAATCTAAATTAAATTCCTTATATTAAATTAAAAGATATATTTGACTCAAACCCTAACCCTAACCCTATCCCCACTATAACCCTAACCATAACCATAATGATGACTCTAACCCTAACCTTAACCATGAGCATTACTCTAAACCTAACATTAACCATAAGCATAACTCTACCCCTAACTCTAACCCTAATTCTAACTCTACCATAATTGGATTCTAACCCTATCCCTAACCCTAACTATAAGCATAAGTCTAACCCTAGCCTTAACCATGAGCATAACTCTAACTTTGGATTTGACTCTACCATAATTGGACTCTAACCTTAACCCTAACCTTAATTTTGATCCTAACTCAAACCCTAACCCTTTAAACTCTAACCTTAACCTTGACTCAAACCTTAACCCTAACCCTAACGTTAGCCTTACTATAACCCTAACACTAACCCTAATCATAACCATAACCATAACTCTAACCCTAACCTTAACCATGACCATAACATTAACCCTAACCTTAACCATAAACATAACTCTAATCTAAACCATAACCATAACTCTAACAATAACCATAACCATAACTCTATCCCTAACCTTAACCATAGCTCAAACCCTAACCCTAACTCCAACCCTAACTCTAATGCTAACCCTAACCCTAATTCTATCCCTAAGGTTAACATTAACTATAATGGTAACTTTGTCCCTAACCATATATCTATGTATGACTATAACATTTTACATTACAATATCTCAAAAATAAAAAATATATTTTTAATCTATATTAAACTCCTTATATTAAATTTTTAGAAATATTTTGAAGCATAATTTTATACTAACTTCATACAATTCTAATTAAAAATTAATTAACAATTTTTATAGTAACCTTATCAAAATAAAAAATAAAAAGTAAATATTTTTCCTATTGCGCCGCGACTGCCACTAGCTATATATACCTCTATATATATTACGCCGAGATTAATCGTTCTCGAGGCGCCTATTTTTATTTTCATTAATCCCAACTTCGATTAAAATAACTTTGGGATTAAATAAAAATAGGCGCCTCGAGAACGATTAATCTCGGCGTAATATATATAGAGGTATATATAGCTAGTTATGAAACAATTCTTGAATACCAAAATGACAGCCGATATACACCTGAACAATTCTTAGTACCATTACCCTCTTCCAAGATGCTCAGAGGCCATGCACAAAATATATTAGAAGTTCTATTTAGAAACGGATATATAAAAGAATGGCTATAATAGTTGCAGAGGATATATACAAAGGAAATACCAAAGCATTCTCCAGAAGTTCAGCGTTAACTTCAAAGAGTGGGCATCAAAAAGATTTAAAGATTTGAGTATGTAACTCTTTGCATGAGAGTAACTGTACATCGAATCACTTCTCAGTTGCATTTTCGCTCTGGTTTCTCAAATCTGTCATCAGTTACATTTGTTCTCTACTGCACGTTATTAATAACAAATAGAATTGTATTTTTCATTCTATACTCAACAGATTTGCAAGGAATAATAAAAACCAATAAATAAAAGAAAGTTAAATCAATGTCACTTCTTTTAAAAATGCTGTTTTTTTAATAATAAAACTGTTCCCATTATAGAAGCCTCTAGCTTTAACTAGATATTAATTAAGAAACAATTAAATATTCATAATACATTCTATAGTTGATATATTTCCAATTTCCTTCTTCTCTACAAATGAACTCGGTAAGAAAAATAAAAAATCAAACACTTAATAAAGGAATCTACAAATCCATTTTCCATCTTAATTTGAAAAATAATAGTCAAACAAATATATGAAAATTTATCATAAACTTATTTATAAATTTCAAAATAATAGTCAAACAAATATATGAAAATTTATCAGAAACTTATTTATAATTTTCATTAGAAAATTTAGAATATTATAAAGTATAATTGAAACTTACAAATATGGAATAGTAAACGAGAGCAAAGGACATCCAATAGGCCCCTTCAAAACTTTGAACCTGTCCATTTCTCATCTTAATTTAGAAAAGAACATACACACAAATATATGAAAAATTATTGGAAGCTTATTTATGATTTTCATTACAAATTTCAGAATATTAAGAAGGATGATTGAAACTTAGAAATATGGAATAGTAAACGAGGGCAAAGACCACCCATTCTCACACATTCCAACCATCTCAGCATGACAATTACATATAAATGAGAAGGCAAGATGACACGAAATGAAAACGGACGAGAAAAGATCAACGGCTGATGACCATTAGTTAAAATATTTTCAGTTATTGACAACCTGTGCCATGAACCCTTTATGATTCCAAGCGTTTAATAGAGTTGGATACCGCTGAATCAATTGAATTGCGTCCTATTTATTTCTTTTTTCGTTTCAAGGCGAAGTATTAGAGGGCAAGAAGAAAGACATTTAGGCAGTTTGGGAAAACTTATTATCTGCGCTATGGACACAAATGGAGACCAAGAGGTAAGACAAAGATATGTTTGTTTCTTAACTACAATATCTTTTCCTTGAGTTCGGTAATAATAATCCCTGTATCTTATTTTCTATATGCAATTTAGATCTCATTTGGTCTTCGGTAACAATGATACATACAAGTATATTTTCTTCTCGTTTGAAGGCACGAAGAGATGATTTAAGCGGCTGGAGGAGGATTACCATAAACGCTATGGATTCCGTTGGAAAGCTTGCATACACGGACTTTCCTCTATTTCCTATGTTGTGTGTCCTATCCTACCTTGCTGGCTTGTTCAATTTAATATCCATTATCACCGAGACCTTAGGCACCGCCTGCTTCAGCGAGTTTTCATTTCTTCTTGTATTTTCTGTGGCAAACTGTAGTGTCATATTTCTACTTCTGATCGCTACTTTTAGGGGGTCTAACAGTACAAAGAGCGTTGTCTTGTGGACATTGGCGGGATTTTACAATTTGAGTTTGATTGTGCAAGCTTGCCTGATGATGCAAAATTGGCCTGCAGTCAACGTCGTTTTAGGCTCTGTAGGACTCATAGGTCTTGTCTGCATACAAATTTATTATCTCCATAAATTGCGGGATCAGCTTTCTTCCAACTAAAGATTCACAACGTGGATCAACTTTGAGATGCTAACTTTGCATGAAAACTTTTATTACCAAATGCTTAATTCTGGATTTATTTTAATAATTCTGATTTTGATTGGTAAACATGTTCGTTAGCATTTATAGTTTATTTTAATGGAATTTGTGGTATGCTTACAGTGCATTAGTGTTTCTAATTTGTTTAACATTTACTTTATGTGTTCATTAGGTTTCAAATAATATTCACTTTGAAGAGTTTGGGAAAGAGTGTATAAACATTGTTGGAAAAAAGTCAAATAGACAATAGTTATAGTTTTTATGTTCAATTATAATTTTAGTATTTCTAGAATAAAATTTTTGATAGAAAATTAAAAGAAGAGCTAAATAAAGGATGGTTAATGACCGTGGTAAGTGTTGGAATAGGAATGAAGTTCTTGAATTTTAATTTAATGTTTAATTTTTCAATTGATGGTTTTGTAATAAAGTCTATAGAAATTGAATTAATGTCTTTTTGCTGTTCTATAATCTATTCTTCTAAATATAATTTCTGAAAGGTTTTTGAATGGGCCTTTCAGCACTTGTTCTTTAGTAGAACCCTAGGATACAATTTTCAATGATCTCTTGTATTTCTTGGTGATTGAAGAAAATCCTTCGTAAATTCCCATTTCAAGAAATGAATGTAGAAACAACAAGAAAACTCTAAGCTTGGTGAGCATTGCTATGCTTAAGCTGCAATTTTAATGCAGAGTAGAATAAAACAAAGAAACTCAATGTTTACATGAATGTAGAAACAACAAGAAAACTCTAAGCTTGGTGAGCATTGCTATGCTTAAGCTGCAATTTTAATGCAGAGAAAAATAAAACAAAGAAACTCAATGTTTACCCTGCCAAAAGAAGATTGTAGTCTTGAATTTCAAAATTAGACTTGAAGCATTTCTTTGTCATTTCATAGAAAAGGTAGGATGATTTGTGAATTGTAGTTTTATAGAGGAAAGAGTGAAATGTAAACCAAAGATTGAAGACTATAAACATAGCATAGTTCATAGTGTTTCCCTTCCTTGACATCTCGTGTACTGCAGTCATTCCTAGGTACAAATATGACTGATAACTTACTATTGCTATTGTATAAGAACAGAAATAATTGTCTTGTATTTCAGCTGAAACAGAGTAATGAGAATGTAGCTTTCTAATATATATGAGTTCGGAATGTAATTCTCAAGATGGCTACCTTATTTCTTCTTCTCAACAGGTTTCGGTGTTGTTTAGTGCAATTTTACATTCTCGTGAGAAAGTATAGCCCTATTTGACTATAGGTCTAGAACCATAACAATATATATATATAGTTTATAAATTTCCCTTTGACGAGAAGAGATAATTCTATCTTATATCTTGATCCAAATTAAATCTTGGAATTTAATGTTAGAGATGCACTCTACATCCTACATCCTTGAGCTTAGTATTTTCCAACCAAATTATGATACCTAATTAAGAAAGGTGGCACAACTAATCCAAGAAACTGAAAAGAAAGGTATAGAGAAAATACTGATCTAATAAGAAAATGCAATTCCAAGTTACTAGTACTCCAGACTGACATGAACACTGAACAAATAAAAGCATACCAAAAGGAAATCAAATGAAATAACATATCTAAGTAGCTAAACCAGAGTAGACAGGGCAGATAGTGGAGTAAAGAGAAGTGCAGATAATAAATCAGACTGATGCCAAAGAAAATGAATGTACCTAAAAGGTTAAAGAACCTTGATATAAATCGATGCCAAAAATGGATAAACTGTAGTGAACACTACCAATCTAAGTCTAAAAAGTTAAAACTCGGAAAAATGGTTATATGGTTGGAAGGTAATCTAATAGGCTCAAAAAATGCAGCAGGAGGGAAAGGTGATAGAAAACATAAATAAACTTAAGAGAAAAGAACAAAAGTACAAGTTTACTCAGTCACCAATTGATGGACTAGAAGACATCAATAACAACTTGATGTGTAACAAACAATGATAATTAATCATTCAATGCTGTAAATATTCCAACACTCAACTAATGGCTAGAGAATAGTAAATGTGAGTCAATTTCTTAACAAAACAATACTTCTGTTGCAACAAATCACTATATCACTTATTCCAACACCCTCCCTTAATTTCTACCACTAAAGAATCTTGAAAATTAGAATAAAATTAATTGTGACAGTAGATGACAAAAAGATAACCTTCAATATTCATATAGATTTAGCTGCAGACATGTGCATTACAATTTCTCTCCTTTTATAGAGAGCTCTTAATGCCTCTATTCATTATACCATGTAGGAAAATGAAATTGACAATAACAACACCATAAGTAAATAATAGAAAGATCTACTATAGCATAAGTTAATATAAAACAATCTGCTACAGCAGAGGAGAGGGCAGAAAATAAGAAATTTTCATTTCTCAATTATTTTCTATACCTAGACACTCAATTCCAATAAAAACCACAGATCTAATAGTCAACATATTGCCCAAACTACTCAATAATTTTTCTTAAAAACTACACAAATAATGGCGTCTTGCTTACTGCGATTTTCAACACTTTTCTAATTTTTCCTCAGCTTGGTATTAAAAGACATTTACTCATACAATTGTGATAAACACATTATTAGATTCTTTTAGCTTTCTCCAAAACATTCACAAATTTATTTTAACTTGTAGAAAAAAACTAAAACTTCACACAAACAATTTCTACCATAAGCTGTGAATATAGTCATACATCAGAGCAAGAAACCATATTATAGCCCATGAATCAAAAGACGATCTAATACCATGATAGAAAACATCTATAAACTTAAGAGAAAAGAAGAGTAGCACAAAACATAATGGAAGAGAAAATAGCTCTTTTTCGATTAATTATTTCACTGCAATTACCTCTCTATATAGAGAGACATTTGCATTTTTTAAAACCAAGAAAATCTAAATTGACTTCATTTGTGGAGGAGGTAAAAAATGATAGAAGTGCAAGTTTACTTAGTCACTAATTAATGGACTGGAAGATGTCAACAACAACTTGTTGTGTTGTTGTAAAAAACAACGATAATTACTCATTCAATAGTGTAAATATTCTAGCACTCAACTAATGGTTGCAGAATAGGAAACATGAGTCAATTGCTTAACAAAATAGTAGTTTTGTTGCAACAAATCACTTATGTGGATATCACTTATTTCAAGAAAAGATCACAGGAAAGGAGAAAGGAAGTGGCTAAGAAACCCAAGAGACTGCAAAACTTAATGAAAGGGGAACTAAAATGGGGAAACAAGCCCAAAAAATCAAAATACCTATGGATACCACTGTGACTCAGAAAATATCCCAAAAGTTAAGAAAGTTAGCATGAAAAATCCCAGCAACGAATAAAATAAATTCACAAAATCAAACTCCTACTGTCACAACCCATTCTTGTGTATACCAAATTTCTCCATATATTTATTGCCACATAAATTAATGGAATTTTTTTTTTATCCATTTCTTAAATATCCATAACATAATTTGAGGGATTTTTTTTACTAATGGATAAGCGATACTTTGGGAGTTAGTGGGAGATATTGGTAATAACCATTATTATAAACTACCCCATCTCCAAATGACTCTTTTTTAAGTAAATCCCTTCTTCAACATCAATAGATAACATATTCATTTTTATTTTAACTATTTTATTATTAATCTTCGAGGATAAAGGGAGTTGAAGGGTTTTTCTTGGCAAGATGTGCGATTGTAATTTTAAACTTGTTCATAATCACTAGATTTAATGGATTATTCTTTCATGATCATGTTGAAATAGGTATTAGCTATTAATGAAGATGGTCATTAACCATTAACAGTCATTAGATGATTAGCAATTGCTTGGTTTAAAATAATGATTAGTAATTTAAGGTCTTTTAAAATGTTTATATGAAATTATTATAGGATTGTTATTATGGAAAAAGTGTTTCCATGGGTGATCACAGGATATGATGAAGAGGACAGAAGCATTGCTAAATGGAATCATCAAAATGGTATGCTCACTTAGTTTGGGCACCATATCCTTTTCTCCCAACCTCTTTCTATTTTGCATTCAAACTTCATTGGCTCCACACCTAACTTCCTTTTGTTTTGCATTCAAAATGCCATTGCCGCCACACCTAACTTCTCCTCATCATAATTCTCGTCAATGCCTACAATACCATCCATTAAAGCCTTTTTCAAACATTTGAATTACTACTTCTTGATATGCAAGCATTCTGACTAAAGATCAGAGACAGTATGCTCTGCAAGTAACATCTCAAAACAACTTTAGAGGACCGATCAGAGTTAAAGTTCTTTAGAACAATATCAAATTCTTACTAGGTCATGAGTTATCCTCTCAAAGTTTCTAAATACAATTATATAGTAGCTGGCTAGGAGTAGTAACTTCTTTCTTATATCTATAATCATGTTATTTAACTTGCTGAATAATCCCTAAGATTTATAAAAAACTTTCTTCTTACATTCATTGTATCAAGTTGAATAGTATCCCATAAAGAAGAGTTTCTAGATACAATAAGAACCTATATGATTGTTGTTGATCTCAAGAATAAGTTTTATTTTTCTCAACTCATGATGAAAGATATTAAGGGAAGAATGCTAATAATCTTTTAATACACTTGGAATTCACCGACAATGTACCCACGAAATGGTGAAGAAGCGTAAAAGGGAAAAGTGCTCGTGATCTTTTAATACACCTAAGAATCATCAGATGTGTAGCCATGTATGGTGAAGAAGTGGAATAAATCTACAAGAAAATAAAAGAAAATCAGACATGAATAAATTAAATGAGATATACTTAACAGCTCATGCTCATCCTTGTAATGAAACTTGTACAATCAAGTGCTGGTGATTGGGTCATTGAACCCATTGAAAATCCTTGGCCAAGGTAACTTATAGGTATTCTTTCCATCTAAAGATTAATCGTTGTTAGTAGTGCCATATAAGCATGTTTGTTTTATAACTGAGTAAACATTCAAAGCACCAAGATGCTCAAGTGGCTAGACTAAAGAACATCTCAAGCATGATCCAAAGGTAGAGAGGGCCAATCTAATTTAATATAATGTGTGAGGATAAGTATGGTCCAAGGTTCGAAGGTTAAGCCTATGTCAATACTTCTGCTCTCATCAAAGATGAGGCTTGCACAACTAGCTAAACATCCTCTGATGATAATTGTTTGTTACATTCCTTCTTTTCATGTTAAGAATTTACTTTACTTGTATTGTTAATTAAAATATTTCAGTTGATCATGACTAAAATTATGATTAGTTAATAAATAATTAAGTTATTTTTAATTGATCATGAATACAACTATGATTATTTAATCATTAATCATGTTATTTTAAGTTAATTATGAATAAAATTATGATTAGGTGATCGTTAATCAAGTTATTTTAGTTGATCAAGAGTTCAGTTATGATTAGTTGATCATTAATCAAGTTATTTAAGTTGATCATAAACTTAGTTATGATTATTTAATCATTAATCAAGCTATTTTATTTCATCATGAATACAATTATGATTTCTTAGTTGTTAATCTAGTTATTTTAGTTGATCATGAATTTAGTTATTTTTTGTTAAATTTTAATAGATGTTAATTCATGTGAAAAGGATTCAATTTTTTATTTATGAATGTTGAGAGTATTTATTTTAAACTATTTATGTTTTGTTTTTTTTAAATCTATTTGTTACATATGGTATCAAAGCACTAGGTTCAACATTGAACCTAGGCCACACTACCTTCTATGTAAACCTAAAAAATTCTTAGAATGATTGTACAAGATGCAAGTATGTAAAATACCTTGCAAGAAGGCTTGACATTCCATCTTCCCTTATTTAATTAAAAAAATACCTAAATTCAATTGTACTTGCTACTCCATGCCTCAAGATAATGAAAATTTGAACCAAGCATTGCAATGAATGAATAAAGTAAGAGTCAAATGGACTCCCATTTGCAAAGCAACATATAGGAACAAATTAATTCAAAACTAGAATGCTCATTAGGGAAACCCTATTCTACATTTCCACAAATTGCAGATGGTGTGTGATATGATAGATCTAAATCAAAACTAAATGCTGAAAATAATGATTAGATTTTATTATGTAAATATGCTCAATAGAGGAAATTTTTATAAATAAGGCTGCCATGAATGCAGCAGCAAAATATTTGGTTGATTAAATAAGTTGGGTTAAATCTTGTGTTTCATGCATTCACAAACTCTTTCTCTTGTGTATATATATACACAATAAATTGACATAAATTTTGTAAATTCATAGGATAAACCATTAGAAAAGAAAAATCATTGGAACAAGAATGTTGCAGGTCATGATCTGGTCATTGAAAACACTCAATCATCCACTGAATTGTTACTTTAGATTCTGCAAGAAATGCAACTAAAGTTGGATAACATGGAAAAGATAATGAATGAGATGGTAGCCCAGATGGAGCATAACCATGAGGAAACACAATCATCACCTTCTCTTAGAATAGAGACAAAAGTCTCAGGATATAACAAAAGAACCTCCTCACCAATTCAAATTGAAAAACAAAAGAAACAAGAAATAGTGGTTGATCTATTAGTAGATATTAAGAAAATAAAACCCTCTAAATTTTATGCTAAGAGGCTTGGCTAAATGAAATGCAATAGTACTTTGAAATTAGGAACTTTTCAAAAACTTCAAAAGCGGTTTGGGAAATATACCACTTTATTGGAGAAGTTGCAACTAGGTGGGGAAACATTAAAGTTGAGAAAAATATTAAAACCAGTGAGATTACTATGGAGAGGTTTGTAACCATCTTTAGAAATCCTTGGCTGCCCCTAACCTTCTATGACCATAAACTTCTAAAATTTCAAAACTTTAAAGGGATTTGACTGTACATAAGTACTGGGAGAATTTTACTTGACTATGTACTAGCATATCAACAAGATAAAAATATGAAGGGGAGAAAATTAATTATGGGTCTGAACAATAGAATAGGAAGAGCAGTCAATGTTCTCACTCCTCAAACTATGGAGAAATCTCTAGAGAAGGTTGTTCATCAAGAATACAAAATCAAGGAGGATGACTCCATCCTAGATAATGAAAGGAAAGCAAATTGGAATACGGAAGGTACCGATACTGGATCTCAGAAAAGAAAATTTAAGGATTTCAAGTATAATAAGCTAGAATCAAAAGGAAACAAAGTCATAGATGTTCAAAGTAATTTAGTACAAGGATATTAAGAGTAATGAAAGGAAGGGGCCACCTTCAGGATGCTTCACTTGTGGAGGAAATCATTATGCAAATAAAAGCCCCATCAAACCCAACACCAATCAGCTACAATGAAAACCTCTTCCATAGCAACAATGAGTTTATCATCAAAGGATCCATGGAACTCTAGACAATAGACATGTAAAACAACAAATAGGCCCAACTGAAACTCCAAGTAAGAACTTTGGGAACCTTATTAACATTTTAGTTGATATTGGAGCTTTCGAATATTTTATATTGCCTAAACTATTAAGTAGATTTCAAAAGAGATCTAGTTTTATGGAAAAATTATGGACATTCGAATATGCAAACCAGTCATGGGCTAAGGGAGAGGAGTGGTTTTTTGAGGCTCAGGTTGATTTTCCAAATTTCTCAGTGGTATTGAACTTGTATGTAGTACCTCTTGGGTCTTACAACATTATCAAAGACATTAGTTAGCTTAGTGAGCATAAGACCAAGGTGGATTATCTTGCCAAAACTATAAATTTTTTGGATGATCAAGGTAGGCTTACAAGCATTATAAGGATTAAACGTGAAATTAAATCAAAATAGATATCTACCATGAAACTTAAGAAATATGGAAGAAAAGCTTATGATCTCTTTGTAGTTTGATTTTTGGACATAATAGAACCCAAAAACACCACATATGAAGATGACTACATTTTTAAAATGGGCAACTCATAGAAAAGCTAAAGGAATCTTTTGAAGAAAAATATCCCTATCTAAATAATTATCAAGATGTGTTACCTAAAGAACTTCCCACCACCTTCTCAAGCTTTTGATTTTATGATAGATTTGATACCAAGAATAGGACCAATTTCTTGAGCTCCATATCAAATGTCTACCATAGAATTAATGAAGTTACAAATACAACTACAACATATATTAAACAAGAAACTGAACTAGCTCAATATTTCACCATGCAGAGCCCTAGTGCTATTTGTTAGGAAGAAGAATGGAACCATGAGATTATGCATAGAAATTATAGAATGCTCAGTAAGGTTACCATCAAGAACCAATATCCACTTCCTAGAATAGATAATCTTTTTGATCAAATGAAAGGCACAACAATATTATCAAAAATTGATTTGAGGTTAGGATATCACCAACATTGTATTAAGAATGAAGATATTCACAAAACTATATTTAGAATTAGGTTTGGAAATTACAAATTTACAATGTTGTCATTTGGGTTAAGCAATGCCCCAAAAACTTTTATGAAATTAATGAATAGTATATTCCAAGGTTGCCCAGATAAGTTTGTGTTCATCTTTATAAATGAAATTCTAATTTATTCAAAGAACTAGGAGGAACATCAAAAACATTTGGAAAAATGTTTGCAAAGGATAAGAGAGCATAAATTATATGGAAAATTGTCTAAATGCACTTTCTATCAAAAGGAAATTCAGTATTTAGGGAACATTGTATCATCTAAAGGCATACCCATAGATCCATAAAAGATTAAAGCAATTAAGGAATGGCCTATACCTAAAAATTTGATAAAAGTTAAAAATTTTATGGGGTTAGTAGGGTTTTATAAAAAAAATTTCAAGAACTTCTCTAAGATAGCTTATCTGATTACATCACTTCAGAGAAAAGGAAATAAATTTTTCTAGATAGAAAAATTTCAATCATCCTTTGAATACTTGAAATAAAAACTAACTACAACACCCATACTAAAGGTACCTGACCTACAAAAGTAATTCATAGTTATAATAGATGCATCATGAGAAGGTTTAGGAGGTTGTTAATGCAAGATGAATATGTAATTGCATATGAATCTAGGAAATTGAAAAGATATGAGCAGAATTATGTACCTCATGATTTGGAATCAACAACTATTGTACATGCTCTTCAAATGAGGAGACATTATTTTATTGGGAAAACTTTCGAACTATGATCAACCATCATGCCTTAAAATATATCTTCACTCAACCAAATCTAAATGCTAGATAAAGAAGATGGCTGAATTTTTTAGCAAACTATGAATTTGACATAAGTTATATTAAAGACAAGGAAAACAAATTGGTAGATGCCCTAAGTAGGAGAAGAAACATTTTTGCAATGGCTACTATAAACATCAAATTAAAGGATCAAATTTTACAACATCTAGAACATGGTGAATTTTATGTAGAAATCAAACTAGCTCTTATCAGGGACCCACAAGATTCTAAGTATTCAGAATTTAGTCTAGAGGAGTATGGATTGTTAAGATATCATAACAAGATTTATGTACCCAACAACTCTGAACTCTGAAGAATGATTCTGGAAGAATCTCATTCAGCTCCATATTCAAGACACCCTGGGGTAACTAAAATGTTGTCTGATATAAAACCTCTATGTTTTTGGAAGGGAATAAAAAGAGAGATAATAGAATTTGTGGCAGGGTGTTTGGAATTCCAAAGAATTAAAGCAAAACATCTATACCTAGCTAATATTTTGCACCCTAATGTAGTAACAAAATGGAAATGGTAGATAATTTTCATGGATTTTGTACAAGCATTACCTATAACATGAAATTGACACATTACCATTCTAATAGTAGTGGATAGATTGACAAAATTTGCTCATTTTATACTAGGATATGTAACTAATGGAGCACTAGAAATTGCTCATGAATTCATGAAAAAAATTTCAAATTGCATGGAATCCTAGAGAAAATTATTTCAAATAGGGATGCTAGGATAACTTCAAGATTTTGGGAAAAATTATTTTTAGCACTAGGTACTAAACTAAATATCAGTTTAGCTTATCATCCCAGGATAGATGGTCAGACAAAAAGAGTAAACCAAAAATTAGAAGATCTTTTGGGAGTGTACTATATGGATTGACAATAACAATAGGAAACATATTTACCTTTGATGGAATTTACATATAACAATTCCTATCAATCCACCATTAAAATGGCTCCCATTGAGGCTCTATATGGCCACAAATGTAGAACTCCTATGAGTTGGAATCTCTTAGAAGAAAAAATTATTGTTGGACCCAAAATGCTTAAGGAAATGGAAGAATAGATAGTCCAAATTTGTGAAATATTGAAGGAAGCTAATGATAGACATGAAAACTATGCAGATGCAGAAAGAACACCTATAGAATTCTCAGTGGGAGAAAATGTACTATTAAGGGTAAAACCTTAGAAGAGTACTATCAAGTTTGGTAAGAATGCCAAGTTAGCACCAAGGTATGTTGGAGCATTTGAAATATTAGAAGTGGTGAACCTAGTAGCTTACAAAATTTATTTACCACCAGCAGTTTCCCAATTGCATGATGTCTTCCATGTGTCATACCTTAAGAAATGCATCACTCGTCATGATCATATAATTGATTGAAAACTATTATAGGTGTGAGAACTAGGGGTGATAGAAATATAACCACTCAGAATAGTCGAGGTGCATAAGCTATGCTTACGAAATCAAGAGGCAACACAATTCAAGGTCTAGTGTGATCAATATGTGGAGCATAATGCCACTCGGGAGGATTATCATGAAATTCTCCAAAAATACCCTCATCTTTTCCCTAGGGTTGGAATCTAAAAATTTTATTTCTTTTTTAAAATTAAATTGGTTAAGTAATTATAAGGTTTTTATTGTGATATTCATCGAGGATGATAAAAAATTCAAGGAGGAGGGTATGTTACATCCCAAAAATTTGACCTAATTTTAAACTTGTTCATAATAGTTGGATTTAATGTATTATTCCTTCATGATCATGTGAAATAGGTAGTAACTATTAATGAAGATGGTCATTAACAATTAACTATTATTAGATGATTAACAGTTGCTTGATTTAAAATAATGATTAATAATTTAAGGTCTTTTAAAATGTTTATATGAAATTATTTTAGAATTATTATTATGGAAAAAGTGTTTCCATGTATGATTGCAAGAGAAGATGAGGATGGGGGAAACATTGCTAAATGAGATCATTAGAATGGGATGCTCACTTAGTTCACTCATCAAGATCGGTAGGTATGACTTTAAACTTCTTTGGAAAGGACACAATGACTTGATCACAAAATACATTTATTTGACCCACATGAGCTATTAAGAAAATAATCTAATTAAAATGAAAAACATACGTCAATAGATATTAATCAATCTTTCATCATCATATTATTATTATTATTATAATATATCTATATATTTATATTTATATATGTACATATAAATATAAAAATTAAATGACACCATTATATTATAATAACTTAATAAAATGATGTCACCCCATTGATATACCTACATGAATGTATGTAAATATATAATAATAATAATAACAACAACAACAACAATAATAATAGTTGAAATTATAACCTTTCAAATTTTTTCTTCTGACTTTTTATCTTTCCCTCTCTTTTACAATTGAGTCAAACTTTTCGCAGTTAAAATTGTCATATAAACTTTTAACAAATGTAACTCAAGAAGTCATGGCTTGTTCCTTATATGGAAGTCATCAAAGGAGTTAGGCATCATATTCTTTTCTCTTGACTTCTTCTTGTTTTGTGTTCAAACTTCATTGCCTCTACACTCGACTTCTTTTTGTTTTGCACTCAAAACTCTACTTCCACCACACTTGACTTCTCCTTATCATAATTTCTACTGATGCTTGCAATACCATCCATTAAAACCTTGTTCAAGAATTTGAGTTACTACTCCTTACTATGCAAGTATTCTAGATAAATATCAGCTAGACCATATGCTTTGCACGTAACATCTCAAAACAATTGGAGAGGACCAATCAAAGTTAAAGTTCTTTAGAACAATATCAAATTCTTACTAGGTCATGAGTTATCCTTCTAAAGGTTTTTAATGCAATTTTATATAAGCCAGTTAGGAACAATAAATTATTACTTATGTCTATAATGATGTTACTTAACTTTCCAAATAATTGATGAGATTTATAAAGAACTTTCTTCTTACTTTCATTGTATCTAGTTGAATAGTATACAATAAAGAAGAGTTTCTAGATACAATAAGAACCTATATGATTGTTGTTAATCTCAAGAATAATTTTTTTTGTCTCAACTCATGATGAAATATATCAATGATAGAATGTTCATAATCTTTAATAAACCTATGATTCACCAATAATGTAGCCATGAAATGGTGAAGAGGTGTAAAAGGGAAGAGTTCTCATAATCTTTTAATACACCTAGGAATCATTGGCTATGTAGCCATCTATGATGAAGAGGTGGAATAAATCTGCAAGAAAATAAAAGAGAAATAAGACATCAATAACTTAAATGAAATATACTTAATAGCTAATGCTCATCCTTGTAATGAAACCTATTGTTAAGTTGAGTGGTGGTGATTGGGTCATTGAACACATGGGAAATGCTTGGCCAAGGTAGTTTATAGGCATGCTTGCCATTTAATGATCACTTGATCTTGATAGCACTGGTTATGTAAGCATGTTTGTTTCATAACTGAGTCAAAACACTAGGATGCTTAGGTGACTAGACTAAAGAACATCTCAAGCCCAATCCCAAGGTAGGCAGGGCCATTGTAATTTAATAGAATGTGTGGGAATAGTATGGTTTTAAGTTGGGAGGTTAAGCCTATGCAAATGATTCTCCTCTCACCAAAGCCGAGGCTTGCACAATGAGCTAAAGATCCTCTGATGATACTTGTATGTTGCATTCCTTATTTTCATGTTAAACATTTACTTGTATCATTAATGAAGTTATTTCAGTTGATCATGAATACAATTATGATTAGTTAATCATTAATCAAGTTATTTTTAAGTAGGAGATGATTTCCACAGCTAGTCAACTTGTGATGTGAATATCAGGATTTAACTGTGCGATTTTGGAGTCAAACTCGATGACCCATGTTTCATGAGTAGTGATTCAACATGAATCCATCTCTCATGAGAATAAATGGAACACTTAGCACTCATTGGATCTAGGTGATGCTCACAGGGGTGAAGCATCGGGACTGGGATGGGTGACCTCCCGGGAAGTCCCGGTGCTTCACCCCTGTGAGCATCACCTAGATCCAATGAGTGCTAAGTGTTCCATTTATTCTCATGAGAGATGGATTCATGTTGAATCACTACTCATGAAACATGGGTCATCGAGTTTGACTCCAAAATCGCACAGTTAAATCCTGATATTCACATCACAAGTTATTTTTAGTTGATCATGAATACAATTATGATTAGTTAATTGTTAATCAAGTTATTTTTTAGTTGATCATGAATACAATTATGATTAGTTGATCATTAATCAATTTATTTAAATTGATCATGAATTCAGTTATGATTAATTGATCATTAATCAAGTTATTTTAGTTGATAATGAATTCAGTTATGATTAGTTAATTGTTAATCAAGTTATTTTAGTTTATCATGAATGTATTTATGATTTCTTAGTCATTATTCTTCTAATTTTATTTGATCATGTATTTAGTTATTTTCTTTTAAATGTTAATAGTTGATAATGTCATGTGAAAAATATTTAGTTGTTTATTTATGAATGTTGGGAGTATTAATTTAAACCATCTATATTTTACATTATGAAAATCTATTTGTTACATAGGGTATCAGAGTGTTGGGTTTAACACTAAACCTAGGGCACACTACCTTCAATGTAAACCTAAAAAAATCTTAGAATAATTGTACAAGATGAACATAAAACACCTCTCAAAAAGGTTCAACATCCCTTCTTCCATTATTTAATTAAAAACATCATTAAATTTGACTATACCTACTGCTCCATGCCTCAAGATAACAGAACTCTGAACTAGGCATTGCAATGAATGAAGAAAGAAAGAGTCGAGTGGACTTCTACTTGTAAAGTAGAATATAGGAACAAATCAATTCAAAACTAGAACACTCGTCAAGGCAACCCTCTTCTACATTTCCACAGATCTTGGATGGTGTAGGATATGTACAGATCCAAATCAAAACTAAATGCTAAAAAGAAAGATTATATTTTATGATGTAAACATCCTTAATAGAGGATTTTTTTGTAAATAAGGCTACCATGAATGCAACAATAAAGTGTTTAGTTAATTAAATAAGTTGGGTTAAATCATGTGTTTCGTTTATTTGCAAATTCTTTCTATTGTGGAAATAATTAAATATGTATAAATTCAATAAATTGACATAAATTTTTTAAATTCATAGGATAAACCAGTAAAAAAACAAAATGAACATAAACAAGAACATTGTAAATCATCATTTGGTTCATAAAAACACTCAATCATCCATTGAATTGTTACTTTAGATTTTGCAAGAAACGCAATTGAAGTTGGATAACATGGAAAAGAGAATGAATGACATGGTAGCCTAGATAGGGCATAACCATGAGGAAACACAATCATCACATTGTCTTTGAATAGAGATAGAATTCTTTGGATATAACAAGAGAACATCTTCACCCATTCAAATTGAAAAATTAAAGAAGCAATAAATAGTGGTTGATCTGTCAATGGATATTAAGAAAATCAAACCACCCAAATTTGCTAGTCCAGAGAGGATGTAGAGGCTTGGATAAATGAAATGGAATAATATTTTGAAATTTGGAGCTTTTCAAAAACTTCAAAACCAATTTGGGAAATATACCACTTTATTGGAGAAGCTACAACGTGGTGGGGACACACCAAGTTTGAGCAAAATATTAAAGCCACTAAGATTACTTGGGAGAAGTTTGTAACCATTGAAAAAAAATGTTGGCTACCCCAAACCTTCTATGACTAGAAACTTGTAGACTTCCAAACTTGAAGCAAGGGGATATGACTATACATAAGTACTGGGAGAAGTTCACTCAACTATTGAAGTATGTACCACCATATCAGCAAGATACAAATCTGAAGGTGAGAAAATTCATTATGGGTCTGAACAACAGAATAGGAGGAGTAGTTGATGTTCTCACTCCTCAAACTATGGAGGAATGTCTAGAGAATTCTATTTGACAAGAATAAAAAATCAAGAAGGATGACTCCACCTGGGATAATAGAAGGAAAATAAACTAGAATATGAAAGGTGTTGATACTAGATCTCAGAATAGATACTTTAAGGATTTAATGTATAATAAGCCATTATCAAAAGGAAATGAAATAAAAGATCTTAAAAGTAATTTTAGTAGAAGTAAGATTATTAAGAGTAATGAAAGGAAGGGTCTGCCCTCAGGATGCTTCACTTGTGGAGGAGATTATTATGCAAATAAATGCCCCATCGAACCCAACACCAGTCATTTGCAACAATAACCTCTTCAACAAAAAAAACAAGTTTATCAGTAAAGGATACATGTAGCCCTAGACAATAGACATGTAGAACAATAAATAAGCTCGATTGAAGCTCCAAGTAAGATCTACGGGAACCCTGTTTAAATTTTTATGGATACTAGAGCTTCTAAATGTTTTATATTGCCTAAACTATTAAGTAGATAAATAACAATATCTTGTTTTATGGAAAAATCATGGATAGTTGAATATGAAAAGAAATCAAGATATAAAGTACATCATTTTTTGTTTGAGGCTTTGGTTGATTTTCTAAATTTCTTAATAGAATTGAACTTTTATGTAGCACCTCTTGGGTCTTATGGCACTATCATAGGGATCAATTATCTTAGTGGGCATAAGGCCAAGGTGGATTATCTTTCCAAAACTATAAATTTTTTGGATTAAACATGAGATTAAATCAAAAAAGATATTTTCCATGCAACTTAAGAAATATGGAAGAAAAGGCTATGAGATCTTTGTAGTCAGAGTTGAGGACATGAGAGAACCTAAAAGCACCACATATGGAGATGACTACATTTTTGAAAATGGGGAAATCAGAGAAAAGTTAAAAGAATCTTTTGAAGAAAAATATTCCTATCTAAAGAATTATCAAGATGGGTCTCCTAAAGAATTCTCGATCTACCACATTCTCGAGCCTTTGATTTTACCATAGTTTTGATACTAGGAGAAAAACCCTTTTCTCAAGCTCCATATCGAATGACTACCATAGAATTAATGGAGCTACAAATACAACTATATGATATGTTAAACAAGAAAATGATCTAGCCCAATGTTTCACCATGGGGAGCTCTAGTATTATTTTCTATGAAGAGGGATGGAGCCATGAAATCATGCATAGATTAAAAAATGAAAGGTTACCATCAATAAAAAATATTTACTTCTAGAATAGATGATATTTTTTATCAAATGAAAGGTGGAACTATATTTTCAAAAATTGATTTGATGTTAGGATCAACAACTTCATATTAAGGACAAAGATATGTACAAAACTACATTCAAAAATAGGTTTGGACACTACAAATTTACACTACTGCCATTCAGGTTAACCAATGCCCCATTAGCTTTTATGAACTTATTGAATAGCATATTCCAAGATTGCCTGGATAATTTTGTGCTGATCTCTACAGATGATATTCTAGTTTATTCACATGATGAGGAGGAACATCAAAAGCATCTGGAAAAAATCTTACAAAGGTTAAGAGAGCATAAATTATATGGAAAATTGTCTAAATGTGCTTTTTATCAAAAGGAAATTCAATATTTAGGTCACATTATGCTAGCTTAGGGCATAGCTATAGATTCATCAAAAATTAAAGCAATTAAGGAATGGCTTATACCTAAAAATGTGATAGAAGTTAGAAGTTTTATGAGATTAGTAGGGTTTTATATAAAATTTGTCAAGAACTTCTCTAAGATAGCTTATCCGATTACATCACTTCAAAGGAAAGGAAATAAATTTGTATGGATAGAAAAAGGTCAATCAACCTTTGAATACTCAAAAGAAAAGATAACTACAACACCCATATTAAAAGTACCTTACCCACAAAAGCAATCCATAGTTATAACAGATGCATTAGAAGAAGGTTTAGGAGGTGTGCTAATGCATGATGAACCAGTAATTGAATATGAATCTAGGAAATTGAAAAATTATGAGTAGAATTATGCAGCTTAAGATCTAGAATTAGTAGCTATTGTACATGCTCTTCAAATTTGGACACATTATTTAATTGGGAAACCTTTTGAACTATGATTTGACCATCGTGTCTTGAAATATATCTTCACTCAACCAAATTTAAATTCTAGACAAAGAAGATGGTAGGAGTTTTTAGCAGACTATGAATTCAGCATAGGTTATATTAAATACAAGGAAAACAAAGTGATGGATCCCTAAGTAGGAGAAGAAACATTTCTACAATGGCTACTATAAACTTTAGATTACAAGACCATATTTTACAACATCAAGAAAATGATGAATTTTATGCAAAAATTAGCCTAGCTCTTAACAAGGACTAGTAGGATTCTAAGGATTCAAAATTTAGTCTAGAGGAGGATGGATTATTAAGATATCATAATAGGATTTATGTATCCAGAAACTCTGAACTCTGAAGAATGATTCTGAAAGAATCTCATTCAGCTCCATATTCAGGACACACTGGGGTAACTATAATGTTGTCTAATATTAAACCTCTATATTTTTGGAGGAGATGAAAATGGAGATAATAAAATTTGTGGAAGGATGTTTAGAATGTAAGAGAGTAAAAGTAGAACATCGATACCCAGCTAGTTTTTTGTACCCTAATAATGTACCAAAATGGAAATGGTAGATAATTTTCATGGATTTTGTACAAGGATTACCTATGACATGAAATCAACACAATATTGTTTTGGTAGTAGTTAATGAACTGACAAAAGTTGCTCGGTTTATACCAAGAAATGTGACTAATAGAGCACCAAGCTCATAAATTCACTAGAAATTTTTTTAGATTGCATGGAATCACTGAGAAAATTATTTCAGATAGGGATTCTAGGATAACTTCTAGATTTTGGCAAACATTATTTTCAGCACTAGGTACTAAAATAAGCATCATTTCGGCTTATCATATTGAGATAGATGGTTAGATAGAAAGAGTAAACTAGGTATTAGAACATCTTTTTAGGGTATACCTAATGGATCAACAATACTAGTGGGAAACGTATTTACCTTTGGTGGAATTTGCATATAACAATTCCTATCAAACCACCATTAAAATGGCTCCCTTTGAGGCTCTATATGGCTACAAATGTAGAACTCCTATGAGTTGGAATCACTTAGAAGAAAAAATTATTATGGGACCCAAAATGCTTAAGGAAATGGAAGAAAAAATAATCCAGATTCATCAAAGATTGAAGGAAGCTAATGGCAGGCATAAAAGCTATGTAGATGCAAAAAGAACAACTAGAGAATTTTTAGTGGGACAAAAGTACTATTAATATTAAAACCTTAGAAGAGTACTATGAATTTTGGTAAGAATTCCAAGTTAGCCCCAAGGTATGTAGGAGCCTTTGAAATATTGGAAGTGGTGAACGTTGTAGCTTACAAAGTTTCTTCACTACCAACTCTTGCCTGGATGCATAACATCTTCCATATGTCATACCTTAAGAAATACATCACTCATCATGATCATATAATTGATTGGAATCTATTATAGGTGCGAGAACTAGGGGTAGTATAAATAATTCCACTCATAATTCTCAAGGTGCATAAGCTACGCTTACAAAATTGAGAGGTGATATAGTGCATGTTCCAATGGGATCAGTATGCAAAGGATAATGCCACTTGGGAGGATTATCATAAAATTCTCCAAAAATACCCTCTTCTTTTGTCTAGGGCTAGAATATGAGCTTTTCCTTTCTTTTCTTGAATTAAATTGATTAACTATTGTTTAGGTTTTTGTTGTGATATTCATCAAGGATGATAAAAAAATTAAAGAGGTTGGTATGTTACAGCCCAAAAAATTTACCTAATTTTAAACTTGTTCATAATTGTTGGATTTAATGGATCTTTCTTTCATGATCATGTGAAATAGTTATTAACTGTTAATGAAGATGGTCATTAACCATTAATTTTTATTATATGATTACCAATTTCTTGATTCAAAATAATGATTAATAATTTAAGGTCTTTGAAAATGTTTATATGAAATTATTATAGAATTATTATTATGGCAAAAGTGCTTCCATTGGTGATTGCATGTGAAGATGAAGAGGGGGAAAGCATTGCTAAACTAGATCATCGAAATAGGATGCTCGCTTAGTTTAGTCATCAAGATCAGTAGGTATGACTTTAAACTTCTTTTGAAAGGATGCAATGACTTGATCAAAAGATACATTTATGGGACCCAAACGAGCTATTAAGAAAATAATCTAGGAAAACATAAAATAATCTAATTAAAATATAAAACATACCTCAAGAGATTCTAATTGATCTTTCATCATATATATATTTATAGATATACATATAAATATAGAAAAGAAATGACACCATTATATTACAATAACTTAATATAATGATGTCACCCCATTGATATACTTGCATGAATGTATGCAAATATATATTATAATAATAGTTAAAATTATAACTTTTCCAACTTTTTCTTCCAAGCTTTTATCTTCCACTCTCTTTTACAATCAATTTAAACTTTTGGCAATTCAAATTGTCTTATAATCTCTTAACAAATGGAAGCCAAGAAGTCATGGCTTATTCCTCATATGGAAGCCATGAAAGGAGTTAGTCACCATATTCTTTTCTCTTGACTTCTTTTTATTTTTTGTTCAATCTTCGTTGCCTCCGCACCCAACTTATTTCTATTTTGCATTCAAAATTCCATTGCCACCACACCTGACTTCTACTCATCATAATTTCTACCAATACTTGCAATACTATCCATTCAAGCATTTTTCAAGAATTTGAATTCCTTCTTCTTGTCATACAAACATTCTAGCCAAAGATTAGAGACCTTATTCTCTACAAGTAACATCTCAAAATAATTGGAGAGGACTGATCAGAGTTAAATTTCTTTAGAATAATATCAAATTCTTACCATGTCATAAGTTATCCTTTCAAAGTTTTAAAATACAATTCTATAGTAGTTGGCTAGGAACATTAACTTATTTCTTATGTCTATAATCATGTGATTTAACTTGTCAAATATTCCCTAAGATTTATCAAGAACTTTCTTCTTACTTTTATTGTATCCAGTTGAATAGTATCCAATAAAGAAGAATTTCTAGATACAATAAGAACCCATATGATTATTGTTAATCTCAAGAATAAGTTTTATTTTTCTCAACTCATGATGAAAGATATCAAGGGAAAAATTCTCATAATATTTTAATACACCTGGGATTCATAAAAAATGTAGCCATGAAATGGTAAAGAGGTGTAAAAGGGCAGAGTGCTCATAATCTTTTAATACACCTACGAATCACTAGCTATGTAGCCATGTATGGTGAAGAGATAAAATAAATCTATAAGAAAAAAAAAGAGAAAGAATACATGAATTTAACTTAAATGAAATATACTTAATAGCTCATGCTAATCCCTGTAATGAAAGATGTTGTCAAGTTGAGCGGTGGTGATTGGGTCATTGAACCCATCGAAAATCCTTGGCTAAGGTTAGGCATGCTTTCCATGTAATAATCACTTGATGTCAATAGTGCTAGTTATGTAAGCATGTCTTTTTCATAACTAAGTGGAGATTCAAAACACTAAGATACTCAGGTGGCTAGACTAAAGAACATTTGAAGCCCTATCTTGAGGGAGGGAGGGCCATTCTAATTTAATAGAATGTGTGGGGATAATTATGGTTTGAGGTTGGGATGTTGATCCTATGTCAATGCTTCCCCTCTCACCAAAGTCCAGGCTTGAAGAACTAGCTAAAGATCCTCCAATGATACTTGTATGTTACATTCGTTCTTTTCATGTTAAGCATTTACTTTACTTTTATCGTTAATAAATTTATTTCAGTTGATCATGAATATAGTTATGATTAGTCAATAGTTAATCAAGTTATTTTAATTTGATCATGAATACAATTATGATTAGTTAATCATTAATAAAATTATTTTTAGTTGATCATGAATATAGCTATGATTAGTTGATTGTTAATCAAGTTATTTCACTCGATGATGAAGTCAATTATAATTAGTTGATCATTAATCAAGTTATTTTGGTTGATCATGAATTTAGTTATAATTAGTTAATCATTAAAAAATTTATTTCAGTTGATCATGAATACAATTATGATTTCTTAGTCAATAATCTACTTATTTGTATTGATTGTGAATTTAGTTATTTTTTATTTAATGTTAATAGCTAATAATGTCATGTGAAAAGGTTTTGGATGTTTTTTTATGAATGTTGGGAGTATTTAGTTTAAACCATCTATGTTTTATGTTATGAAAATCCATTTGCAACTTTGAGGGATCTATACTTGAAAACCATCTCAAAATAGTAGTATGGAATGGGAAAGAAACCCTTTTTGGTGGAAAGAGCACCAATCCAAGGAGTTGCATGAAGACTGGGAGAAGCTTAGAATCTTGAGCATATGTAGTCATCATTAAACCAAGTTCCCTCTTTTAGCTTTCACAACCTTTTTATTCCTGTCTTTGTTTGAAAGAAATAATATATATTATGTATTGTGTTGTGTACTGGACAATGAAAACCTTGTATATGGTTGATACATTTCCTTTAGAATGGACTTGAGTAATTTTTGTATTACTTATACCACCTGCATTCATGTTTCTTATACTGCCCATATTCCTCTTGGAATGGCTTGAATGCTATACTTCAACTTTTCATGAGTATTGAATAAAAATTGGCTCCACAAGTTGAGATGATGTTAAAATTATCTTTGTTACACTAAGTAATCATGTTGTAGATGAATGCATAGAGAAGTTAAAATTATAGTGGTTTGGTTCAAACCATGAACTAGATGTTAAATTCATTGCAGTTGATCCAATGGGTTAAATGAGTCATTGATAAACTCTTAACCAAATTGAATTCTCCAACTAGATAACTATTGCAGGACAATCCTATACATATATCATGTTTTTAGTGGTCCAAAGGCTATGTAGATTGGAACCATGTTTCTCTTGATTGAGAATCAATTGCATTATCAATGAAATGCGATTTAAATGGTTGTCTTAGCACTCAATTTAATCATTTAATTTACTATCATATGACTTAGCTAGTCTAGAATATTCTCTCAAACTTTTACACTACCTCATCCTCCAACTATGTACCTTTTGATTCCTATAGAATAGTTTTCTTTTACAATGACAGTTGCCACTAAACTAGCCAATAATATGGAACATATGAGACCCATAAATAACTATGGAGCAATGTATAAAATTAATAAAGGGTCGAAAGTGTGGTTCGAATCTAGTGATCTCATTAATTATTTTCCTATGAATGACTACCAAATGTTGGGATTTCTATAAATTACTACTCTTGAGTATCTACAAATCTATTTGGGAACTAGGTATATCAATAATATGTTCTTAAATAACCTTAAATATTAAGAAATAATAGAAATTTGAATGGTCTAGTATTGAACAAAAGTTTTCTTTCAAATTAATAGTTGTTGTGCATGAAATAATGTGCAATTTAGTGGATATTTTAGTTCTTATGAGTTTAGTTGGAATGGTTGTAGTTTGTGCTAAAATAAATTTCTTTTGGATGTAGACCATTATCAACTTTATTGCAAATTCTAGAATTAAATTCTATTTTTAACTCTACCATAAGAGATGAATTGTGTTATAGTAGAAGAACAAAGATCTCCTTGAGAATGTTGTGATTTTGGGAGGGGATTATATTTTTATTATACTTACCAATATCATTGTTAAATTTTTACTTCATGTTGTATAAGAAAAAAATTTAATTTGTGTTAATGTAGAATTTATCACATTGTTTAATGAAAGGTCACACTTACTTAAGGATAATGGGTGTGTCAAACAAGAGAAGAATATAAAGGTGTGCTTGAAATGTATATTAAATTTTCTTTTAACTATCATACTACATCATCTATATCTTCCATTAATAGGAGTAAATTGTGGAAAATGGAGTATGTATTTTATCTTATTATTAATCTTGACTCTAGTATCCAATAGTAACCAACAATTGTATGTTCTAAATCACATCTGGATAGGAATTTCATTAAATGCAACAAGGTGTGTCCTAAGTGTTACAAAAAATACTGCATAGGGAAGTGTGTAAAGTCAATCCTATGTTAAAATGGATATCAAATTATATTTACATAGAAGAAATCTGTATTATGGTTTATTTTTATCTCCTTATGAGTAATGAGACTCCTTGAGAACATGGAAACAATTGACATTTTCATGCTTATTAATTCACATAGAATATTGTCTACTGAAATTATATATTTTTGTTCTTACATTGCATGAGTGGGTTTTAATGTTGATATCAAAAGGATGCTAGATGTAAAGGGAATTTAGTTGAATGATATAATTGATTAATGTAAGTTAATAATTATTAAAGTTCTTACCCATTGTATGGTAATGGGTATGCATACAAAAATCATGAAACTCCTCATTTGAATAAGTCATGTATATTTTAAAGTACTTGAACATGAAGAGAGGATGATAACTAAGAAAATATATATGAATTCATGTTTTTTTTTTCAAACTATTCTTATTGAAACTTGTACTATCTAACATTTCATGCCACACATTCCATTAATCTTCTCCTAATTTTTCTTGTTTAGAGTTTCCTCGATGTTGGGTTGGGTATCTTTCATGTCAAGAAAGATTCTAGGGAAGCTTGATAGTGTTTGTGTTTATCACTACTAAACAACAAAATGTTCAATACAAAAGTGATCATAATCACATAGCCTGAGGTTGAGCCACTTCCTATTAATAATTACATGTGCAAACCAGTTGGATCCAACTTCAACAAAACCAAGGATGGTTTTCTACTGTTTAGGCTTTGTAGGACTAGGGTGGGTATACCTAAGGGATGTTTCAAATTATATTAGTTTCATTATGATTCTCATCTTCTATCTTTAACCACATACACAATCTCTCTATTAATTGACATCATCAAATTCATATACATCCCTCATAAGTAGATTTGGGTTTAATTCTCCTAAGGTTTACAAATATTTCTAGAAATAGTAGCTACCTAAGACTTAGAAATTAGTTATAAATGAGTGTTGACCAA
The DNA here is from genome assembly GCA_028749045.1 of Cupressus sempervirens. NCBI lineage: Eukaryota > Viridiplantae > Streptophyta > Pinopsida > Cupressales > Cupressaceae > Cupressus > Cupressus sempervirens. The sequence goes on from CM053787.1 coordinate 672,129,249, forward strand.
CATTTATAACCTTGAACAAAATGGAATGAAAATGATTTTGATTTTATAAATGATTTGATATGTAGTAGAAGAATTTACCCTTACCCACTTTTGATTTATGCGACCAATGCCTTATCCATTGGCCAAAATGTTAACTATTGGCAGAAGATCTAATTCAAATAACTTGTAAATGAATCTATCAACTATAATCACTCATTTCCATTCTTACAAAATATCCATTTTACAAACTCATAAACTCTACTGATTTACTAAACCATTTACATAATTCCTTGAATTAAAAGCAACAATAGAACTAGTATACAATCCATCTAGACTACATTCAATCAATTAAACATTATTCAAATGACTTCAATGTAGAAAAACTCATAAATTGGTCACATAGACATAATTTAAGTACCCCTTTGTATTATCCTTTTAGATGACTAATACAATGATGAATAGAAACTCAATGAAAAATTATCATTTCTATATATTATCAAAAAGTACACAATTGAAAGAAAACTCAAAACAACTACATACAACTCGACCCACTGTACTTTTCTTTGAAAGAAAACAAAATTATACAAGCCATTCAAACCTCTCACAATGCCTTGAAAACACATTTATATAACCATGAGTTGCAACAAGAAAATGGAAAATGTGGCTGATAGGTGTCCTTTTACAATGAGGGAGACAACAAACTTCTCAAAATACTTTGAAACTTTAATATAAATAAAAAAAGTAGAAATAGTCGGTCATGACAGCTGGAGGATCAAATCTTCAATTGTGTCTTCTTCTTCAAATGCCCGCTATTGGTAATGATTTTATTTCTGTGATTTCCTCCTATACAATAACATTTCTTTTTGTTGTCCACTTGTAGCTTTGATTGTTGTTAATTCACTAGAATAAAAATTTCCACATGGCATCTATAACTACTTTCCCTTCTGTTATGAATTTATTCATTTCATTTTCAATTTTGAACAAGGTATCAATGAGTTCATTAGAAAAAATCTCATTAGTGTCACCTTAAAAAATGGATATCACCTATGGAAAATTTGCAATATGGTCAAAAGAACTAGACCACTCATTCTACTCTTTCACTTGGCCATCATAATTAAGGATTGAAAGGATTAAGGAATAAAAACTATTAATCAACACTTTCATCTTTTTCTGAATAACTGTCAATAATCCTATAAATAATTGTAGCAAATCCTTTACTTTATCCATACCTTCTTTAATAAAAATGACCTTATCAGGAAGGTCTGTCTTCTTAGCTAGCAATGGTATCAATCTATCAAAAAATTGCATGTATGGTGCCCATTACTAGAAAATAGGGTCAAGCCGACCTATTGCTTCTTTGTACATTTGTTCAATAGCTTACAAATTTTTGAATGTATTATATGCATCTTGAGAAATCCTCTTCAAGATGCTTATCCTATGATTTAGCATATTCAACATTACGCCCTTTTTTGGTGCACTATTAGATTGAGAAACCTCACCTTCTACATTCACCATAGGCACTGGCACTAGCATTGTTACCCCTAGGGTATATCCTCTATTTGGGTTTCTGCTTCAATAGTGTGCCTCACCTCCTCCACATTCCCTTGTGCATGTTCTACCTCTGTTGCAATCTTGAGTTGGTCTTTCAGGGATGCAACTTCCTCTTCTTGGCTCTGTACCTTTCCCTTCAACTCCTCTATTCTTTTTTTCTCTACATAACCTATCTTGAGCTCTTCTTCATGCAAATTTCTGACATCCAACCATTCATTATAGGCAACAACAAGCCTATCCTTAATTTGATCCACCTTTGCCTCATTCATGAGTGCAAAGTGTTTAACCAAGCTAGAAATCTCTTTCCTAGAGGTGTTGTCTAGTGTCCAAACAATCATGTTGCCCTGAGCAGTTTCCTTTATATTCATCATTTTTAGTTTCTTAGTGTCATGGGCAACACTCCATATAGCTAGGGTCTTTTGTATCTATACTAAATCCTGACCCTTTCTTCAATCCTTCACTATTGTTGGCTTCATAAAAATTGCCTTGTCTTTCCTTTTAATGTGGTCAAGTAAAAAGGCCCTTTCTATGTCCCATCCTAGCACTAAGATCATGCCACTTTTATGCACCAACTCCCTAGCTTCTACAGGGGTCATGGTCTCACTGTCTAGACCATATACCAGTAGTTTATCTACTAGTTCCTTATTGGTCTCAAGATCATCTCCTGGCATGAGGCTCAATGTGAGCTCATTTTTGTTAATTTTATGTTAAAAAAACTTGTAAATTTAGATGATTTAATAAAATCATTATCCTCTATGAATTTCTCACATTGGATGAGTTTATCGTCTAATCTGGAGGCTAAAATTTGTATATCAGTTGAGGCTCTTCCTACCTTTGTTTCCCTTTTCTACAAGTAATTCTACCTGATATCAACAAAATATTAATCATTTCCTAGTATGACCTCCAGTTCTGTACTCACCATCCTCTCTGGGATGTGCATGGTTTTCTGTCTCCCATTTCCTTTCACTACCCATGTGGAAGATGATGGTTGTTCCTCCTCTTCAATATTAATTTCCTATTAGACATCAAGCTCAAGGGATTCTGTGTTCACTATTGCCTCTTCTCCTATTGGCTCACTTGGCATTTGGACCATGATATAATCAAACTTTTCAACCATTTTACCCAAATTTCCAGGATATGGAATATTTGTATAAAAACCCTTGAAATCTAGGTTGGTTCTCTTGAAGACATCCTCCACATTTTTTATTTAGCATAGTTTCCCAACAACTCAATATTTTCTCCTATTGCTACTATATTAGCAATTAAATCTTCTGCAAGGATGGGTTTTTTGGGAGGAAGATTTTAATCCCTAATGGCTTTTACCTCACTTGTTATATAATTTTTTGGGTTATACATTTTGTAAGGTCCAGTAGCAAACTTATACTAACCTAGATAGTCACTTAATTCTTCAAAGGCATTCTTCCCAATTATAAAATATCCTACTTTAAAAATTCTATTGACAAATGTAGGTTTTTGCAAGGAAGGAGAAATAGTCTCTTTGTTCATCAGTAAGAATTGCCACAAGAATTCAATAATAGCTAACCTAGGAGGAAGATATTTATGTAATATATGGGGTGGTTGTGGGCATGCATAAACTCTCATCAATGTGCAGTCCTTATACCAAAATATATCACCACAATTATGATCCAATTTCATATTTTCATATAGAATGGAAGGTCAGAGTAATGTTTTCAAAACATTGGGGGCCCTAGAGAAAGTACGGTCTACCATTCTCATGATTACAGAACTAAGCAAATTGATAAATAAAATTGCATTTGAATAATTAAATTTTTTATCCCAAATGTGAGTCCATAGTTGGACAAGCAACTTACCAAATTCATCAGACATTTGATCAATGAAATCTTGACTAATGTAACCAATGTTTTTGTAGAGGATTAGGTGCATTAGCAATGCATAATGATGCAATTTGAAGTCCTTCATCTCTCCTTTATTGGCATTGAAAATTTGATGGTGCATGCTATCCATAATGAAAGCCACATAATCATATTCCCTAACATGGAAAGGGTCCTGTATATCACATGCCATTAGAAACAAGAAGCCATTTATATAATCATCTCCTCCATCACTTCCCAAAACCTTGTGTAATCTATTTACTATATTTTTAAAATAGTGTTTGAATCTACTTAGTGGCAAGTGATCTTCCACATTATTTAGTATCTTCCCTACCCATTTTACATTGTATGAGATGTGGGGCAGCATCACATTATTAAGATAATGAGTCTTATTTCTACCAAATTTTCCCTGTAAATCATCAATATCAATGGGCACATCCATCTACCCCTCCAAACCAAAAGCTTCTATGAAAGAAGTCCTGTCAAATGTGCACAAAATACTCCCATTATGTCTATGGAATGGCATCATGACTAGATTGCAAGAATTTATCAAAGCCTTCATCAAATCCACATCAACAATCACCTTTTGGAATATCGATTTTGCCATATTCCTATTCCATGTGTTCCATATTGGTATGTTCTTAGTCCTATTTTCATAAAAATACATAAATAGAATATAACCATTGACCTTAGGGCATTTTCCATCCTTGCATAGGAAGTAAGGGTCTTTGAATACATGGTCATTCACTAGCATTGGATGACACTAGAATTATCTTCAACCAGTCCTCTACATGCTTGTTTGGCTTCCAGACTCTGGTTTTCTTTTCACTCTTTACTATAACCTTCTTCTTCTTCCCTTCTAGTGTGACCTCTACAAAAGCATCACCTTCCTCTTTAACCTCTACTTCCTTAGTACGAATCTCTTCAACATCCACGCTAGCCATTTTTTCTACAAATCTATCTCAAACTCCTATAGCAATGATACAGAGAACACAAAGTTATGGATGCTTGGAGAATTTTTAGAATAGAAAACACAAGCTCTTCGAAATGGAAAATACTGTTAATGTTCAATCAAATATTTATAGCTTAATCATGTAATCTACTAGCTTTAATTCTACATGCTCAAGTTTTAATATCACCTTTGTAGGATGTCGACAAGGAATATCAAACATGTAATTTGTACCTTTATGTGTTTTATTTTACTTGGCTATAGTGAATTTGTCCTTTTTTCTTAACTAGCATGAGACCTCAGTCAGCCTCCTTTTTCAAATTTGGTCTTTCACTCATACACTGAGTCCAAACCCTTCAATCCTCGTAGCTCCAAATATATAGCTAACCAAACCTTACACCTATCTGATGATGCTTTAGAAAATTCCAAGTGTAGAAGCATTAGGGTTCTTTCAACATGGATTTGCAATTCTTTTTACATTCTTACATGGCCCCTTTTATCATAGGATCTCAAACCCTATCAACAAAACCTTACATGCATATGCTTCAATGCATCTCGCACTAGTGTAAAGCAATTATCTCATTCTTGATTTTACCCTTTATGCTCATACGCTTAAACAAATCTCATATCCATAAAGGAAGACATGAAGCACCTATTCGTTTACATAGTATCCTTCCTAACATACAAGTGTACGAAATATTTTTCTCTTGAACAAATGAATGAACTAGATTAGAAATCAGAAAAAAACATCAATGTTGATTTAAGCACATGCAAAAGGCATGACTTAAGTTATCTTCCATGTGGGTTGGGCCCATCTGACATATGGGATGTGTTACAACTTGATTTGTTCTTCTTAGGGCCCAAGTGGCAATTTATCAGGTCCCACACAACACATTCTTCCTTATGAAACTACTTTACAGTTGTCCTTAAACCAGAACATCAAAGGTTCATAGAAGAAATCAAATATTTCTTCATTCTTACAAATTTTCTTTGCACATAGAATTGTAAAATGCATTCTATATCTCCTTGATATACCTTTTATGCCACAACATGTCTTTACATTCTAATGCCATTCAACAAAATGTGAGAGCATAGATCAAACCATTTCACCTTTCTACCCATTTGCTCAACACATTACTCATACCCCCATAAATCAAGAAACATAATCACTTTAAAACTTATTATGCTCATATGCTTAAAAGGAAAATGTATAGCTAGAGGTATTTTAATGAACTGCTTTTGCTCATTTTCTCAACTTGTCACCATGGAACCATAAGTCAAAACTCACAATACATGAAAACCTTTTATGCCTCTTCACCCAAATATGAATCGTATACCCAAAAAGCTTCAAAGTCCATTGATTTTTTGTTATGGGTTAAACAATCATTTGCACATAAACCAAAATGCCTTTATGCCTTTATGCTATTTAGTGAAGCATGGCCATGGAAACAAAATAAATAGAGCTCAATGCTCCTACGAGAAACCCTAACATTGTAACACTGTAAAGGAGTTGAACTTAAGAATTTTGCAAACCCTTTCAAAAAATTGAATATAACCTAGGGTTTTAACATACTAAGGGTATTTTAATGACTATGTTGATGACAAAGCTTCAAAATTTAATAAAATTCAAACAAAATAGAGATTAGGGTGTGACTAGGGTAACACAAGATTTTGAAAAATTATAATAAGAGAAACCCTAATCTATAGGACACAAGGATTTCATGATTTTCCACACATATTTTTGGGACTCGCTACACTATGAAAAATCAGACCATTAGTGGCTTTTTGTAGGGATGATAGAGTTCTTGAGTGTATGCAAGAATTCAGAATCTATGGTAGAGCAGACCACATACTTGATACAATATTGACAACTTCTTTAGAGAACACAAAAAGAAAACAAAAGAAATAGGGAACCAGACTATACAAAGAAATATACAAGGATTTACAAAATCTACATAATGTACAAGAACACAAGAAACCCTAAAACTACTATTCATGAAACACAAATACTTCAGGAAAAGTAGCTCTTCAAGAATTATTGATGAATTGGTAGTTAAAGAATATTTCCGGTTAGATCCCTTAGAAAATATGAGTCTTCACCATTTGTATCACAAATTTTGTATGGGCCAAGCCAAATAGGATCAAATTTACCATGCTTTCCTTTATCTTCCATTCTAGCATTCCACATTAATACCATATCACCTATTTCAAATTTCCTCTCAATGGCCCTTTCGTCATATAGATGCTTCATCTGTGACTGTCACTTAGCATTTTGAATAGAAGAATCTCTTTTTTCTTGTTCCAATTGTACAATATCATCCATCCTAAGCTCCATCTCATCGATGATATCATCTTCATAAAGTTGAACAAATTTGTACATTTCCTTTAGATTATTCTGTAGAAGTCTAGCTTGTATTCCATAAACCAAATCAAAAGAAGCACATCCAATGGCCTTTTTCATAGTAACCCTATCAGCCCATAGTGCTAATGGAAATTTTGAATCCCAAGCCTTCTTGTTCCCTCCTAAAATCCTCTTAATGATTTTCAATATACTTTTATTGCTTGATTTTTTTTGACCATTTCCTTCGGGGTGATAAGATGATGAGGTGTATTCTATAATGTTATACTTCTTACAAAAAAAATCATATTCCTTAGATCTAAAAAACATAGCATTATTAGTTACAATCTTTTGTGGGCATGCAAATCTGGTCACAATTTTATTTAGAATTAAATTAATCACTACTTTACTTGTTGCATTCTTAGTAAGAATTGCTTCAATCCATTTAGTGAAGTAAGTAGTAGCCACTAGGATCCACAACTAGATTTATTTGAGATCTAACCTATGAAGTCAATTCCCCATTGTTGAAATGGTGCCTAGACTTCAACATGACCAAATGGTAAATTCTTAGAAAATTTTAACTTTCCACTAAACCTTTGAAAAGCATCACATGTTTTCAAAAACTCATGACCATCTCTAAACAGTGTTGGCCACCAAAAATAAGCCCTTAGAACTTTATGAGTAGTGGTTTTAGCCATATAATGACCACCACATACACCTTTATGCATATCTCTTAAGATCCTTTAAGACTCAATTTCATCTACACATTTCAAAAGGACCCCTTCCATATTCATCTACCACAATTGTCCTTGGATTATAACATATCTTATAGCTTGTAACTTTAGAGATCTTTTCTAGTTGTCTATTGATCTTGGTGGAGATTTAATTTTCTACAAGTAATAAATTACATCTCTATACTAGAAAAAAGTATCCATATCAAAACGATTATCCCTACAACCATCATCAAGTTAATTGATCTAGTTTGCCTCTATATTGGCTTCTGCCATCAATTTGGCTAGGCCTTGACCTCTAACCAGTTTGGTGATTTGAATATCAATATTAAATTCTTGTATTTTGTTAATCCACCTACATCTTCTGCTAGATGCCTCTCGTTGTGAAAAGATATCCTTTATAGCAATAGTAGGGACAAATGCAATAATAGTGGCTCCAATTAGGTAACACCTAAAATATTTTACACCTTTCATTGGTGCATAGGCTTGTTTTTCATTTATATCATACTTGAATTCTGCTACCTACAAGGATTTTCTAAAAAATGCAATGGGCTACTCATAACCTTCCTCATTTTTCTGGAATAGTACTGCAGCAACAAGGTGAAATGAAGCAAAAGAAAATCATTGGCTTGTAATAATTAGGTGCCCTGAGAACATGGGCATCCTTAATAGCTTGCTTGATCTTTGGGAATGGAATGGTAGGCTCACCATCCCATTTTGTCTTAGATCCTTTCTTTAACAACCTTGAAATAGTCCTACTAATCTCTACAAAATTAGTCACAAATCTTCTAAGAAAGTTAATCTGCCCAAAAAATGACTGAATTCCCTTAACACTTTTAGGCTTCTAAATTTTTTCTATTGCTTCTATCCTTTTAGGGTCAATCCTCACCCCATTCTTACCAACGAGATGCCCTAACAACTTTCCTTCAATAACACCAAAATTGCATTTCCTTGGATTTAAAGAGATACCATACTTAAGGGCTCTGATAAATACCTTTTCTAGATGCATGCAATAATCATTCTCATCGTTGGAGTAAGTAGTTAAATCATCCTAATAAAGAACCAAAAATTTATCAATAATATCAGCAAAAGCCATATCCATGGCCCTTTGAAAAGTAGCCCGAGCATTGGTAAGACCAAAAAGCATCTTGACATACACATAAGTACCCCATTGAGTAGTAAAAATAATCTTAAATTGTTCTAATTCCTTAACAACCACTTGATTATAACCTAAAAATCCATCCATCATGGACATAAGTTTAGAACCAATGACCTTTTGCAGCATAGCTTCTATATTTGGCAATCCATAATTATCCTTCAATAAAGATATATTAAGATTCACAAAGTCAACACACAATCTTATGTCTCCATTTTTCTTCCTAATAGGGACTAAATTGGACACCCAAAAGTAGTGTCTAATAGGCTGTATGATCCCTGCATCTCTTAACTTGATTAGTTCCTCTTGCATTTTGGGAGCCAAAGTTGGATTTATTGGTCTCTATTTCTGCCTAAAAGGTTTAGCATCTAGTTTCAAAGGAATTTTATGCTGAAAAAATCTTAACTCTATAAGCTTTTAGGTCATCATATGACCATGCAAACACATGCCTATATTTCCTCGACAAATCTATCAAGTTTTGCCCGATTTTAGGAGGCAATTTCTTACCAATATATACCTTCTTAGGTGTTTCTTCAGTTTTCAAATTTACCTCCTCTAGATCTTTAGCATCATACTTACTGGCATCAACTTGTGACCTATCTTGGTTGTTAAAAATAGCTTCTAAAATAACTAAACCCTTTGGGATTTTGTTTGTCTTCAATTCCACAACTTCCTACCCAAAAATAATATCTTTTCCATTTATATTTTCCACATAAGTTGCATAGTCAATTTCTTATCCTAACAACAATTTTTCTCAATTCAAAAATCTCAAAATATCTTTATCATCATTAAATACTTGCCAATTCTAGATATTATCAGGAATAGAAGGTCTAGTTTGAATCTCAACTTTCGATATACTAGCAAATGTAATACCATCAGGCTTTATTGCTATATTTTCTAACAAGTCTTCCATCTTGTTAGTAGTCCTATTTTTCCAAGTTATCCCAAATGCATCTAAATATTCAATCATATCCCATACAACATTCCTATATTGTTTTAATCTTCTTTTTTTTGACAGAAAAGCACTTCTTTCTTAGGATACAACTAATTCTAAATCTCCTATAATATGTGAACATTTTATCCCATGCTTGTGAGCTAATCTAATTCCTAATAGGAAAGCCTCATATTCTACTATTTTTTTGGTACAAGGGAAACTTAATGTAAAAGAGAATTTGTATGTTACCCTAGTAGGAGATATCAATAGAATACCTGCACCTGATCCATCCTTCTAGCAAACACCATCAAAGAACATAGTCCATAGATCACTTTTTGTCTATCTTTATGTCAGCTTCTATTTCCATCTAAGATTTATGTTTAGATTTCTTCAAAGTCAAAACCTTAGCTTGGAATGCATTGATATTTGTATCCACAAAGTTTTTCATATCATCCTCTATCTCCTCTTCTTTCATATATATACTTTTATGCTCCCTATTTACTTTTAGCAAATTCCCCTCAATGTTCCCTCCCATGGAAACACTCCACTTTTTGGATAACAACATGCCATACTGAGGTGGAATATCAAAAACCAACACACTCATAATAAGGTCTTTGTTAGGAAAAGCTATTAGTCTATATGGTAAAGAATTAATAGTACCTATGACTATCACTTGTATTTTATCCATAGCACAACATCTTCCCTAAGTAGTATCAACCTTTAGGCCTAATTCCTTCATTATTTCAAAAGGCATCATACTATTGGAAGCACCAGAGTTGATCATGCAATTTTTTAATATTTTACAATTGACTAAAATACTCAAGAAAAATGGCTCAACATTTCCCAAACATTCATTTATAGAGTTATCCAAAAACACCTAAGGAATTTGAGACACAACTACTTCAGCTTCTTTCTCTTTCACGTTTTGTTTACTGCTTTCTTTGGGATTTTTATCTTCATTACAATCATGTATCCCCTTTATATTACTATCTCCCAACAATTCTATGGCTTTATTCCTATGTTCAAGAATTCTTAATAATTTAGACAAATGGACTTTGATAGTGGTTTGTGATAACACATTAGTCACATCTATAGAAGAATAAGATGGGCTATCAATAACCATACTCTTTTTCTCATGATGTTTATCCAAAATGTTTACAACACCTTGGTGATTCTTGTCACTTATAGTGATTGGTTTTGATATCTTCTCATCTAACTTCTTGGGAGCATTATTTGGGGACTCAAAAACCTTAGGATTATCCACCTTCTTTGGGTCCCATTTTTTATTGGTAATTTTAACCTTCACAACAAGGATTTCTTTAGGCTTCACAACTTCCCCTTCTTTAAGATTAACTCCTTTTATAAACATAATAGCCACCTTGTCATTACCCTCTTTTTGAGCCATATTTCTATTCTACACTTGAGCTATCATGTTGGCAGTAATTTGATCAATTTCTTCCCTAGTACGCTTCCTTAATGTCACTTCTTCTTTGGCATTCACCATCATCCTCATTAGAGAAAACTTGCTACTACATTTCATTCTGAAACAGCCTTTGCTCACTTACATCTCTGTCATAATCTTCATAATCAAAATAATCATAGTGTGACTCAAAAATATTACATCCTACATCATCATTTTTTTCAAGTCATGTTCCTAACATCATTCTACTATAGTCTAACTTCAAGGGAAGGACAAGCCTACTGCACAAGATTCAGTGGCATGGGGTAATTGACACACAAAGCACCATATAGGCTTAATAGTGAACTTAGGATCATCTACCAAATTTATAGAGTTTTTGGATAAATGATCAAGGGTCACCTTATTGTTGGTATTATTAGGGGGGTGGACACTAGGTTGACCATCTTTTTTAAGCGGTGTTATATGGGAAATTTTGCAACCTATTTTATTTATTGAAATTTGATTGGTAAGGGAGATTTAGACTCTTTATAGCATTTAGAACTTAACTTATCTCACTAATCTCTTGCTTTTTTCCACCTATACTTTTGTGATCTTCCTTTTTGTTTCCCTTATTTCCAAACAACCTAGGATCTTCTCTTTTACTTTTTAATCTTCCTAAAATTCTCAAATTATTCTTTACATTTATAGCAATTTTGAAAGCATCTCTTAAAGTCCTAGGTTCTTTATCCCTAAGCTAGTGTGCCATTTTTTTGTCAAAATAATTCAAGTAGGTAATCAAACATATCTTGTCATTAACTTGCATGACCTGCATGAGCTTATACATCCCTTTTTGGAATCTATTGTTAAACTCAGTGACAAACTCATTAGGGAACATTTTAATGTTACTAAATTCACTTAGGATACAACTTTGATTCTACTTGTCAACATATTTCTCTTTGAAACAATACTCAATATCCTTCCAATCAACAATAGATAATTCAGGGAGTCTCTTGAACCATTCTCTAGCATCTTTAGTTAGTGACTAAACAAATAATTTCATAATAACATCTTTAGTCTCAACCTCATAATCACTCATGATATCGAGAAAACTCCTCAAATGGTCATCACAAGTGATAGCAATGTTCCCAAAAAATTTAGGAAACCTTTTCCTTATTTCTTTTGGGATGGGGTTAGGGAAACTAGGGATTCCATCAAAACATATTTTCCTATAACCCTCTAACTAGTTAGGTCTTCTTTGTGAATCAATCCTAGGATGGTGGACAATATTTCTCTTAGTATTATCCATAGTATTGCTAGTGCTAGCATCACCAATAGATTTTTTAAGATCTATTTTTTGTGAAAATAAAGATAGGAAAGAAGTAGGTACCTTAGTAATATTTTGATTTTCATCATTAGATCCATCATCATCTCTAGGCATAGTTGTAGACTACCTCCTAGCATTTTCTAAGAACTTAATCTCGTTGTTTATCTCAGCTATAGCTACTTCATTTTCTACAATTTTCAATCTCTTAAGCAAAGAATCCTTTTCTTTCCTTGTCTTTTCCAACTCAATATCAGAAGGTGACATGGAATTATGGATCTGAGCAATCTTTTCTAGTTTCTAGATCTGAGCAATCTCCTTCTCTTTTTCTTTATCATTAGCTTCAACATCATGCTCTACATCTTTTGCTTTTTTTTTTTTAACATCTAGATCATTATAGTTCTTAATATATTGTATTATAGGTCTTTCTAGGTTCATATTCTGAGTTTCCAACAACTTTTGTTCTTGTGTCTTAAGCTATTCAACTTGACCTATAATTTATGGTTGCCATGCACTAGTTGCTATGTCATTTTTCTTCTTTAGGGTAGAAATTCTCTTGAGTAATGTCTACTCTTCTTCAAAAGCTTTCATAATCTTTTCTTCCCTCTCCTTTTGAAATTTCTTATTTATGACTTCTTGCTTAGGAAGCTACATTTTTAGGGTCTCAATCTCATCATAATTAGGGATAGTAAACTTAGAACTAGTAGTTTTTTAATCATTAAAATCCTTAGGATCTAAATGTTTTGGTCCTATTTCCTCTTAAGAATAATCAGATAGGAAAGGGTTCGTACTTTGTTGAAAAAGACTATTACTATTTCTTTTGTCTAAACTGGGTGCATTTTGTTGCCTAACAATCTCGTAACATATTATTTTGGGAGTGCTAAAAAAGTCATCACTAGATAGTCTAGGATGGGATTTAGAACTTTGGCAAGATGATTCCCTTTCCATAGAAGAAAAATGAACATTCTCACCACTTATTAATTGCTCTTGGGAGTAACTTTCTCTATGCATCTGAGACCTTTTCATAGCCCAATTCTATCTTCCACTAGGAGGGAGATCAATTTGTAGTTTAATTCCCAAGTTTTTCTTCACATTTTCCTATGTGTTCTTCTTATTTGCCATAATTTGAGACAACAAAATTCTAAATATTGACACTTGTTAAAACCTCCTGAGTCGCCACCCACCCTATCAAAATGGGAATAATGGCTTAATAGATCACAATTACTTCACTAATAATCTCAGACAAAATGCAAATAATCCTCAAAACTAGAAAAAAATTCCCATGAAAATGCGTATCTCAGACTCTATCCAAGGGAAATACAGATCTTAAATGATATACTAGTTTATGACAACATAAAGTGTTATATCCCTAGCAGAGTTGTCATTTTGTTGGTGTTTATCTCTAGTGATCATACTCACATAACCTAAGGATTAGCCACTTCTTATTAAAAATTACATGTGCAAAGCACTTGTATCTAGCTTCAACAAAACCAAGTATGGTTTTCTACTCTTTACGCTCTACAGGACCAAGGTGGGTATACCTAAGGGATGATTCAAATTATATTAGTTTCATTCTATTTCTCATCTTCTATCTTTAACCACATGCACAATTTCTCTATTACTTGACATCCTTAGATTCATATGCATCCCTCATAAGTAGATTTAGTCTTAATGCTTCTTGGGTTTACAAATGTTTCTAGAAATAACAGTTACCTAAGATTCAAAAATTAGTTACAAACGAATGCTAACCAACAATTATAATCTTGAAAAAATGGAATGTAAATGATTTTAATTTTATAATTGATCTAATATGTAGTAGCAAAATTTACCCTTACCTACTTCTAATTTATGTGACCAGTGACTTATGTTGGGACTAAAATTGCATGGTCAATTTGAGTACCATTGAGAATTTGAGCCCTATGAAAGATTTTGATGCACATGTACCTGGTTGTACCCTTGAGTCTTGTGAGGTGTTTAATGCTTCTAACACCTTCAATTTAACCCATCTATGTGTTCTATAATGATAAATTAAGATTCTGATCTATTCTATGAAGTCTCATTTTGAGCAAATTCCAAATCTGCATTTTTACCTAAGTGTTAGATAATGACGGGAGGCTGTGTTTGTAAGTGAATATCTTGTACCCAGAAATGTGTCATGACTTGCCACTTTGGGAGTGTCTAGTGTCCATACTTGAGAGCCTATGTTTTAGATTTTGAGTCATTTTGAATCTATTTTGAATCCCTCAAAGTTGGTAGTTTAGTTTTTTCATGCTAATGCACATTGCTCATAATTCTAGGAAGCCCTACTTGACATGCTATAACTTTTGATCAAATGATCCAAATGATGAAATTCATTTTATGTTGCATTTTAGAGGTCAAAGACTTGTTGTCCTTCAAGTTTTAGCTTATGACAAATCTGTTTGATCAATTTTCAAACGCAATTCCAAATGCAATTTCTATCCTTTTACCAGTGTCTGAAATGACATGTTGAAAATGGGAGTTAGCTGCCCCTAGATATGTCATATTCTCATTGGGATAATTAAAAACCCTCTAACATTTTCAAACACCAACAAAATGGTGACTCTGCTAGGGAAAAAGGTTATAAATGCGACTTTGAATTTGGAGCTGGAAACCTCTGACATATTTTGCATATTAAGTTTAAGTTTTGTGATCCCCAATTAAGCTTTATTCATGGACAATAGTATGTTGCAAATTGGATGTAAATTGTGTTATATGACTGTTATATGTCTATCTTCAATCAATTCAGTTTTTGTAAGTGTTGTTGAGAAAGTTTAGAGTTAAGAATTGATTTATAAAGTGTAGTTTCTTTTCAAGATGATAATGATTTGCAAGTTTCTCCTACATTGAAGGTCTGGCTTAGATTTTTTAGGTTAAAAATTATGTTTTATTTTTTACAAAGTGTGAGTGGTGACTCTCAAATCTCTATACCAGTTTGTTCCTAGTTTGATTACATTGCAAAATTTGAAGGATTTACGGTTGTATGGGTAGATCTAAAGCTTTCGATAGTATCTGGAAAAGGAAATTATAAATTCCTCATAGTTTCTTAATGTTTTGTTTGCAATCTATTGATATAAGAAAGTGAATCAAAACAATGATTATTTCATTCCTCTTGTAAAGAGGTGGCGGCTCTATGAAGTTTGACCAGTGGTGTAAAAGGATTTTTAGCCTTGCACTTGTGACAAATCAGTAGATCGAAGTTCAACATCAGCACTTAAGGTATTTTGATTTTCATGTTTCTTTTCATGAAGGTCAAGTGTTTAAAAGGGTTGCCTCTATTAAGTGATTTTCAACACTAGAGAGAAGAGATAGAAGTTTTACTTTCTAATGGAGTCAGATTTTAGATCTGAGATTAGTTTGCCAGATTCTAGAAGTTTAGAAACTATGAGTAATAACATTGTTATGTTGAAAGAAATGATCTACAAAAGGATTTTCAGTCTTATGAGAATTGAGGTAGGAAGTAGTCAGGGTTTAAGTGTCAAACAATGTTATTTAAGGTTTAAATCAGTGAACAGCAAGATCTCTTTTCATTGTAAACCCAAGGAATCTTCCTTGCCTATTGTTTTCCTTGATGTTCTAATGCTTGATTTGGTCAATTGGCCAACACTTATAAGGTTACAAAGAATTGTGAAAATTGAAAGATTCATTGAAGAGATGGAAAATGATGATTATAGATTTCATGTTGTGTCTCCTAATGATAATGAGTATGCTGGAAGCCAAGGTAGTAATGAATATAATGAATCTATATATCAAGGCGATTTGTTTTCTAAGTGTGAAGAGAAGGATTCAAATGTTAATGAATCAAGTAATAGCAACCAGCATGAAGAAGATGGATATAAAAGAGAAAATATATTTTGTTATAGTAAATATGAAGTTGAAGAAAGTTGTAACAATAGTAGATCTAGTGATTGCCATGATAAGAAAGAATGTTGTAATAATGCTGATTTTTCAGATTGTTACACTAATGATTTCACTCTTGTAACTTCTTCATGTCATCCGGATGATAATCACAGCCAGGAGAAGATTTGTGAGGTAGTCTTCTTGAGCTCTGATGAAATCTCTATTGTGTCAGCTCATGATTTTGAAAAGAAAGAAAGTGTTTCTAAGGATCTTCATATTTTCCATCATAATATTTCTTCATTCAGTCAAATCAATTCCCCAAAGTTTGATGTGGAAATAGAGGTAGAATCCAAAAAATCCTGATTAGATTTTGGAGGTATATTTAACAGTACATCAAATGTTTTGGCACATGATGATTTATTGGATGTGGAGCATGTTAGTGAAGGAAAGTTTAATGTTATTTTAGATTCTTTTCATGCTAATCTTGCTGAACATTGTTTTGATGTTTCATGTGATGAAGAGGAAACTAGTGAATGTTGTCAATTTGAATATGGATTTTCTTTATATGTTGATAATTCTTGCAGAGATAAGTTCAAGTTTTATTCCAACTTTCAGCTAGATGAAGAAAATGATTATGATCAGCATAGTTTAGATCAGCACTTTCAGAATGAGTTTTCAATTTTGGTGACTAATCAGTTATTTGAAGAATGTGAAGAGGTTTCAATAAAGGATAAATCTGATTTAGTGAATGACATGACTGCAAGTAGGCAACAATCAGATTTCACATACTCTTTGCAGCCAAATACACAAGGTGAGTTGCAAGTTTTTGGTAGATGAAACTTGGTGAATGGTGTAGAATATGAAATTTTTGTGTTTTTGATCAGCATGCATAAATCATTGTTGGATTTTGATTCTTAGTTTAGTTTATGTAATTATGAGCATACTGAGGTTTTGTCTCATAATGAGCATGATGTCAAGGTTAAGGTTGATGTATGTATGCATTATGAGAATGAAGGTGTGAATTCAATTTTTCCAAATGGTATGTTTCAAGATGTTGATCTAATTGGTGAAATTGATAGGAGAAGTATTTTTAGTTTACCTCATGAAAGTGCAGATGAAAATCAAGTGTATGATAGAGGTAAGAAGTTTTGAAATTTCGATGGCTCGGGGTCATCGTTTGTACATAATAGTGGTAGTTGTTGTTTGGTTTCAATAAAGCTATGCACAAGAAGTTGTTGAAGTTTTTGAGAATGGTCTGCTTCACCCATAGATCTAAAGTCTTGCCATACCCACAATAGGCATGCATCCCCAGACAGAGCCACTGTTGGGACTAAAAATTGCATGCTCAATTTTGAGTACCATTGAGAATTTGAGCCCTATGAAAGCTTTTGATGCATGTGTACCTGGTTGTAACCTTGATTCCTGTGAGGTTTTTAATACTTTTAACACCTTCCATTCAGCCTATCCATGTGTTCCATAATGATAAGTTGGGATTCTGATCTATTCTGTGAAGTCTCATTTTGAGCAAATTCCAAATCTGCATTTTCACCAGTGTCAAACAATGACAAGAGGCAATGTTTGCAAGTTAATATCTCGCACCTAGAGATGTGTCATGACCTACTACTTTGGGAGTGTCTAGTGTCCATACTTGAGAGCCTATGTTTTAGATTTTGAGTCATTTCAAATCTGTTTGACTAAGTTTTGAATCCCTCAAAGTTAGTAGTTTACTATTGTCATGCTAATGCACATTGCACATAATTCTGGGAAGCCCTGTTTGACATGCTATAACTTTTGACTAGTTTACCCAAATGATGAAATCCCTTTTATGTTGCATTTTAGAGGTCAAAGACTTGTTATGTTTCAAGTTACATCTTATGACAAATCCATTTGATCAGTTTTCAAATGCAATTTCAAATGCAATTTCTATATTTTTACCGGTGTCTGAAATGGCATGTTGAAAATGAGAGTTAGCTAACCCTAGATATGTCATATTCTCATTGGGATAATTGAAAAACCTCGAACATTTTCAAACACCAACAACGTATCCATTAGGCAAAAAGTTAACTATTGGCATGAGATCTAATTCAAATAAGTTGTAAATAAATCTATTAACTATAATCACCCATTTCCATTCTTATGAAATATCCATTTTACAAACTTGTAAACTCTACTGATTTACTAAAGCATTTACATAATTCCTTGAATCAAAAGTGACAATTGAACTAGTATATAGCTTGTCTAGACTGCATTCAATCAATTAAACCTTATTCAAATGACTTCAATGTAGACAAACTCATAAAATTGAGATAGAAATTGGTGACACGGACATAATGTAAGTATCACTTTGTATTATCCTTTCAAATGACTAATACAATGACTAGTAGAAACTTGATGAAAAGCCTAACATATCTTACTCATTCTATCATTTATATATGTTATAAGAGAGTACACAATTGAAAGAAAACTCAAAATAACCACATACAACTAAACTAACTATACTTCTCTTTAAAAGAAATATATATATATAAGCCATTCAAACCTCTCACAATGCCTTGAAAACTCATTTATATAAGCATGAGTCACAACAAGAAAAAGGAAAATGTGACTACTAGGTGTCCTTTTACAATGAGGGAAACAAAAAAATTCTCAAAATACTTTGAAACCTTAATATAAATCGAAAAAGTAGAAATAGTCACACATGATAGCTAGAGCATCAAATCTTCAATTTCGTCTTCTTCTTGAATTGCCCTTGTTGGTAAAGCTTTTATTTTTGCAATTGCTATTAGTTTGTGGTGATTGATTAGGAAAGTACTATACATACTTCATAAATTCTTTGGGCCATGGCCGACATGTGGTGGACATTGTGGCCGACATATGGCCAACATGTTGTAACCCTAAAATGACATAAAATACTTGTATAAAAGGACTTAGGGTTAGGTATTTTTTATTATTATATTATGTTGTGATGAGAAATTTCTTCTTGTGGCTATATTGAACTGTAAGGGATTACATATTATAATTAGGTTGTAATCACTAGATTGTAATAATATTGGACTTGCAGTTTGGTGGACATAGCCTAGGGATTGGGTGAGCCACATTAAATCTTGATCCCTTGTGTTCATTTCTGTGTGATCTATTATTTTCTGTTAATTTTTATATTTGCATGTAGTTTTTTATTTCTATCAGTGGTTTTATCCTAACAAGTTGTATCAAAGCAAGGTTGTCTTTCAGTTATCCTCTACAGAAAAATCTCATGGTTAAGTGGGAGTCTCACAGTTGAGTGGGAACGATGGAAGATGAGGGTAAGTTAAGGGTTGATAGGTTTAATGTGTAGAACTTCTAGTTATAGAAGATGCAAATGGAAGACTATCTTTATCAAAAGGATTTATGGAAGTTGTTGGATTGTAAAGCCAAGAATCAGGGATCTATGTCAAATGATGAATGGGATCTTTGGGACAGAAAGGCAGTTGGAAGCATTCGGTTATGCCTAGCACCATTAGTGGCATTTAATATTACAAAAGAAAAGATGACAAAAGAGTTGATGAAAACCCTAGCGACACTGTATGAAAAGCCCTCTGCTTCAAACAAGGTATTTCTCATGAAGCATTTATTTAATATGAAAATAGCAAAAGGTGGATCTATTATAGATCATTTAAATGAGTTTAATACTATTACTAGTCAATTATCTTCTTGGGGTATCAATTTTGATGAAGAAATTAGGGCTCTCTTGATTTTGTGTTCTTTGCTTGAAAGCTGGAATGATTTGGTAATGGTTGTGAGTAATTCTATTCCTGGATCTAGTACCCTAAAATGTGAAGATGTGATTGGTGTTGTTTTGAGTGAAAAAACTCATAGGAAATTCTCAAGTGGATCTACATTAGGAAGTGCTTTGAATGCACAAAGTAGGGGTAGAACAACTAAGAGAGGAAATAACTTTGAAAATCATGGGAAATCAAGAGGACCGAACGACTGTTGGTACTGTGGGAAACTAGGTCATAAAAAGAAAGATTGTTGGAATTGAAAGAAAAATGAAGGAGATAAATTAGATGGAGACAAGGAGGAAAATGTGATAAGTAAAAAATCCAAAGACGATGCTTTGCTTTTGTCTTTAGAAAGTGTTGATGATTCATGGGTTTTAGATTCTGGTGCTTCACTTCATACTGCACCTCATAGAGGTTATTTCATTGATTATGTCCAAGGGGATTTTGGGGTTGTTTACTTCAGGGATAATGAACCATATCAAATTGTTTGAAAGGGAAAAATTAAGATTAAGTTGTAAAATGGAAATCATTGGCTACTACATGAGGTAAGATATGTTCCAAGGCTAAGTAGAAATTTAATTTCAGCAGGGTAACTTAGTGATGAGGGTTGTGTAGTTACTTTTAATGATAAAAATTGGAAGGTTTCAAAAGGTTCTTTTGTAGTAGAAAAAGGTGTGAAAGTAGGCACTGTATATCTTTGTACAGGTCATATTGTTCCTTCTACTTTGATTGTTTTAGAGAAAAATGAATGTTTAAGAACAATTGTTGTTGTTGAGCAGGGAGAACAAATAGTTGCTATAGATTCTGATATAGTGCTTTGGCACAACAGACTTGGGCACATGAGTGAGAAAGGTATGAAATTACTTCATTCAAAGAAATTTTTACCAGGTCTAAAATGTGTTAATATGGATTTCTGTGAAAGTTGTGTGTATGGAAAACAAAAGAGAGTGAGTTTTGTAAAGATTGGGAAGGAAAACAAAAAGGAGAAATTAGAGCTTGTGCATACCTATGTATGGGGACAGGATCAGGTATCTTTCATTGGAGGCTCTTATTATTATGTTACATTTATTGATGATGCAACAAGAAAGGTATGGTTTTATTTCCTTAGACAAAAATCTGATGTATTTCAAACTTTTAAGAAATGGAAATTCTTGGTGATAATAATGGTGAGTATTGCACTCATGAATCTGAAGATTATTGCTCCACTAATGGCATTCATAGATACAAAATTGTTCCAAGGACTCCATAGGAAAATGGAGTGGCTGAATGCATGAATGGGACTATAATGGAATGCCCAAGGAGCATGAGGTTGGATGCTAGGTTGCCCTTACACATGTGGGTAGAGGCTATCAATACTACTGTATATTTGATTAATAGAGGTCCCTCTACTCCTTTGGGCTGTGGTATTCTAGAGGAGGCATGGATTGGTAAGCAGGTGCATTATTCTTTTCTCAAAACCTTTGGTTGTGAAGATTTTGCTCATATAGACTCTGAAAATAGAACCAAGGTAGAAGATAAGTCAAAAAAATGCGCATTTTTTGGATATGGCATTAATGAATTTGGTTATAGGCTTTGGGATTTTAAAAATTAGAAAATTGTAAGAAGAAAGGATGTCATATTCAATGAGAATGTGTTGTACAAAGATCTGTTGCAGCAACATGAGAAGAAAGAAGATGATTATATAGTGCTAGATGATACTCCAAAAGCTGATGTTCCAACCTTTCCTCATGATGTGCAACAATTGCAACAAAAAATACCACACACACCAGTGAATGTTAGATGGTCAATGAGGTAAATTAGACCTCCAAAAAGATTTTCTCCCTGTTTGTATTTTTTTTTACTTATTGATGCTAGTGAACCTGAAAGTTATGATGAAGCTGTCTAGATGGATACTAAGATTTAGTGGGAGTCTGCAATGAAAGATGAAATGGACTCTTTGCTAAAGAATAAGACATGGGATTTGTGCAAGTTGCTTGCAGCTAAAAAGGCTTTATAGAATAAGTGGGTTTATAGGTTGAAAGAAGAGGAAGGAGGTGAGAAAAGATTTAAGGCTAGGTTAGTTGTAAAAGGATTTGCATAGAAAAAGGGAATTAATTTTGATGAGATATTTTGTCCTATTGTTAAAATGACTTCTATTCATATTATTTTAAGTCTTGTGACTACTGAAGATTTGCGTTTAGAGCATCTTGATGTTAAAATAGCCTTCCTTCATGGTGATTTGGATGAAGATATATATATATATATATGGCTCAGCCATAGGGTTTTGAGGTCAAAGGTAAGGAGAACTTAATGTGCAAATTGAAGAAAAGTTTATATGGCTTGAAGCAAGCACCTCGGCAATGGTATCTAAAATTTGACAGGGTTATGCATAAGCATGGCTATACTAGGTGTCATTCAAATTATTGTGTTTATTTTAAGAGGTTGAATGATGATAGCTACATTATTTTATGTTTATATGTTGATGATATGCTTGTACTTGGGTCTAACATGTATCATATTAAGGGGCTAAAATGCCAGTTAGCACATGCATTTGCTATGAAAGATTTGAGGGCAGCAAAACAAATCGTTGGTATGAAGATTTGTAGAAATAGGAAGAACAAAACATTGATTCTATCTCAGGTTGATTATGTTGAGAAGGCGTTGCAATGTTTCTCTATGGAGAATGCTAAAGTTGTCAGCACACCTTTACTTGGTCATTTGAAGTTGACTAAGGAGATGTGTCCCAAGACATAAGAAGAGGAGGATAAGATGTCCAAGGTACCCTATACTTTAGCTGTAGGAAGTTTGATGTATGCTATGGTATGTATCAGGCCAAATATTGCACATGTAGTGGGAGTTTTTAGTAGGTATATGAGTCATCTGGGAATTGAGCATTGGAATTTAGTCAAATGGATTATTAGATATTTGAGAGGCACATCCAATAATTGTTTACACTTTGGGGGCTCTACTATTGATTTATAGGGCTATGTTGATTCAAATTGGGCAAGGGATATTGATACTAGGAAAAGTACTATAGGTTATGTCTTTACTATTTTTGGGGAAGCTGTGAGCTTGGTTTCTGGGTTACAAAAGATTAATGCTTTATCTACTATAGAGGCAAAGTATGTTGTTGCTATAGAGGCGCCAAGGAGATGAAATGGCTTCAATTCTTCTTGGAAGAATTGGGACATCGTTAGTAGGATAATTATTTGTTCATAGATTGTCAGAGTGCCATTCATCTTGCAAAGAATTCAGCTTTGCATTCAAAGACCAAACACATACAATTGTTGTACCATTTCATTCAGTCTATTTTCGAGGATGGACAGTTAAAGTTGGAGAAGATACATACAAATGATAATCTAGTAGATATGTTGACCAAGAGAGTAACAAGGGAGAAACTGACCTCCTCTTCAGCTTCAGTTGGTCTTCTAGACTGAACATGAATAAAAGAACATCAGAGTCCAAGGTGGTTTGATCCAGTGGGAGCCCCATGTGGTAACAGTATTGCTACAAGATCAGTCTCCAATTTGGCGATTGCTATTTAGTGTGGAATCTGATTAGTCCCCAAGTGGGAAATTATTAGTTTATAGTGACTGACCAGGAAAGTACTGTACATACTTCATAAATTTTTGGGTCGTGGCTAACATGTGCCTGACATTGTGGCCGACATATGGATGATATGTTGTAACCCCAAAATGGCATAAAATACTTGTATAAAAGGACTTAGGGTTAGGTATTTTTTATTATTATGTTATGTTGTGATGCAAAATTGCTTCCTGCAATAGTATTGAGTTGTAAGGGATTACAGATTGTAATCAAGTTGTAATCACTGGATTGTAATAATATTGGACTTATAGTTTGGTGGACATAGGCCAGGCAATGGGTGAACCACGTTAAATCTTGGTGCCTTGTGTTCATTTTTGTGTGATCTATTATTTTCTATTATTGGTTATATTTGCATGTATTTTTTTATTTCTGTCTGTGGTTTTATCCTAACAATTTCCTCCCATACAATAACTTCTCTTTTTGTTGGCCACTCAAATGCTTTTATTGTTGGTAATTCACCAAAAGAATTTTGCCATATGGCATTTGTAACTAATTTCCCTTCTGTTATGAATTTCTTCATTTTATTTTCAATTTTGAACAAAGTATCAATGCGTTCATTAAAAAAAAACTCATTAGTGTCACCTTAAAAAATAGATATCACCTATGGAAAATTCGCAATATGATCGAAAGAACTAGACCACTCATTCCAATCTTTCATTTGGACATCAGAATTAATGATTGAAAGGATTAAGAAATAAAAACCATTAATCAACACTTTGATCTTATTCTGAATAATTGTCAAATTTCCTATAAAGAATTTTAGAAAATCCTTCACTTTATCCATACCCTCTTTTATAGAAATGACTTTATCAAGAAGGTTTGGCTTCTTAGCTAGCAATGGTATCAATTTATCAAAAAATTGCATGTAGGGTCCCCATTGCATGAAAATAGGGTCAAGCCAACCTACTACTTCTTTGCACATTTATTCAATAGCTTGCGGATTAGTGAATGCATTATATGCATATGGATAAATTTTCTTCAAGATGTTTATCCTGTGATTTAACATATTCAACATTACACCCCTTTTTGGTGTAATATTAGATTAAGAAACCTCACCTTGTACATTCACCATAGGCATTGGCATTGTTACCCCTATGGGTATATCCTTTGTTTGGACTTTTGCTTCAATAGTGTCCCTCACCTCCTCCACATACCCATGTGCATGTTCAACCCTTGCTGTAGTCTTGAGTTGGTCTTTCAGGGATGCAACTTCCTCTTCTAGGCTCTGGACCTTTCCCTCTAACTCCTCTATTCTCTAGTTTTGCACATATCCTATCTTGAGCTCTTCTTCATATAACTTTCTAACATCTAGACATTCATTATAGATAGCAAAAATCCTATCCTCAATTTTATCCACCATTGCGTCATTCATGAGTGCAAAGTGTTTAACCAGGATAGAAATCTCTTTGCTAGTGGTGTTGTCTAGTGTCTAAACAATCATGTTTCCTTGAGTAGTCTCCTCTATATTCATCATTTTGGATTTGTTAGTGTTAGGGGAAACACTCCATATAGCTAGGTTCTTTGTATCTATAATAAATCCTGACCCTCTCTTCAATCCTTCACTATTGTTGGCTTCATAACCAAATGCCTTGTCTTACCTTCTAATTTGGTCAAGTACAAAGGCCCTTTCTATGTCCCATCCTAGGACTAAGATCATGCCACTTCTATGCACTGACTCCTTGGCTTCTGCAGGGGTTGTGGTCTCACTGTCTTAATCGTATGCTAGTAGTTTATCTACTAGTTCCTTATTCTTCTCAAGATCCTCTCCTAGCATGAGGCTCAATATGAACTCATTTTGATTCATTTTACATAAAAAAAACTTTTAAATTTAGATGATTAAATAAAATCATCATCCTCCATGAATTTCTTAGATTGGATGAGTTTATCATCTAATCTGGAGGATGCAATTTGCAAATCAGTTGAGGCTCTTCCTACCTCTATTGCCCCTTCCTACAAGTAATTCTACCTAATATCAACAAAATACTATTCATTTCCTAGTATAACCTGTAGGGCTCTACTCACCACCCTCTTTGGGATGTTCCTCCTCTTCAACATTAATTTCCTATTGGACATTAGGCTTAGGGAATTCTCTGTTCATTGTTTCCTCTTCTCCTATTGGCTCACTTGGCATTTGGGCAATGATATGATCAAAGTTTTAAACCATTTTACTCATATTGGCAAGATATGGATTTTTTGTATAAAAACCCTTGAAATCAAGGATGGTTATCCTCAAGGTATCCTCCATGTTTTTTATTTTAGCATACTTCCCCAACAACTAATTAGCTTCCCCTATTTCTACTATATTAGAAATTAAATCTTCTACAAGAATGCATTTGGTGGGAGGAATAATGTAACCCCTAATGGATGTTAGCTCATTTGTTATATAATTCTTTGGGTCATACATTCTATAAGGTCTAGTAGCAAACTTATAGTGACTTACATACTCACTTAATTCTTCAAAGGCATTCTTACTAATTACAAAATTTCCTACTTTAAAACTTCTATAGAAAAATGTAAGTTTGTGCAAGGAAGGAGGAATCATCTCTTTGTTCATCAGTAAAAATTGCCAAAAGAATTCAATAATAACTAACCTAGGAGGATGATATTTAGGTAATATATGGGGTAGCTATGGGCATGCATAAACTCTCATCAATGTGCACTCCTTAAACAAAAATATATCACCCCAATTATGATCCAATTTCACTTTTTCATCTAGAAAGGAAGGTTTGAGTAATGTTTCCAAAACATTAGGGGCCCTAAAGAAAGTATGATCTACCATTGCCATGATCATAGAACTAAAGAAATTGAAAAATAATATTGCATTTGAATAATGATTTTTTTAATCCAAATGCTAGTCCATAGTTACACAAGTTACTCACCAAATTCATTAGATGTTTGATCAATGAAATCCTGACTAAGGTAGCCAATGTTTTTGTAGAGGATCAAGTGCATTAGCAATGAGTAATGGTGAAATTTGAATTCCTTCATCTCTTCCTTCTTGGCATTGACAATTTGATGGTGCATGCTATCCATAATGAAACCCACATAATCATATTTCCTATTGTGAAAAGGGTCCTGTATATCACATGCCATTAGAAATAAGGAGCCATATACATAATCATCTACTCCATTACTTCCCAAAACTTTGTGTAATCCATACACTGTATTTTTTAAATAGTGTTTGAATCACTTAGTGGCAAGCGATATTCCACTTTGTTTGGTATCTACCTTTCCCTTTTTACATTGTATGGGATTTTGGGCAGCGTCACATTATTTATATAATGAGCCTTATTTCTCCCAAATTTTCCCTATAAATCATCAATATCAATGGGCACATCCATTTGCCCCTCCAAAAAAAAAGATTCAATGAAAGAATTCATGTCAAGTGTGTACAAAATACTCCCATTATATCTATGGAATGACCTTGTGATAGGATTGTAAGAATTTATCAAAGTCTTCATCAAATCCACATCAACAAACACCTCTAGGAATATCAATTTTTCCATATTCTTATTCCATGGGTTGCAGATTGGTATGTTCTCAGTTCTATTTTGATAAAAATACATAAAGATATTAAAACCATCAACCTTAGGGAATTTTGCATCCTTGAACTAGAAGTGAGGGTCTTTGAAAACATGGTCATTCACTAAAATTGCATTCGATGACCCTAGAAGTATCTTCAACTAGTCCTTTGCATGCTTGTTTTTCTTTTAGTCACTCGTTTTCTTTTCAATCTTTATTGTACCCTTCTTCTTCTTCCCTTTTGGTGTGACCTCTACAACATCATCACCTTCCTCTTCAGCCTCTACTTCCTTAGCATAAATCTCTTCAAAATCCATCTCAACCATTTTTTCTACAAATCTATCTCAAACTCCTAGGATAATGATATATAGAACATAAAGCTATGGACACCTCGATAACTTTTAGAATACAAAACAAAAGCTCTTCAAAATGGAAAATACTCTAAAAATTCAATCAAATCTTTATAGTTTAATCATGCAATCTACCAGCTTTAATAAATCTTGCATATATGAGTTTTAATACTGCCTTTGTAGGATGTCAACAAAGAACATCAACTATGTAATTAGATCATAAAATACCTTAATATGTTTTATTTTACTTGGCTATGCTGTATTTATCCTTTTTTCTTAACTACAATGACAACTCATTTCACCTATATTTTTCGAATTTGGTCTTCTACTCATACGCTATGTCCAAACCCTTGAATCCTTGTAGCTCCAAAGAGACAACTATCTAACCCTTATATCTATCTGGTGATGCTTCAAAAAATTCTAAGTGTAGAAGTGTTACAGTCCTTTAAGCATGGCTTTGCAATTCCTTTTATCTTATTACGTGGCCCATTTTATCATAGGATCTCAAATCCTATCAAGAAAACCTTACATGCTTACACTTCAACAAATCTTAGACCAATGTAAAGCATTCATCTTGTTCTCAAATTTATGCTTTATGCTCATACGCTTAAACATATCTTGTATCCATAGAGGAAGACATGAAGCACCTATTCGTTCACATGGTATCCTTGCTAATGCAAAAGCATAAGGAAAATTTTTCTCTTTAATAAATCAACAACCTAGATTAGATCTCAAAAAAACATCAACATTGATTTAAGCACATGCAAAATGCATGACTTATGTTATCTTCTATGTGGGTCGGTCCCATCTAACATATGCAATGTGTCACAACCTAATTCATTCTTCTCAGGGACCAAGTGGCAATTTATCAGGTCCCACACAACATGTTCTTTCTTATGACACCATTTGAAGGTTGTTTGCAAACCAAAATAGTGAAGGCTCATAGAAGAAATCAAATCTTTCTTCATTCTTACAAATTTCCCTTGTACATAGAACCGTAAAACCCATTTTATATCTCCAACAAAATTGATACATCTCAATATTTTAGTAACAAAATTATGGTTTCTTTTAGATTTCAACATATATGCATATGTATTTTATTTTGTTAAAGATAATGATAGATAATCAACTAATGTTGAATGATCAATATTCAAAATAATTTGACTCTAGTCGTTGAACGTTTTGCATTTTATGGAGATTGTTGATGTGGCATTGATTTTATAGGGGCAATCCTTACATATGGTATTACAGTTCTTGGTTCCATGCTCAAGCCTTCAGGTGACTATGCTGGACACAAAACTATAATTCAACTAGTCTATTCTAAGTTGTATGAGTTGATGAAATGTGTTGTGTGTTGTGCCTCTCAGTTATGATTACTTTTGACATAGAGGGATATGATGCTCCTTATGCATGTAATAATTTTGAGTTGAAATTGCATTCCTTTAAAAATTGTTCTCTAGAATGATTGGTAATTTGCATACCTAAAAGTTTTATGATTATATTTTATTTAAATTATGTGATGGTATAATTTGTGTATTGGTGTATTAAAATTGAACTATTGAGATAGTCAAAGTATGGTTTATCTTTGCACTAGGCTATGAGAGCCTACCAAATGAAGACTTGGCCTGCAATAAAAAAGAAAAAAACCTTTAAATATGTAAATAGCATGTGATGCATAGGTAGTGCAAGAATTATGTTTATGCTTGATTTATGTGGTTTATTGAGTAACCTAGTATGATAAATAGGAAGAACATGAATTTCAATTGAAAAAGTATTGCATGTTCCAATGTGCATTAGAATAATTTTATCATCAAGATAAATTACATGTTATGCATCTGAAACTTGGTTATGTTCTTATCAGCCCTTGGAAATAAGGTGGCAGTAAACATCTACTCCTTCTTGGTGGCTAGTGAGAGTCCTTGTGCTTTAAGTGAATTGGGTTTTCATTTTATCATGTCCAGTTTCATAAACATGGATGTGATGAAGGACTAACTTGAAATTGCATGTTCTTTGTGACCACCGATCCACCAATTTCTTATGTGACCTATTTACTGTAACTCTTGTTCACTTCTATTTTAGGTTTTGTACCACCTTTCTAGACTTTGACTTGAGAATTATGAAACTTTTTTTCAAGATTTCTTTGATCTTGAGGTGGCTAGGGTGTGTGAATATTTTTGATGATGCTAGTCCTGTGATTTGGAAGTGATGTTATCTATCATGTTCAGTGTTGAACATTGATAGGATGTTGAAAGGAGTAGATTTTAAAGAACATGTCATTATTCCTTTTGCATTTATTTTATTTTGTTTTGTTCTATTTTGGAAAGCTTACCTTTGGGTGAGGGTGTTGAATGTTGACAAATAGGGAGGGGTAGAAGTGATGCTTTCATTTTCCACTCTACTTTCCAATGTAATTCTAACACTACAAAATATTTTGGCCAAAGCTATGTTGCCCTTGTTTCATCTCCCTATGACATCTATGATTATGGCTATATGGACACATATAGGGTTAGACATATGTGTTAGGTAGTATGTTTCATGTTTGCACCACATACCTCCTATCTTTGGTGTTGTATGGGCATTCCATAGTTGGGAATTATACATGTTAGGTAGGATTCTAAGAGAGTACCTTTTGTATTACTAGGGAATTTTTGGGTTGGGTAATTCTATTAGTTAGGTAGGATCCCATGGAAATGCTTATTGGTAATATTTGGGCATTACATGGTTGGGTGTTCTATGAGTTAGGTAGGAACACAAAGGAGTGTAAGGCTTATGGTTGTGTAGGGAAGCACCTTTACTATATTTTATGTGATGATTGAATGGTTTGAAGGCCATACATCATAGCTTGTGCTTATATGTTGGTTAAGCACACTATGGTGATGACATCAGCTTGAGGGCCTAAGGTAACTAAATTGATAGAAAAATGGATTTATTGATCCTTGCAGGTGATTGGTGAGCATACCTAGATGATTTACCTAGTGGTGCAGATCATATGGTAGATGACATTGCACTTGTATGATGTGGTTATTGTTCCATCTCCAATATGTAGGTCAACATTTTTTTATGATGCCCATTGAGGTATGATGCTTTAAATTATACTTCATGTATTTATTTAAACATGCATTTTGATGGATGGATGGTGTTTACGTCAATATCCCTAAATAATTTCATGTGTTGCTTTCTTAAATGGATAATTATTTACTAATATTTGATTATGGTGAATGAAATAGTTGTTGACTATTCAACTAGATTTTTCTTGTGTATTTATGTATTCTTGCAATTAGTAATGTGGAAATTTCTTAGTAGGACATGGATCTTACATACGATGAAATAAAGTTTGATATGTTGGTCAATTTATTGAGTAAATTTATTTATGGCATATTCATGTGATGATATATTTTGTTCGACAATTTGGTTGATATGTGGCTTATGAAATGTAAATATTAATGTATCTATCAATTTTACATGTAAGTTGAAAATTAGAATGAAGTTCCATAATTAATTAGAATGTATTTTATCTACTTACTAATTCAACTATGAGTATTCAACTTTTGACTAACCTAACTTGGCTTATGACCTATGTGGAAAGTTTATGGAAATGTGGTCTTCCTATGAGAATGTAAATGGGTATGTATAGATCCTTCTTTTATTAATGTTTGGAAATATATTGCATTGATGTTATGTATATAATATGATACACCTACTTTATAGAAAGTTGTTTACTCATTTTATTTAGTCAACTTGGTTAATGAATGACAATTGACAATTTGGTCATCTTGAGTTGTCTATTTTGGAATCCTAGTTGATGTGTTATTTGACATAGACTTGGTCATTATGTATCCAAATTAGAGCTTTGGTCAATATGTATGGTTGGAATTTGGTTTTATTACCTATTGACGTAGAACTTTTGGTCAGTGTTGCTTGATATATTTGACTATGTGGTCTTCATATCATTAGTTTACTTATCTTATTAATGAAATTTTTATCATTGATTTTGAGCTATATGATGCATTATGATGTAATTACAATGTATGTCAACTTCTACAAGCATTTGTATGCATAATGATGGTCAAATGTTGATGAGCATGTTGATGAATTTATATCTAGAAATCTTTACATATTTCATGATGAGGAATTAGATGTAACATGATTGCATCATTTTTTGTGTTCCATGAAAATTGGCCTATTGATATGGACACTTATTCCCTTAGTGAGAACCAAATGTAGATGGTATGTATGGCTAGTTATTTTGTTACTTGTGATCAAGTTTTTATTTAAAGATGAGTTAAAGGAAAATATTGACTCTTGAAATTGATAAATGAAAAATTATCTTCTCTAGCTATTGACATTATGGATGAGCTAAAGGTATTATAAAACTATGTGTATAAGTATGACAGGATGTGGATATGAAGTACCTATTAGTCGGGCCAAATCCATCTGATGCCAAGGTATGATAAGTAAACATAGGTATATGTATGATATCATGTGATTTTAAGGTAACATGTTACTTATTTTGAGAATTATATAGATAAGAAAGAATTTGAATTTATTTCTAATACATGATAGACTGATATTCAGTGTTGTTCCTATAATGCAACAAAGAGAACGACACATCATAAGAAAGGGGGAGTATTTTTGATAAGAGGTAATTCTAACCTTATAAAACTAAAGAATGGTAATAGAATTTACACACTAACATTGTCAACTTTCTTCAAAAGTTAATTGTTGCATGTGCTTACTTCAAGAGAATGACTATTTTACTTTTAATAAATGTTTTACCTTAATGTGTATTAACCTTGTCTTTGAAAAGTTGTATGTGTTAATGTTGTTAGAATTTTAATCTTGCTGATCATATTAAAGCATTTGAATATGAGTAAATGCATTTCTCTGACTATTAAACAATCTAATTTTTTCAATTATAAATCATGTCAATGTGAGTTTTTTATTATTTTTTCTTATTTAAATCAATGCATCAAGGATGATGCACTTTTATTAGAGGGAATGATATCACAACCCATTCTTGTGTATACCAAATCTCTTGATATATTTATTGCCACATAGATTTATGGAAATTTTTTCTTTTCTTTTCTTATATATCCATAACATAATTATAGGGATTTTTTTACTAATGGATAAGCGATATTTTGGGAGTTAATGGGAGATGATGGTAATAACTATTATTATGAACTACCCCACCTATAGGTGACTCTTTTTTTAGTAATTCCCTTCTTCAATGCCAACAAATAAAAAAATCATTTCTCTTTTAACTATTTTATTATTAATCATTGAGGATAAAAAGAGGGAAGTGTATCTTTCTAGCAAGATGTGTGAGTGTGACTACGAATGCAGGACCTTGGGTTTTCTGATTGGTTTCACCTTTTCCCTCCTCATCTTCCTCATTTCCATCATTAGTGTTCTTGTTGGATTGAACGATTAGTAATTGTAAACTACCTCAAAATTGTAGTATGGAATGGGAAAGAAACCCCCCCAAGCACAAATATTAGGAGATTCAGGAAGATTGGGAAAAGCTTAGAAACTCAAGCATATGCAACCATCAATAAACTAGGTTCCTTCTTTTAGCTTGTACAACCTTTTGATTCTTGTCTTTTTTTTATTACAATACTATATACTATGTATTGTGCTGTGTATTGGACAATGAAAACCTTGTATATAGCTAATAAATTTCCTTTAGAATGGACTTGATTACTATTTGTGTAACTTATACTACCTGTATTCATGTTGCTTGTACCACTTGTATGCCTCTTGGAATGGCTTGAGTGCTATACTTCAATTCTTCATGAGTATTGAATATAAACCAGTTCCACTAGTTGAGATGATGTTAAAATTACCTTTGCTACACTTAGTAATAATGTTGTAGATGAATACACCAAGAATTTAAACTTATGGTGGTTTGGATCAAACAATAAACTAGCTGTTAAATTTATTATGGTCGATCCAATGGGTTAAATGAGTCATTGATAAACTCTTAGTCAAATTGAATTCTGCAACTAGAGAATTATTGTAGGACCATCCTACACATATATCTTTATTGGTCTAGAGCCTATGGTGATCAGAACCATGTTTGTCTTGATTGAGAATCAATTACATTATCAACGAAATGGGATTTAAATGGTTGTGTTAGAACTCTATTTAATCATTGAATTCAATAGCATATGATTTAGCTAGTTTGGCACATTCTCTCAAACTTTTATGCTACCTCATCCTCCCACCATGTACCTTCTCATGCTTGTAGAATATTTTTCTTTGAGAATGATAGCTACCACTAAACTAGCATATAATATGGAACATCTAATACCTATAAAGAACTATGGAGCAAGGTATTAAATTAATGAAGGGTCTAAATTGTGGCTCTAATCTAGTGATCTTATTACTTATTTCCCTATGAATGACTATCAAATGTTGGGATTTCTATAAATTACTACTCTTGCATATCTACAAATCTATTGGGAGAAATAGGTATATCAATAATATATTCTTAAATAGCCTTAAATATGAGAAAGGAAAACAAATTGATTGTTGTAGAGCTATTGAGAAATAATAGAAATCTGAATGGTCTAGTATTGAAATAAATTATGCTTCCAAATTAATCATTGTTGTGTATGAAATAGTTTGCAATCTAGTCAATATTTTAGTTCTTATGAGTTTGGTTGGAATGGTTTTAGCTCATACTAAAATAAAATTCTTGTGGATGTAGACCATTATGACCTTTATTGCAAATTCCATAATTGAATGTTTGTTTTTAACTCTACTATAAGAGAGGAATTGTGTTATAGTAGAAGGATAAATATCTCCTTAAAAGGTTGTGTTTTTGGGAGGGAATTATATTATGGTTATACTTACCAATATCATTGTTACATTTATACTTTAAGTTGTATAAGAAACGAATTGATTTCGAGTTAATGTAGAATTTATCAAAATTTTTAATGAATGGTAACACTTACCTAAGGATGATGGGCATGTCAAACCAGAGCAGAATAGAAAGGTGTGCTTGAAATGTAAATTAAATTTTCTTTTAGATATCCTACTAAATCATCTACATCTTCCATAAATATATGTAACTTGTGGATGATAGAGTATGTATTTTGTCTTGTTATTAAACTTGACTGTAGTATCCCATATTGACAAACAAATGTATGTTCTAAATCACATACAAATAGGAATTTCATGGAATGCAACAAGGTGCATCCTAATTGTTACAAAAAATACTACATAGGGAAGTGTCTGAAATCAATCCTATGTTAAAATTAATATCAAATTTTGTTTACATCAAAGCAATATGTTTTATGGTTTATTTTTATCTCCTTATAAGTAAAGAGACTTATTGAGAACATGAAAACAATTGATATGTTTATGCTTATTAGTTCACATAGAATATTGTCTACTAAAATTACATTATTGTGTTCCTACATTTCATGAGTGGGTTTTCATGTTGCTATCAGAAGGATGGTAGATGTAAAGGAGTTCATTTTAAATGATATCATTGATTGATGCAAGTTAATAGTTACTAGGGTTCTTATCCATCGTATTTTAATAGGTATGCATATAAAATATCATGAAAGTCCTCATTTGAATAAGTCATGTTTATTTTAAATTACTTGAACATGAAGAGAGGATGATAACTAGGGAAAATATATTAATCTTATATTTACAAACTATGTTTACTAACAATTGTGCAATCTAATGCTTAATGCCACACATTCCCTTACTCTTCTCCTAGTTTTTCTTGTTTAGAATTGCCTCAATGCCACACTGGGCATCTTTCATGTCAAAAAAGATTATGGGGAATCTTTATAGCTTCGTGGTAGGGTGGTAAAGAACTTGTACAATGGTTTCATCCTTGCATTCTTTGACAAAATTGGTAGATCTTGCTATTCTAGTAACAAACTTATGGTTTCTTTTAGATTTGAGCATATATGTATATATATATATTTTTTTTTTGGTAAAGTTAATGATAGTTAATCAACTAATGCTGACTAGTCAATATTCAAAAGACTTTGACTCTAGTCATTGAATTTTCTTAATTTTATGGAGATTGTTGATGTGGCATTGATTTTGCAAGGGCAGTCCTTACACCCACAAAAGAATCCTCCTATCCTAAATTTTTGTTATTAAAACTATAATTCTAGAACCATTTTAATAATTTTGGTATTGAATTGCACATATGTTCATTAGCATTTTTTATTTATTTTAATGGAATTGTGATATGCTTATAGTGCATTAATATTTCTAATTTATGTAATCATTTACTTTGGGTGTCCGGTAGGTTTTTTGAGGAGCTTGTGAGAAATTACATAAAAGTGAAATAGATAATACAGTTAGATTTTTTATGAATTTACTTTTGTGTTTAATTAAAATTTTAGAATTTTAAAATTAAGATTTATTTTGAAAGTTAAATGAAGAGTTAAATAAAGGCTATAGAAAATGTATATATAGAATCTAATATAAAGGTTGAATTTAATTTAATGTTTAAATTTTTTAATTCATTATTTTGTAATAAAGACTATAGAAATTGAATTAGACGTCTTTTACTTATTTTACAATTTCATCTTCTAGATATAACTCCTAAAAATTTAATAATTGAGATATTGTATTAAAATATTGAATTTCAATCTTAAGTTTGATGTGAGTATCTTTTTTTAGAAGCAAGTTAGAATTTATGTAAAATAACATATGGTTTAAATAGATAATATATTTGTATTTTTACAATTTTTATTTTATTTGAGTGCTCTATTAATATATCTTTATAGTATATCATGATGTCTTATAGGGTGTTAGATACTTTCAAATCTAAGACCAAAACCCCTTATTCTAGGAAAGAGGGTGATATGGGTGATCAAGGGATGCTTTCCACCCCAAGGGTATGACAATAAAATGAAGAATAAGGTTGACATGCCTATGGGAGGTGAAAACTAGAAGGAGAAAAATATTATACCATAGGCCATTATCAACACGCCCCCCATTAATAAGGACTTATCCAAGTTGGAGGAGTCAACTAATAGCCTAATAAAAAAGAATGAGTACCTAGGGGACAAGTTTGATAGAATGGCTAATTTTTTGTCCCAATGATGCATTATTTTATGACAACTCTCCATGTTATACAAGCTAGCCAGCAGTAGAACAAGGACACCAAGGACATAGAGAATAGGTGATCACTATATGGCTCTTTGGTAGAAGATTAGTTGCAGCTTCAACTTGAGAACTAGAACAACCAAAAGAAGGAGAATTCACTCCTAGTCCTTTTTTATTAATTTTTATTTAGTCTTTATTTTATTAGTTACTATGTGGACCATGGAATTTTTGATGTTATTAATCATTGTTGATGGTTTATGGCCAGAAATATGACAATATGTTAGCTGATAGAGTATTAAGTTTAAGTATAGGAATATTTTAGTGTGAGTGGTTTTGGCAGTAAGAATTGGGGTTGGTTAATCATATGATAAAGACTTCCAAATGGTTGTTAGCTTTGTTTTTCTTTTCTTTTCTTTCTCTTTCTCTCTCTTTTATGCATTTTTTTGGAAGATTGTGGTCCTAATCTTTATGTTTTTACAATTTCTTGCTTCAGTTTGTATTTATCTTTCTTGTCTTACTAATCCTTTTTTTCATTTTACTTTATGTTAATTTAGGAGCCTCAACTTTTCTCTTTCATTGTTACTTTTATCTTAGGTATTCTCCTTCTTTTCTTAATTCATGTGTCATCCTTCTCAACTACCTCCTTTTATTCTTCCTATTCTACATTCATATCATTTTTCTACTTTAGCTCTATCATCTTGAGGTTGGATCATAGACTATGATATGAAATATTTATAAAAAAACAAGGAGCACAATCTACCCAAAAAAAAAAATATAAAATATTGTAATTGATTGTGGAAAACTACTATCTTTGCTCATTTTTCTTTATTTGCATCAGCCTCCATTATGACTACCTTTTAGTATTAAAAACATATGTTCATAGGAGTAAGACTGTTGACTTAGTATATATGTATATGTATATTTATGTGTATACACATACATATATATATATATATATATATATATAACTATATATATATATATATATATATACATATATAGTTATATATATATATATATATATGTATATATATATATATATATACATATACATATATATATACATGTACATAGATATGTATGTATATATGTATATACATATATATGTATATGTATATACATATATACATACATATGTATGTATATGTATATATAGATATGTATATGTATATATAGATATGTATATATATATATATGTATATATATATACATATATATATATATATATATACATATCTATACATATATATATATACATATCTATACATATATATATATACATATCTATACATATATATATATATACACATATCTATACATATATATATATATATATATATATATATATATATACATATCTATACATATATATATATATATATATACATATATATACATATCTATACATATATATATATATATATATAGATATATATATATATATATATATATATATATATATATGTATATATATATATATATATATATATAGATATGTATAGATATGTATATATATATAGATATGTATAGATATGTATATATATATAGATATGTATATATATATATATGTATAGATATGTATATATATATATATATACATATCTATATATATATATATATATATATATATATATATATATATATATATATATATATATATATATATATATATATATATATATATATATATATATATATATATATATATACATATCTATATATATATATATGTATAGATATGTATATATATATATATACATATCTATATATATATATATGTATAGATATGTATATATATATATATACATATCTATATCTATATATATATATATATATATATATATATATATATATATATATATATATATATATATATCTGTGTGTGTGTGTGTGTGTGTGTGTGTGTGTGTGTGTACATACATAAACATATTTATGTTATGTATATACCTATAACATATAAATATATACATGCGTATGTGTGTATATCTATATATGCATTTGCACATAAATATACATGCATGCATATATATACACACATATGGACATGTATGTACCTTCAATTGTAATCATGTACAAGTTTATTTTTTTAAATTTAAATTTTATTTTTCGTGTGTATAGTTTAGCTCTTTAATTAATTTTGTCTTCTATTTTATTTTATTTATTACTAGCTAGAACACAACATTATTGTAGATAGATTTTAGGGAAAACAAATATAGAACATGATCATATAGCAATTTAAAAATATTTTTAATATTTATTAACTTTTTTGATAAATAAGAGGAAAAAGCCAATTATATTACTTTTAGAAATATGCATAATTTTGTATGACTCCATTGAAGGGAAGACACTTGGGGGGGTCAGAGGAATGAGCTGAGGAGAACCGCTGGCATAGCCTAGGACCAAAGCCTGAATTTGATACAGTTTCCCAACTTTGGACATGAAAAGGGAATTACCTCTTTTACAAAGATAGATAAGGGGGTATACAACGTATTACACAAGGTTTTATGATCATTAACAAGAATTAATAATTACGTAGGATAGATTAGGAGCAAGATAAAAGTGGAATTCCTCTGTAAATCCTAGAGAAGGATATCATGAGATCATAATATATTGAAATGAAATCATTTCATCAAACTGTTAGCAAAATAATACAAAAGCCTTAGACAATCATAGCTTATGATGACATAGATATGGGTGTTGAATTCCAACATGTTGAATTCAATGAAAATCTTTAGAAGAATAGGCATGAGAAACTTCCAGGGTTTTTTCACATCAAACAAAGATAGCAAGTTTATTGATCCATTTATGGCCCCACTAATAAACATTAAACATTAAGAAAACTATATGCAAAAACTTCGTATGAAAAATCTGGCTAGAAAAATTCTCAAACTAGATGGGAACTAAAAATTCTTAAAGATACTCCATATAATAGTAATTCCCTTATTGTTGGATGCATGTTGGTTCAGTTAAAGTGATTCTACTAATATTTAAAGAGAATAATTCATGAATGAGCTAAATATCGTAATATATTCAAAAACTTATTTCTTGAAGAAAACCAGAGCTTCGAAGGAGACTAAAAGAATAGCACCTTTTGAAATAAATTTAATCTATGGCTACCCAAAGTAGCCAACTTGTTGGGGGTGAGAGAGAGAGAGTGAGTGTGTGTGTGTGTAAATAATTAAAAAGGATTCCAAAATAATATCTAAAGGCCATTGACCAAGAGGAATCAACTAGAATTATTTTATAATCCATATTTAAATTATGTAAATTCCATACTTTTTCTTGCAGTACTAACATATTTTGATAATTCCTATAAAAAATTGAAATATAAAGTATCCTTTTAATCATGAAATACAAGGAGACATGAAGATAGAATCAATGAGAGCCCTTTAAAGTACAACATATATGGAACTAAATTAATAAAAAAATAACTAGTAGTTTGGTCCACAAATAATATATAAAATAAAAGTCCATATAATTATGCAATGTTTTCCATCTTAACTAGACTAAGGAGTTAATTTTAATATCTCCATAAACCTGTACTTAGTATTTAGAAATGCAAACTCCATTCAAAATAATTATTACCAACCACCCCCATGGAAAAATATAAATGAGAGTCACATAGTAATATTTTAAACAAAGACATGCATCTGTAATAGTTTTAAGCTCTCCCAAAGGGTTCCTTCATGAGATCTTTAATTAAACAAAGAGATAACAAAAGTATTAAAAAAAGAAGCATTCAGTCCTCAAAATCTTCTCTAAGGTCTTCTATGGAAGCTCCCAAGGCTCACTCATATATAATCCATTATTCTTTAAAGTAGTGCTCCATGTAATCCAAATCCATAGGGTCCAAGATAGCAAAAAAGTAGAGGAGATACCTAATGTTTCTTTTATAGACTTCTATATCTTCCCAAAAACTAGCTAGGTCCTCAGTAAAGAAAATTGAGTAAGTAGGAATATGTTCTTCCTTAATATAATATATTATACTTAGTTACACGAGGAATAATGAGATCTCCTTTAATGTTAATAATGATAGTATTGATATTTCCAAACAAATCATTGTCAAATAATTCATGACAAAGAGTAGCTATTTAAGATGATTGTTAGCATATAATTGACAAACTACTACAATAATCATGGCTACTATGTACGCATTGGAATGGAACATATTAGGATGATTTATATACAAGGTGCCTAAAAATTGTAGAATAACTCTCCAAATAACCTTATTTCTAAAAGGGACAAATTGTGTTATTCTATCAATCTTAATGGGCTTATTGAAAGACACGAGTCTTGTAGGAGAAGTAAGCTTAATCATCATATCCATAATAGTCAAATATAAACAAAATAACCAACATTCATTAATAAATAGTTGTGGAGAAAGCTTGTCTAATTAACTATTTATCTTGGGTCAATAAGTGCATTTAAGATCCACACAAGGAGTGAAGTGATGAATGTATAGAAGGTAATGACCACATTGTATAAGAAATAAATGACCCTTGAATAAAGTACATCCAAGAATAAAAATGTTCTAAAATGACTAAAATAATAAAATAAGGGTTAAAATGTGAATCCCCAAAATCCCCTAATAAAGGATATGAAAAATACTATAGTTTTAAAAATAATAAAAGGCTAAACATAACAAGTGTTATATGCTAAGATACTATTTAAAAGTTTAATTATACTTACAGGTCTAACTTCTTTGAAATATCTAATAAAATAAGACATAATTGTTATATTGGTTTTATAATATATCCATCACCATGTATTATTCAACAAAATCAACATTACAATACAACCATGGAATCCTTCAAACTCATAGCCACAACCAAGAAATCTATGTGAACAATCATGAATCCACACATATCATGTAATGCTTCTAACCTTAACAAATGCTCCCTTTCCTAATCTATCATGTCCTTTCTTGAGCTTAATTTTTCTAGTTTGCCTTTTGCACTTTTTTCTTTTCTTGTCTTTACAGCTACTCTTATGGCTACTTATATAGTATCAGGTCCCACAAAATTTCAAAGTGGTATAACATAAACCATGTGCTACCTGTATGCACCCTAAAATGGTCACCCAAACTATGGGCCCCCATTATTCAATTTATCAATTTCTAGAAACAATGGTTTGCAATATTTTATTAAATCAATTTAAATAAATTTCCTTGATCAAATTTGATTATTTCATTTCTAAGGTTGATCATTTTACCCTAAGTCTTATTTAATTAAAAGAAAATCTCCCTTTTAATAAAAATAAATAAAATAAAATAAAATAAGTCCCCATCTAATTAAAAGTAAAACTCTCTTTTAATTAAATAATTCATCCACATTTAATTAATTAAGAGAAAAACCCCACATTTAATTTAATTAAGTATTTCCTATTTAATTAAAATAACTTGCTCCCTTTTAATTAAATGAATCCCCACTTAAAGAGAAAATAAATAAAATTAAAATTAAAATTTCACTTAAATGCACATATTTGTAAATGGGATTCCATTTAATTCTTTTCCTATTTTCTCATTGGTAAAACTTTATTTCACACAAATCATTCTTTCTCCACCCTTGATTAAATCTTTTTCCCTCTTCATCTTGATCATCCAATCTTCTTTATATGGGAGAGCCCTCTCTTCATTTTACATACACAAACTCTAGGCTATTATTTTGCTAGAGGTTTGGAGAGGGATTTTTGAAGGAGTTTGAATACTAAAGATTTTTGTGGAGAACTTCTATCTTGTCATCTTCTTCTTTCATCCATCCATGGCTTCCATAATCATGATCCCTCCTTGCATTTCCATATTAGCGTAGATCTTGCATTGATAGATTAGATCTTGCATTGGTAGATTAAATCTTGCATTGTTTTGCATTGTTATCATATAGATTAGTTTTCATCTCCATTTGCATGCATAATTGATCTTTAAATATCTCATTTTATGGTGTAATTGCAAGGGCACAAACTAGGTCAAGATAAGAGCCTCCATTACAAACCCTTTCACTCCATGAATAGAGAACTATGAGCTTCCATAGGAGACGTCATTCTTGAGTAATCTTGGATATAATGACTCATAGATGTGTGCTCACATTTTAAGCATACACTACCTAACCCATTGACCCCACATTTAATATTGGAAATTACATTTTTTTTTCTAATATTAAATAATTACATCAAATTTATAATAATAATGTTACAATACAACTCATCAAGTTTATCCCATGGGAATCTTTGCATGTTGCATGTCCATCTAGGTGAAACATTACATAATAAAATAAAAATAATATAATATAAAAGTATCGTGCAATGCATATAAAACCCATTGTTTCAACAATCTCCCACTTTTAGATATTGTATAGGGTCAATCCATAGCCACTTAAATAAACAATGAAAAAATCACTCCTAAGACATCCACCATCAAGGATCAAATTATACTAAGTGCTTCATCCTGGTACCTGCAACAAAATCAAAGCATCTAGTATCTCAAACATGAATGATGTCACCTCCTATTATGCCATTACCACTGGACATACATGCAATCTATCCAAAGAGAAAGCCAACCAACTTGGTGCATTATAAAATCATAAAATCATGTACCAATTGAAATGAAAAGCACAAAAAAAATGATCCAAAGGTAATCACATGCATTCATAGTTGTCAAAACCCATATTTAAAATAGAACACACAAAAAGTGCCAACACATCCAACTATATGTAGTACCATATATATACCAATTGAATCTCATCAAATCAACATATCCAATCTGTAACCTACAATCACAAGCCGCAAGAGCAATAGCTACCACATATATACCAAGAAGACCCCACTAAAAAAGATAATATCAATATCAAAGACATCCACAATACATAAACTACTAATCTACAAGAAAATTTCTCATATCAAGTCTCAAACACTCTCCAAAGTTTTCCACAAACAAAAAAGGAAAGAGATAAAGAATAATCATACCATCTCTCACATGACATACATGAGCACAAAATAGTTATCAAAATCTCTAACCAATTTCAAATCCAATATAAGTAAAAATTGCACATCTAGGAAGATAACCAAGATCAAAGATAAATCATGAAAATAATAATCTACATCATGTCCTTCTACACACACCTCTAGATGTAATCTATATAAGTATGATCTTCTCCATAAAACCCTAACCATGAAGCCACAAAAATGCCCAACTAGTACTATATAATTAATCATGGGTGTAAGTCTCTCTTGAGAAGATCAAACTCATAAACTATTTCTAATCCAAGGAATATGCCCAATATAAAACAATCTCCCAAACTCCATCAACATAACAACAAGATAAGCACAAGTAGATAACCAATTATAATCCACCCCTCAAATGAATCCTTCAGAGCTAACTTGTGTACCATAGCTCAAGATTCATATCCATGATAGACAAGCATAAATATAATGCACTCAAGAGAAACAATGGGTTATATCTTTCAAGAAGTAATCCACTAAGTAGACCAAGAGTAGGGAATGTGAATTCTCATCAAGATATCCAAATCTGCAACTAAGACTCATCTCAGAAGAATATCCTCTCAAATAATATTAGGTTAATGCCTGTCAAACTTCCTACTAAAACCATCAATTGTCATAAAAAATACTTC
This sequence comes from Cupressus sempervirens, assembly GCA_028749045.1. NCBI lineage: Eukaryota > Viridiplantae > Streptophyta > Pinopsida > Cupressales > Cupressaceae > Cupressus > Cupressus sempervirens. The sequence goes on from CM053787.1 coordinate 672,173,245, forward strand.
TCTAATCTGAGAGAAATCAACATCACCACCATCTCTTAGTTTCCATGAGCACCTATAGTAGTAAATCCATGCCAACTCCAAATGCAACATATCAATATCATGAAGTATCTAGAAAATGATCAAAATACTCAATACCAAGAAACTAAGCCAAGATCAATGTGAAAGTTCCAAACCATGGCCTTAGGAACATAAACATGTCAACATGATACATTTGAACGCACCATAACATGTCAAAATGTAAATGTGTAGAAAGAGTATACCATGAAATAATAATGAAACCATCCTAACTGTAATGCCTCGCCAAGGGATCCAAAGAATTAACCTAGAATTTCACTAAGTTTAGTGGCATTTTTTTTTTTTTGAAAGTAAACACCACCTATAACTAATGCATAATAACAGAAGCAATAGCAATGTCCATCTGAAAGTAAACATAACATACATAACAGATTACATTCTTTAAGATCCCTTAACGTTGAATTACATACATGAATCCATCCAGTACAACATCCACATGAAAAAATAATCATAAGTCCAATGTTTATATCTTACATTTCAAATACTCAATCATCCACTGTACATGCCACAGGGTATGACAAGCTCAAAAGAATATACATACATAGAATAAGGTACATCATCCTATTCTAATCCATGATACATCAAAGTAGAGATAATCACATGATACACATGATACATCATCATAGAAGTCATATACATCCATCATAAAGATCAAACATAATAAACTAAGTGCACGGTTCCTCCCAACTGTTAATAGCATCATTAGACCATCATGGATCCTAGCCATCCCTCAGTGTGTAACATTCCAAATCACCGAAGAGATCATCGGTATTACATAATAGGAATGTCACTCCTAACATATATAACATCATATATAGAAAGTAATTTAACATGCAAATAAAAGCATAAGATAACATCATCTAACATATGCTAATCATCAATGAAAAAGATACATATCCACCATCATCATGAAGGATGCATTAGCCACGATGTCTCAATGAAACTCAAAATGATAAGAGTGGAAAATACACTACCACCTGATCGTGTGGTACCTAAGTGGTCCACTCCAAACTTGCTGAGGAGATAATCTCAAGTCCCAAACAGGCTATCAAAAGCACATAACACAAATCTCTATAAGTCCAGGAATCCTAAAAGTATAGTACTCAAAAGTTCCAAACACAAAATCCGACATCTAATCTCCATAGGCACACAATGACATGTAGGAAGCTACTATGCAAGTGGGAAAGTGTCATTGCATTTATCGCGTACAAGTTACCCTGGCAGTTAGCTAAACTCCACAGGTCCATAGTGATTTCATGTGGCCACTAGTATCCTCTCATACTGACGAGGAATACTACGGAATGCAAGGTCGTAACCATGCGTCTCACTACTCCCATCCTAGCCTGTACAAGCACTCAAGGCATGGGTGAGAAAAAAACTCTTATCTTTTTAGGTTCATTCAATTAGTATTTCGTGTGAATGTTATCACTTATAATCCAACTTACAATGAGTTACCCTGGCAGCCTCTTAGGGCCCCGGCCCCCATTGCAAGCCACTTCTCGTCACTACGTGCAGATATCCTACCCTAACACTCATGGAATCATAAATCTCAAAATCACACAAGATAATCCATAATAAAATCATCAAATATGCATAAAAGCATGAAATCTCCATGAGCTAATATCCATAGAAAATCATGAAGACAACAACTTTCTATTAGCAACTGAAGTATCACTGATAATCAAAGTATCCAATGGTTCCCAATAACCAAAATATATCTCAATCATACTGATCGAATACTCCAAAAATGGTTGCGTCAAACATGTTGCATCATGACATCATCAAGAATAAATCCACATTACAGTCCCATCATGGCGACTAGAAAATAACCAAAGATAACTGATCGATGACCAAAATAATGGTTAAATCAAGTGTCTCATACATAAGAATCTCAACTATAACAATCAGTAATCACAACCAATACATAGAGCATTCCATCACATAACCATGGTTGGGTTTATAAAGATCAAGATTAAAACATCATCATGACATCGCAATCACATAACCCCCAAGCCTCTGGTAGATGTCCTATACTGGTCAACACTAGTCAACCCAAAACTCAAAATAATAGCATAAAGAATACACAATGCAAACACATGTTTTGGTTTTGTTAAATTACATCATTGAATAAAGTGTGGAGGTTTTTAGTTTTTACGTTTCCCTACCAAGTGGAGAAATTTCATGTTTTATCTACTCATGTATTGTTTTGGATGGATAAAGGTTTTCCTTCTTAAATCTAAAACCCTATTTCCCAATCGTCCATCAACTGCCAACTAAATTTCATCTATATATATTTTATAATTTAAAACTATTAGTTAAATCTTAATAGTTAAATTATAATATTATAAAATAATTCATCAATATAAGAGATGAGCCCTTAAATCTTTTATCAAATAATAATAATTCAAATTTATTAAAAAAAATACATATTTACATACTACATATATACATATACATATATATACATACACACACACACACACAGACATATATATATATATATATATATATATATATATATATATAAATACATAAATAATTATTATTATTGCATTTTATAAAAAGATGAAATATAAAAATTGAATCACAAAAATTCGATTGAAGTCATATAATATGGAAAGAAGCATATAAAACATGTGTTTCACATATAACAACAACGATGATAATTTTCTCAGTGATTAATTCACTGTTGCCTTTCACAGGCCATGTAGCCCGAATACATAGGCATCACCATAGCACATATGGCTCCGACCACTACCATAAGCAAAGGTAAATGGGTATGGGGTTGGGGTAAACCCGCCCCACCCAAACTTGACTAAAAAAGATTTAAGCCCCTGCATTAAAAAACTCTGTCATGAATAGTGGTGGTATGGGGAAGGGCAAGAGTACACCCGCCCCCCATTTAGTGCATATTTTTTAAGATCGCATAGCGATTTTAGTCGCTGGGTATTATATGCGATTTTTATTTTAAATAAAATAAATATATATGTATATATATATATATAAATATATATATATATATATATATATATATATATAGATACATACAGATTTTAAAACATCATAGCATGTGTGTGTGTGTGTGTGTGTGCGCGCGCAAATTGACGAAACACAAGGTATATATATAAATTTCAATCTTCGAAATTTCCCTATAAACCATTGATCTCAAAAAAAAATTCAGTAATTAATCTAATGGGTTTGACTATGAATCTCAACCCTAGCCCCGTGTTCTTTTCAAATCTATGCATATAAGATTCTCAATAAATTATCTACTCATATTGAGAATGCTTACAATAAAAATAGGAAATTCGTCAGAAGACATATGGAAGACATGATGAAAACAAGGAATGCAAAATGCGGAAATAACATAAATAAAATCACAAGAATCTACTTGGATTCTGATGCTAAGTCGCTCCTCCTCAGAAAAATCCGCAGAGCAAGTTCCCTTCTTCAGAGTTCTTGAGTCCTCCAATGCTCCAGTAGCACTCCAAAATGCTATATCTAAGCCTCTATGAATGCCTGAATATAAAGAGCTTTCAGGAAACATCTAGAATGCTTCTAGAAATAGCTGGAAGGTGTTACCAACTAAGCATGGGTCTTTTCCAACCTTCAAGATGAGCCATAGGGTTGTAGACACCATGTGCTTAATTGATGCACTAACCCTCGTGTTGTCGACACTTGAGAAATAGAAAAGTGTGTTAACTCCCATGCAAGCTTATAACTTCAATTTACTTTTTATATAATTTCTATTTAAATCTTTGTGACTTTCATTTTAATTTTAATAACTTTTATTATTATTATTATTTATTACTTTATTATTATTATTATTATTATTATTTTATTAATTTTAATTTTCTAATTTTCTTTTATTTATTTTCTTTTTCCTCAATTGTTTCTCATTTAATTAATTATAGTCAAAATATCAAATAACATGATATTTTATATTAATTTTCTCAAATAATTAATTTATTAATTAAATCTATTTATTAAGACTTAATTAATAGAAAATTCACCATAGACCTCCAAGATAAAATATGAAAACCCATCATAGAACAAATCACTCAAAATAAGTCTAAAGGGTTAAAAATCATGAATCATGTCAGCTGACACATTCAGTGGGTAAAATATCCAAATACTTGTCCTACCTCACTAGGACAATTGGCTTAAGGGTTTGGAATTTGGACTTGAGAATTTATCTCCCTTCTCTTATCATTGAGATAGTATAATACGGTACGCTAATCCTGGCAATTCAGGGAAGTCGATACCCGGTACCTGCAACCTACAAAAAAAACCTATGCATGTACATACAATACATAATGCTAAGCTAAATAGACAATGGTAGGAAGTGGTGCATCGTGTAGATCATGACTAAGCAGGTGACTGCGACTCCCTTCCTTAACCACATTGAAAATGCCATACAATAAGAAAACATAAACACCATACACATGCAAGTATGGGGTAAGTATCCATAATAAAACACATGTGATAATAACCATGAACTAATCATCAACAAGAGCCAAAAAAAATATAATGATCATCATGTATGCATGAAATGTAAAGTCTAAATAATCTCATCTCATAACCTCTGAATCCATAACATAATGTCTGATAGTGTCAAAACAATACCACTAATTCCATCAACATAAAACTAGTCCATCATAGTTTGATAATAATAGCAATAATATGTCCAGAAAAGATGTGAATGAGGGTAGGCACTACATCCACCCCCCCTTGGGTTAGGCTTACTCTTGGAAGCCTACAAATAAGTAGGGATATAACTCCCTCAATCTGGCTACATCCTTCCATGTAGCTAAAGAATCATCAGTAGGGTCCCATTGGACCCTTACCTGCTCAATGGTTTGATCCCTGAGGGTCAACTCCCGCTGCTCTAGAATACGAATTGGCTCCAAAGCTAGCTGCATGTCCTCTACCTGCAATGCATTCCAATCAAGAACATGTACAATATCAAGAATATACTTCCGAAGTATTGAAACATGGAAAACATCATGAATGCGAGCTAGGCTGGGCGGTAGAGCAAGTCGGTAAGTAATCGGGCGAATCCTCTCCAAAATTTTGAATGGTCCCAAAAAGCGAGGTGCTAGCTTAAAACCCTTTCCATATCAGATCGGACTCTTTCGCGATCATACTCTCAAGAAAACCTTATCACCCACAGCAAACTGCTTATCAATCCTATGAGCATCAGCATATTTCTTTTGCCTCTCTTGTGCCATAGTCAAATGCTCATGGATATGCACCACCTGTTGCTCCATATCATGAAGCATCTCAGGACCCAGTAGGATGTGATCCTCAAGACTAACCCAACTCAATGGTGTATGACAAGGATGTCCATATAATGCCTGAAATGGTGCCATGCCAATAGAACTATGATACCCATTGTTGTAAGCAAACTCCACTAGGTATAGATAATTCTCCCAATGTGTCTGCCTACCCATCACATACATCCATAACATATCCTCCAAAACATGATTCACCCTCTTTGTCTGACCATCAGTCTCTAGATGATATGTCGAACTAAAGTTTAACTGCGCTCCAAGCTCATGCTGCAGCGATGTCCAAAATGAAAATGTGAATACATGATCCCTATCAGAAATGATCTTTCTAGGAATACCATGTAATCTCACAATATTAGGCATTAAGACATTAGCTACAGAAGCTTCTGTGTAGGAAGACCTAATCGGTGAAAAATTTGCCACCTTAGTCAATCGATCAATGGTAACCATGATAGCATCATGACGACGGACAGTCATAGATAATCCTACTATAAAATCCATGGAGATGATATCCCACTTCCAAGAAGGAATGAGATTAGGCTGCAAAACTCCAGCTGGGTGTTGATGTTCTACCTTAACTCTTTGACACTCAAGGCACATAGCCACCAAATCAGCAATATCTCGCTTCATCCCAGACCAAAAGAACAAACGTCTCAAATCAACATGCATCTTCTTGACACCTGGATGTGTTGAGTAAGGTGTACGATGGGCTTCTGCTAGTATCAAGGTGCAAAGCTCATCTAAAAATGGCACATATATCCTCCCCAAATGTCTGAAAAGACCATCTGATTCTCGAACGTAACTTGCATACTTTCCTTCCAAAGATCTTCCTGAATCTATCTCTCTTCACACTTCCTAATACCAGGAATCCATAGGAAGTGCCTAAAGAATCTGACTCCTCAAATCCACACTAAGGGTCATCGACGATACCACATGTCTCCTGCGACTCAAAGCATCAACCACCACATTCTCCTTACCTTGAATGTACTTAACCTCAAAATCATACTCGCATAGAAACTCCATCCATCGCCTCTGGCGAGCATTTAAATTAGGCTGAGTAAAAATGTACTGAAGACTACAATGATCATCGTGTAGCTCAAATCTATACCCCAACAAGAAATTTCTCCACCTTGTCAAAGCATGAACTGCTACTGCTAACTCAAGATCATGTGTAGGATAATTTAACTCATGATCCTTGAGCTTGCGTGATTCATACACAATCACCCATCCATTCTGCATCAACACTGCCCCAATCCCTTCAAGAGAAGCATTTGTACATACCATGAAATCACCTTCTAGATCAAGTACAGCTAGAATTGATGCACTAGTCAAAAGCTCCTTGAGCTTTTGAAAAGCTTCCTCACATTTCTTTGTCCATACGAACTTCTTTCCTTTCCTTTGAAGAGAAGTGATAGGATGTGCTATCCTAGAGAAGTTCTGCACAAATCTACGATAATAATCAGCTAAACCCATGAAGGTACGAATTTTTGACACATTAGTTAGTGTCGACCAATCTATTATCGCCTGAATCTTTGTAGGATCCACTAAAATACCATCACCTAAAACAACATGCCCTAAATATTGAATCTCTAATTTGAAGAATTCACACTTAGCTGCATTGGCATAAAGCTGATTGTCCCTCAAACACTGCAAAACCAACTGCAGATGTTCCTCATGCTCCTTCTGAGTCTTATAATATATCAATATGTCATTAAGAAACTGATGGGGACACAACCCAAGAACAGAATGGACACAACAAAAAAGGGAAATTATATTAACTCAGAAAATAAGCTAGTACAAATAGTACAGAGAAAATAAACTTCAGAACATGCCCTAAGGGCTTACAATAGCATAAATCTAGAGAATATTTCTCCTTTTAGCACCTCCTCTCAAACTCCACTCCGAACTGCCTTTTACAATGCCAAAAATTTCCTTAAATAGACCCCAGAGGGTTAAGGACTAGGAGTACATTCTGGAAAGTGCTAGTAGGCATCCATCAACCAAATAGAAGGTTCTTGGAAGTTGCGTTAGAAGTTGGTGCAAATCTAGAAGAATCCAGAAATGGTAACCGAACTTCCGGGAGGCATAACTTTTGAATCGTAGCTCCGATTGACGAACTGTTTACATTTTTGGAAAGCTCTCAAAGCACTCTATAGCCCTATGGACAAGCTTCACTCGTCCCCCATTTTTTGGCCCTTTTCATGGTCATTTAATGCCCCAAACCTGACTTTGAAGCATTCTTAGGAGGTCTCCAAAACCTGAAATATTGTAATAACTTTCAAACCGTGGGGCCTATTGACCTGATTCTTTTTCTAGAATGCTCTAAATCATGATTATATTCATCTAGCCAATTCACACCTTCTAGTTTACCGAAATGATGGCCCAAATACATGCTCCTATTTTTTTTGGGATTTTCAAACACACTGATAGTTGAACTATGAGAGTTGGAACCTTTATTTGAGCCAAATGGGTATCCAAAAATGTAAATACATGAAATAGAAACTAAGTCTAAGTACATTTTTTTGGGTGATACAGGATTGCCCTTATACCTCTGGATGCTCCTGCATCAGAAACACGAGTACAAACCTGTCCAAATAAGATCTAATCACACGATTCGTCAAACTCATAAAAATTGATGGAGCATTATTCAACCCAAAAGGTACTACTGTGAACTCATAATTCCCATAGCGTGTTCGAAAAGTGGTCTTGTGAATATCTGCTTCCTTAATGCGAAGCTAGTGGTACCCTGACTTAAGGTCAATCTTGGAGAATATTGTAGCTCCCTTGATCTGATCAAATAAGTCATCAATCCTAGTTAAAGGATACCTGTTCTTAATAGTCACCTTATTCAACTATCTGTAGTCAATACAAAGGCGCAAAGAACCATCTTTCTTCTTCACAAAGAGCACTGGAGCTCCCCATGGTGATACACTAGGTTGAATGCTCCCTTTGGCCAGAAGTTCCTCTAGCTGAAGACGTAGCTCACCCAATTCCTATGTAGTCATGCGATAAGGAGCTTTAGAGATAGGCTCTGCTCCAGGAATCAGATCAATACTAAAATCAATGTCCCTCTTTGGAGGCATGCCTGGAACTTCACTTGGAAAGACATCTGCGTACTCCTACAAAATCAGGTGATCTAAAATCCCCCTCATGAAATCTTCCTCATCAAGATCATTTACCATAACAACAAATATCTAACATCCCTTACGAAAACTTCACTTCAATTGCATAGCAGAAATCATCCGCAGAGATATAGGCCTCAGTATCCCAACTATCTGCACATCATTCCCTTGGTCATCTTGGCACATAATAATCTTCTTCCTACAATCTATATTGGCTCTATGAGATCCAAGCCAGTCCATGCCTAAAACCACATCATAGGAACCAAGGGGTATGACTCAAAGATCCACTACAGTATCAAAGCTTCCTAAGCTAAGCCCACACTTATGAACTACCGAATCTGTGGAGACTTTAATGCCTGAGGCTAGTTCCACTTGCCAACCATGATCTTGCTTCACCACATCCAGCTTACACATAAAAACTATAGATGGTGAAATAAATGAATCTATAGCTCTTGAATCAAACAATACTGAAAGAGATATACCTCTAATAGCACCTGTGGTCTCAACCACTGTTCCCTAATGATCTGCCTAACGTTGATCAACTACTACAAAAACTCTATGAGCTCTACCTGCATCACCAACTGTAGGCTCTGAAATGGTAGGTCTAGGTCCTAAAAATTGAGGTGCTCGCTGAGGACACTGAGCTGCATAATGTCTAATCTGACCACATGAAAAACAATCCATATTTCTACCAGAACCTCTTCCCATAGGTGGTACATTTGATTGCTGACAATTGTTCTTGCTCACAAAAGACTGGCTACTCTGAGCTAGCTGATTGGACTGATTCTATTTATTGTGTTCAGCATTGTGGTTGTTCTTGGTGTTAGAACCTTTGCCACCGCCTTGAGCTTGAGAATGTGAGCCCTTCTATTGCTGTGTCTACTGAGACTATTGCTAATACTATTGCTCCTTACAGAAAGAAAACTTCTTGTTACCACCTGAATTGTAGTTGTTTTTAGATCCTGATGCTGCTGGCACTCCTACAAAACCACCTTGACCAAGGTTGACACTTTTCTCAACAAGGATAGCTTGATGTATCGCATCCTTGATGGTTTTTGGCTCAAATACCTTGACACCCCCAATTATACGATTTTCAAACCCCTAATAAAATGTTGTGTCAATTGAGTTGAATTTTCACTGAACCCTAAAAAAGACATGAGCTCATAAAACTTATGCTCATACTTGGTCACTGACAAAGTGTACTATCTAAGATTATGAAATTCATCAGCCCTTTGCTCCTTCCATTCCTCTGGTAGGAATCGTTCATGAAAACTCTCTAGGAATAACTCCCATGTAACACTGCTCATATCGATTCCCAACTTCTTCTCCTCTATCGTCCACCAAGTGGCCCCAAAATTCTCTAGATTAGTGATCGCAAATCTTGCCTTAACATTTCTATCAAACTCCTGCATGGAAAGAATTCTGTCAAGGGAAATAAACCAATGCTTGGCCACATAACCAGAACCTTTCCTATTGAAAGGCTTAACCTTGGATCCTGAAAGATCCTTCATCTGAGTGGACAGAATGGACCTCTAAGGATCCTTCTGAGGACTTCTAGATCTAGGTCTATGGTCTTTTTTTGTCTGATGCACTTTGGGCTACTCTTGAACAGGAGGTAGACATTCTAGAATAGTCTGCATCATCTGTCTCAAACCAACGTCTTTAGACTCAGCCTGGTCCTCTCTACGGCGCTCATGGGCAGACTCATGGGCACTGATAGTTCTACCATGACCATGACCTCTTCCATGGCCTCTACCATGGCCTCTAATAGAAGACCTAGTCCCAGATACCATCCTACAATAGTATAAGGTACTAAGTTCAATTCTATGTTTAGGTTTAAGTAAAATTTCCAGTTTTGAAACTAAGTGTTGAAGTATGAAAAATATTCAAGTAACAGTTCAAGATTTGTTTCAGTTCACCTAGATCAAGTTTGGAAAGTTACACTTAATAGTTCAAAGTTCCAGTTGTTCCAGAATACCTAGAGCTCCCAATGTAGAAACTCCGGCTCTGATACCAAATGTAATGCCCCACCAAGGGATCCAAAGAATTAACCAAAATTTCACTAAGTTTAGTAGAATTTTTTTTTTATGAAAGTAAACACCACGTATAACTAATGCACAATAATGGAAGCAATAACAATGTCCATCTGAAAGTAAACATAACATACATAATAGATTGCATTCTTTAAGATCCCTTAACGTTGAATTACATACATGAATCCATCTAGTACCACATCAACATGAAACAATAATGATAAGTCCAATGTTTATACCTTACATTTCAAATACTCAATCATCCACTGTACATGCCATAGGGTATGACAAGCTCAAAAGAATATACATACATAGAATAAGGTACATCATCCTATTCTAATCCATGATACATCAAAGTAGAGATAATCACATGATACACATGATACATCATCATAGAAGTCATATACATCCATCATAAAGATCAAACATAATAAACTAAGTGGACGGTTCCTCCCAACCATTAATAGCATCATTAGACCATCGTGAATCCTAGCCATCCCTCCGTGTGTAACATTCCAAATCACTAAAGAGATCATCGGTATTACATAATAGGAATGTCACTCCTAAAATATATAATATCATATGTAGAAAGTAATCTAACATGCAAATAAAAGCATAAGATAACATCATCTAACATATGCCAATCATCAATGAAAAGGATACATATCCACCATCATCATGAAGGACGCATCAGCCACGATGTCTCAATGAATCTCAAAATGATAATAGTGGAAAATACACTACCACTCGACCACGTGGTACCTAAGTAGTCCACTCCCACTGTGCTGAGCAGATAATCTCAAGTCCCAAATAGGCTATCAAAATGACATAACACAAATATCTATAAGTCCAGGAATCCTA